>JAZKJV010009406.1:0-600000 GCA_037367405.1 Ottelia alismoides | reverse complement strand
GGATTGGCGTTTTTGTTGCTGTTTTTCGAAGGAAGAAGAAGAAGGGAGGGGGTGGATAGCAGCCACCGTTGGATCTATCCCCCTCCTTCTAATCTTAACCATCCAGCCAAGGGGTAGAAGTTTTATGCATAAGCCCTCACCATTTTGAAATTTCACGCACATACCCTTACTGACCAAGAGGAGCTTGATGCCACGTGGATAAGTGACAAGTTTTACGGCTATACCCCTGCATTTTTGGTATATTTCAAGAAGTTTTCGAGTATCTTTTGAATTGCAGTTTCGTTCTTATGTTTTCATCTGTACCCCTGCACTTAAACGTTCATAAATCATTCGTCTGAACTCCATTTCATGCGAGATTTTTTTGTTAGAAAGCTGCTTTAAAGATATACATCATTTCCAAATTTCATAATTTTCGGATGTACGAACTATTTATAGCGAATTTATGAAGTCAGAGTACAAATTGGGCTTGTTTTGTTGATAACGCTTGAAATACTCAATATCACGCTCATTTTTTGGATATGTTGTAGTAATTAGCAGGGCAGAATTTGGGTTCATATTTCAACAAAAAATATTGCGATTTGTGTCCTGTAGAATTTCTACAATATTTTGAGTGATTGATTTATTTCTGGAGCTCCTTTTATCTATTTCAAAATCTAAAAATATGTTGTGTGCCCCTAAGTTTCTGCTACAAATAGGGATTTTTGTTGTATTTTTATCATGTTGTTTGTTTATCAAAAAATAAAAAACATCATTTCTATCTTCTTATTGTCTTTTATTTTTAATATATTCATTCTCTTTTGAAAAAATCCCAAGAGAATATATTTTGTTTATTTTTGTGTGTTTTAACTTCAGACCAAAAATCATTAAAAAATTCAAAAGGAAACCCCTAAAAATAGCAAAACACCAAAAATCTACATAAAAATCTTAAAACATAAACAAAAATCCTAAAAATACAATTTTTGTTTCTGAATTTTCCTTATTTTATTATCTTTATTTTAAAATTAATTTGGGAAAATTTTGTGGCTGTTTACACTTTTTCATTCCTTTTCTACTTTCGGCCAGCATTGCTATTCACTGTTTTCTTGTATTTCCCCTTTTAAAAATACCAAAAACATTATGGAAAATCCCCAAAAATCACAAAAATAGTAGAAAAATATAAAAAGACCAAAAACATTTTATTCTCAGATTTTTGAACATTTTCCCTTATCTTTATAAATACCCTATCATCTCTTCCCTTATTTTGTATATATATTCCCTTATTGAAAAAGAAAATACAACAAAAATATAAAATATAAAAACGAAATAAAAAAATTAGAAAATCAAAAACCAAAATACAAAATTATAAAATTAAAAATAAAAGATAAAAATTAAAAATTAAAACCCACAAAAATATTTGCATCTTGTAGGCATTGATCACAATCACATCACATTTTGCACTTAGCTTGATCTATCATGCCTTGCTCCCTGTGTTCGAACTCTCTACATACTTACACCTATACATCTTGTTTGTAGAGTTAAAAATAAATTTGTCTCCACATTTATTTGTCACTGCTTGATTTATTGATTGTGGGTTCATTGTTGATTAAATACGGATTTTGAGTGGTCAACACTTCGACTGTGTTCCCGCCTTGTGTGGAATACAAGACCGCTTAATTTTCGCGTTTATCAAATGGCGCCGTTGCCGGGGAGCAACAACGAGTAGTTCATATTTTTGCTTGATTGTGATTAGTTGTCTACCATTGCTTGTTTTATCTCTCTTATTTTGTTAGATATTGTTGAGCTTTTCTGACCATCTCTTTGTCTTCTTGCGAGGGACCGCGGAGCAAGGCGGATCGCCTAGGGGATCCGAAGCAACCACGTGAAGCAGAGCCGGCTTTTCTTAAGCCAAGCCGGTAGGAGAGAGCATGAGTGAGAGAGTGCTTAGATTAGTTTGCATTTTTATTTTGTGAGAGAGAGATTTATTAATTTGTAATAATACAGGACTTGGACACTTGAACTTCCGGGCCCAACTTCCAAGTGATTGTTCACTTGGGGTTCACCGTGGATTTTTACGGTTTTCATCGCATTATTTATTTTGCTTTCTCGATTTTGTTTTCTTTACTTTGTGTGATTGAGCCCTTAGTTTTAGGATTGCTTGCGATAGATTAAGGCCAAACACCTAATATATCTTGCATGTACCTATAGCCGCATTTGGACTTAGTCAAAATTTAAATAGTCGCTTCATCATCTTCGAGCCTATGTACCGCGAGCCCACCCCATCAAGCGCTACTCCTGAACTTGATTTGTTGAGAAGAGGAGGGGTGAGTCTAGATCGGACTTTTTAGATTGAGGATCAGTGACCGACTTGTGGTTCTTCACGATAATAGCAATTTCTGAAACTTAGGACGATTTCATCGGCTTGCATTTGCATATAGATAGGTTTCAATTCTGCTGAGCATCCTTGCATGTAGAGTGCTGGAGGCAAGGTGAGCATTTACACTTTAGCATTCATCATTGTTTGCCGCTTGCATTACTTTGCCGACTCACCTCTGATTTTGCCAACCTAGGAGCTTAAAGGAATTGAATCCCCGTTAGGATCGTGCATTTTTATTAAAAATCCAAAAAAAGTGATAATTAATAAAAGTGGGATTGCTAATATTACTTGACCCTAAAAAAGATCAAAAAGAAAAATGTTGTCTTGGGTCGAGTAATCCCCTCATTGTCTTCGCTTTTACTTGCTCGCGCACACGCTAAGGATTACTGCCCAAATCCCATTGAGCCCCCAAGTGTTCATGCAACTTCTTGACTTCTTACCTAACCATAAAATAGACAAGATAAAAAGATCGATTTTTCGGTCTCTACTGAGTTGAGTAGGTGAATTGAGGGTTTGATTGATTCATTTTTGCTTGTGATTGTTTTGTGTGCATACTCAATCACTTCGCGCATTTGCGCCTTTTTCTCACATCTCTTGACTTGACCGTCGTGCTCTCCTGATCATTTTTCTCTTGTTTCGAGATGGATCGCTGGAGCGAATTTTATCCGGATTTTGCGGATTCCTTGTACCCTCCAGCCGGTCCACCTCCCTTTTATCAAGAGGATCCTCCTCCTACTTTTTCTGATTTTTGTACATACCCGCCTCAGCCACAGTATCAGACCTCGGACTTCTACCCACCTCCACCCCCACCTGTGTATTATCCACCTCCACCTTCACATCCACCCGAGTCTGACCTGATGGAGTCACCTCACTCGATCTCTATAAGTGATATCTTGAACCGAATGACAAAGCGCATTGATTTGATGAATGATAATCTTGCTATTTTGAGGAAAAACCAGATTAATTCTCCTTTTGTCGAGGATACAGATTTACTTGTGGGTAATCATGGGAGCTTTCATTCGCCCAAAATACAAAAAATGGGAAAAATTTAAAATCCAAAAAGAGTTCGAGAGACCTTTGGTTGATTTAGACCGTGAGAAGAGTGCCCATCTGCCAGACTTTTTGACCACATACTGTCCCACCTTTGACCCCAAGGATGTCGATGTACAGACTGCTCTTGACATGCCTCGTGTATATGCTGATTCTGACTTCCTCTCTTCTATGGTGGAAGTCCAAAAATTCAAAAAAATGTTATCTGAACCCGAAGTCGTGGCTACTATTCATGAGATTATCCGTGCCCCACTTCAGCAGGCCATGACCCAATTATCTGCTCCTCTTCCCAAGATGAGAAAGCGGAGGAGCAGATCTGAGCGTCACATTCTGACCATGGCCACTACCCACGCCATCACTCATCGCCCCATTCCCAAAAAGAAGAACACAGCTACACCTTCATCACGTGCACCATCTCTGACCATACTTGTGAACACACTCTCCTAGACGGCGGTGCATCTATTAGCATATTACCCTTCTCGTTGGTACAGTCTCTTCATTTAGGGCCTCTCAAGAAAACCAGGATGATCGTTCAGTTTGCTGATGGATCAATAAAGAGGTCGAAGGGTATCCTTGAAAACACCGTCATTTCTATTCAGGGCACGAGCCATCATGTTGACTTTGTCGTGTTTCCCATGGAGATCTCCACAGGGGAGTCATCTCCAATCATCCTGGGACGACCATTTCTCGCCTCTGCGAGGGTCATTATTGACTACGGATCAGGAGAGGTTCGCTTTCGTCCTATTGACGAGAGCGAGGTGGTGACCACCACACCCACATTTGACCAGAGACCTGCATCTGATGCACCTTCACCGATAATAGCTGCCTCCGAGGTCTGTGACCGATCTGATGATATTAGGGATGTTTGCTTAGCGACCGCTGATGAGACCCGACGAATCCCTCGAAAGGGGAGGAAATCGAAAAGCATAGACCTCGCAGTTCCTCCTCCTGGTGTGTGGCAATGTGTTGATGAAATCCAAAGCATTTACGTGATTGATCCCATTGAGCGGCGGGCAGATACCAAGATTAGACAGGACGGGCCTGGTTTGACTACTTCCACTGATAAGGTCGTTCCTGGTCACTTAAAAGTGATGATGATCGAGGTCGGTTATGATGCGAATGTTAAAAATTTTTGGCCTCCTGATAATGAAAATGATCCGGGTGAGACTCTTGAGGACGATCTGAGTTCTACTACTTCCACTGATGACTTCGTTCCTTTTGGTTTTGACCTGGACGAGACCTCGCAGGACGACTCCAATTACACTTCTTCCGAGGATGATGAGTTTGTCCCATTCCACTTTGATATCAGCGAGACCTCCAAGGCCAGACTTGACCACACTTCTTCCACTCACCCGTCTGCGCCTTCACACCATAGGACCACTAAGGTCGAACCTAGCCATACTACTTCCACTGATCAGTTCGTGCCTTTTCGATTTGATTCCACTGAGGGCCGCCACCCTGTCGACCCTGATTGGCGTCCGTCCACGGCGGACCCTGATATCGACTTGCACCACACTAGATCTATCCCTCAACGGTCTCGCAAGAAGGTTAGCTTTCAACCTTATTGATCCTGTGTATATCCATCTCTATTGTATATTCCCTTGTGTACCTTTGTTCTCTCTCCCGTTTTGCTCGTCCATCCATTCTCGTGTTTTCCTTGCTTAGGACGTACTTTGTCCTAAGTATAGGGGGTGTGCACCCCGAGTTCTCTATTCTTTGATCCTCTCCATTGTCTCCTCTTCTTGTCTATACTTAGGGATATCTTACCCTAGGTATAGGGGGAGACGATCTGAGTACGATATGTTCATTCCCACCCTTGACCCTCCCTGCTTTGTGTACAGTCTGCTATACTTAGGATTATTCGATCCTAAGTATAGGGGGGACGGTCGACTTCTCATTGGTTTATTCATTTATCTCTTATTCATTTATTCTTTAGACTTGTCTATACTTAGTACGAGTTATGTCTTCTCTTCTCTCCGATCTATGAGGACATAGCTCAAGCTAAGTATGGGGGGTCGTATATACTACGTATATACTTTAGCCATAACTCGTACTTTCGTATTTCCTTAATAAATATGGCTAATAATTCATTAAAATACTTAATAAAAAGATGTGATTATTCCTCAAATGCTTTGTGTATTTACTGATTAAAAAATCAGGTGAAAATGTTTTTTGCAAAATGCTTGAAAAATAGTTTGAAAATCCTTGTGAAAAATCTTTTAAAAACTATTTTGAAAACGTTTTGTTACATGTTTTCAACCTTTGTAAAAACACTTTATTTTGAAACCATTATTTTCGTTGTGTGAAAAAAAATATTTGAAAAAATGATTTCCAAATGGTTTGAAAAATGGTTGCAAAAATATTTGAAAAATCTATATATACAGTTTGGAAAACCTTTGCAAAATGATTTTCAAATGTGTGAACATGTTTGTAAAATTGTTTGTAAAAATTACTTTGGACTATAGTTTTCAAAATTGTTTAAAAAACCTGTGTCAAATAAGTTTGAGGAATATATACATTACACCAAAATCCATTATATGTATATACCTATAAAATTGACCACTTACCCTTGTAAATTCTTAAAATCCACTTCTTGTATATATAAGAAGCACTCCCGTGTAAATATTTGTACCTAGTTTTTGGCCAAAACCTTTTGTTTTCAAAAATCCCAAAAACATTTGCAAAATTAAAATCCAAAAACACTTGAAAAATCTTTTTGAAAAATTTAAAAAAATTCATATGCATCATAATCATCATCATCTTTTCAAAAACCCATAAAAAGTTCAAAATCTTTGAAAAATTGCATCACAAAAATATTTTCTGCATAGCATTGCATGGCATTTGCATTTTTTGGATTGAGTTTGATAGTTGAACGAGTCTAAGTAAAATCCGAAGATTGGAGCTTGATTGGACCTTAAATCTATCTAATTAACAGGAACCTTATAGGAACTGGGATTGAGGTACTTCAGGTCTAGTTGACTTAATTCTTTGAGGATCTCGAGACTTGGTTCAATGGATTCTTGACTGCCTAAGTAGAGTATTTTGGAGCACACGCACGACTCTTGTTGATAATGACCTAACTTGGACACTTGCACCTTTCACATGGCTCAACTCAGTTGGAGTGGTGAGGAGGTTGGATTTGCCGGTATGAGATGCACACAGGTGGAAACATTTGTCCTCCTCTAGGGAGGGAAGTGCGCCCCAACCCGTCCAGTAATGATGAGTTTCGAGGATAGGAGATCATGGGTTGCGATAAAGCTTCAAAAGAGGGATAGTCTACTGGCTCAGGAGGAAAAACTCCCTATGTAAATGCTGTTGTGTATAGTATTCAAAAAAAATTTTGCAAAAGCAAAAACTCCAAAAAAGTGGACAGGCATGTACAGAAATGAAAATGCCTGCCGGAGTGTACATATGTTGTAAAGTCAATAAGCAAGCTTGAGCTTCAAAGTCAAATCATGTGAGCCTGCAGCTGGATGACTTGACTACACTTGTCTTGCATCCTAGGATAGGTAGATACACTGGCTACCGTCCATTCTTCTCTTCACCCCCTCCTCTTGAGCTGGTTGCCACTTGAACTTAGAAGGGAATACCCTGCTCCTTGAGGAATGAGTTGTTGAATTGGGGAATCATTGGGGTGTCATACTGGAGAAGTCAGTCTCTTTGTTATTTCGGTTGGGGAGAGCCACCATCACTTACACTATACTAGTCAGATTCATAGTCGTAAGGGTTTGCGTATGAGTTGAAGTATTTCTGACTTGGCTATTGAGGAGACTTGAGCAGAGTTTTGGGATTCACAGGGACTGCTGGATTTCAAATCTGGTTCTCATTAAGGTTTCGCCCGCACTAAAATTTCAAAGGTCCGACTTAAGCTCCAAACTTTGATTTTGTAAAGACTAGTTTGATAATTAAACTTAATCCATCTTCTTCTTTTTCTTTTCTTTCTTTTTCTTTCTGCACTTATTGCATAAGTGTTTGCTAGGGACTAGCAAAGGTAAAGTATAGGGGGATGATGAAGCCACATTTCATCTTCTTTATTCTATCATTTTGGCATCAAAAACCCTAGCAAATGCGTGTAAATAGCATTAAAACCATTATCTTAGCATTCATGCATGTGCATCTAACTAGTGTATAAAATACTGTAATTAAAGACAAAATTATAGAATAAATAAAAGAAAAGAAAAAGAATAAAATATTGTAAATATTTTATCACCCAAACCACCGAGACCTAGGCATCTAGATGAATAGGTCGACAAGGAATAAAGTAGGGGGAGATAAGGGCCAGATACCTACTCTTTTTAATTCATTCTTTATTCATTTTGGGACCTATTTTTTGTTCTACTTTTTATACCTCAAATAAAGAAACTTTGTACATGAAAGTTGTAGATAATTAAATAAGTAAAAATACAAAATTGATTTCACTGAAAAATAATGTACAGATAAAAAGTTATGGTCTGAATAAAATTCCAGAACTCCAACTTCCCAAACCTGTATCTTGCAAATAAAAACTCTAAATGTACCAAACTCACCTTTAATTGTATAAAGTATAAAATAAGGTATTTAATGAAGGTGGTTTCGTATTTTTCGGAAACGGTTTGAAAGTTGAGTTTTGGACCCCTCTTGTACAATAGTTTATACCTTTTTCTTTCTTTTGTATAGATTCTTTTTTTAACTTTTTTTATTTCAATTATATTTTGTTAGTTGTATATTCTAATTTCTATTAAAATATAAAATCAATTAAAAATATAAAATAAAAAAGATACAAAAATAGATCTTCTCTATACAAGTCAATTTGGCTTGTATTCTATCTTTATCACTTTTTTATCTTACAAAATTAAAAATCAACAAAAATATTTCAAGTTTTTATATTATTAACAAGAAAACAAGACTAAAAATCATAAAATCCAAAATGGGTATTTTATACCTTCAAAAAAACATGTTTTTAATATACATCTTTAGAAAAAAAAGCTTTCTTCTGCAATGTTCTAGACAACATTATTTTGAGATAGTTTCATGATTTGAGCTTTTATTTTGAGGTCTCTTGTTATTCATTTCAAAAGAGTCATCCTCTAAGAATCACATTCTCGAAGATGAGATCTTTTAAGAATCTCAAGGTTATAAAGTAGGTATCCAATACCATCCTTTATTTTCCTAATGAAGTAGCACTTTCTAGTCCTCAATTCTAGCTTACTTGCATGGAATCTTATTAAGGATATATAATGTAGTCGCTGCTACATATATACCTAGACACTAAGAGGAAATTATGCTAAAATTCATCATTGATCAAATCATGTCACACATGATCCAATTGTATCTCCCTGCAACTCTATTGAGTTTAGGTTTATCAAGAGGAGTGAGATAGGAATGATATTCCTTTCTCCATAAGATATACCATGAATTCATCTAATAGGTACTGATTACATAGATTAGACCAAATTCATTTTCATCTTCCTTCAGACTTTGGTTCCAAACCAAAATTATGAAATCTTTAAACATTTCAAAGGTTTATTAGGTGAAGAGAAGAAATCTCATATCATACATAATCATCAATAGATATCACATATCCACAATGTTCATTATGATATAGATGATCCACATACATCAATATGTATGAGATCCTGAATACCTTGACATCTTACACTATTCCCAAAGAAGGGTGTATTGGATATTTTACCTTGAATACAATATTCATAAGTATGTAAGTGTTGAAATTTTAGACATTCTAAAGTTTCATCTCTTACTAGTCTACTTATCTCATCAACAGACATATGTCCAATGCTTGATGCCAGATCATTGTCAAATGATCATCATCCTCCTATTGATCTTTAAAAGATCAATTTTCAGTATTAGAAATCTTAATGAACCATTCATTAATTTTCCAATTCAGTAGAATCCTCTGGATGTTAGACTACTTTCTGAAATATATCCATCATAACTCTTTATGATAGGTCCATTCCAGAATTCATGTTTATTTCCAACATTTAGAAACAAACAATGAGTGTATTCTAATGTCAAGGTCATGGAGACATTCTCTAAGACCAAGGGCTCTCCCACTGAAATTATGAAGTCTATTGATCCAATGGAAGTTGTTGCAACAATTGCATCAATTTCAACATGGATGACCATTAAACCTTAAGATCAAATTTATAATCTTCTAATATATATGCAACCTATTGCAAGTGTCACTAGAAGATTGAGATACAATTATTGGACTTTATCTTCTCAAATAAGTAAGTCAATTTCAATGATTTATGTAGATTATTTTGATGCTCTATTCGAGTCCTTTTCTAAGGATTCCAAACAAACTTGATAGTCATACTATCAACACATCAACTTATTACAGTATTGGCATTCATCCAACTCTTAGGATGTCATATGGAAGTCATAGAAGTACGGTCAACTCTTTGACTATCCTTCTCATCTTGAGTCTGACCCATGCTTCCACTACGCTCCATTTATCTATAAACAACCATTGCTTAATACTAAGGATCTCTTACGTTAAATTCAAAAGAATTCAATGTAAGAGCATTTTAACCTTTATACATGCTTCATTAAATTCATACAATATGAATATTATGAAGCTTCATGAATGACTATAGTATATACAATAGAATGATGACACTCATCATGTCTACATCCATCTAGACTCTTAAAACATTGGTTCAGGTAGGTATTCAAATATTTTGAATACATCATCTCTTATAGACCTATCATTCTGCATGATGCAGTGAACCATGTCATTCATGATAAATGTCAAGAGCACATATGTATGCCATAGTATCTTCTTAGATTTTTATAAGGATTAATTGACAATTATGATCATCATCGACATGTCACTTCCAAAGTACATTTGATGATATCAAGACTATAGAGACATACAAACCCTAAGGTTGTAGATCTATTATCTATTTAATTGCCATTCCTCATTATTATGAGGAAACCTGCACATTGCAACCACATACATTATGTGTCCAACTGCAAGTACAATATCTGGATCATGAGTTCAATCCATGATATTTTAGTGGTTATTATTGAGTATAACATCGAGTGGGTTTAATGAAGGATTATCTGAAATAAGAAATTTGCATAAGTGTATATATTTATATATGTATACATATTTTACTTTGATTTAGGAATTTTTATATCAAAGTTGTCTTACCTTGTCAACACTGAAAGTTCATCTCTTAATCACTTTCAATGTAAGAGATATACTTACCGATATATCTCAAGCAAGATCTGGGATCTCCTTCCTTATCTTTGTTACATCCCAATAATATGATAACATGTAACTCGGATAAAAAGAAGCGGGAATACATTCCGCCTTGCAGGTCCAACTTGCATCTCCAAATTCAGTCTTTAACACCCTGGCCCACCACCGCTAAGGTGATGTTGACACGTCATTAATTGAACCAACTGTCAACAGGAATACAACTCGCTATGCACAATCCAATATCGCCCCAATAATATGAGGACCTGATATTGGGGTCTCTACGCATACATCCTTACTCTTTCGAGAAGCAAAGAGCCCGATCCAAATGGATTTTATGCAGGAGCTGTTGATGAAGCCACATTTCATCATCTTTATTCTTTATGCAGGAGCTGTTGATGAAGCCACATTTCATCATCTTTATTCTATCATTTTGGCATCAAAAACCCTAGCAAATGCGTGTAAATAGCATTAAAACCATTATCTTAGCATTCATGCATGTGCATATAATTAGTGTATAAAATACTGTAACTAAAGCCAAAATTATAGAATAAATAATAGAGAAGAAAAAGAATAAAATATTGTAAATATTTTATGACCCAAACCCCTGAGACCTAGGCATCTAGATGAATAGGTCGACAAGGAATAAAGTAGGGGGAGATAAGGGCCAGATACCTATTCTTTTTAATTTATTCTTTATTCATTTTGGGACCTATTTTTGGTTCTACTTTTTATACCTCAAATAAAGAAACTTTGTACATGAAAGTTGTAGATAATTAAATAAGTAAAAATACAAAATTGATTTCACTGAAAAATAATGTACAGATAAAAAGTTATGGTCTGAATAAGATTCCAGAACTCCAACTTCCCAAACCTGTATCTTGCAAATAAAAACTCTAAATGTACCAAACTCACCTTTAATTGTATATAGTATAAAATAAGCTATTTAATGAAGGTGGTTTTGTATTTTTCGGAGTTGCGGTTTGAAAGTTGAGTTTTGGACCCCTCTTGTACAATACTTTACACCTTTTTCTTTCTTTTGTATAGATTCTTTTTTTAACTCTTTTTTTATTTCAATTATATTTTGTTAGTTGTATATTCTAATTTCTATTAAAATATAAAATCAATTAAAAAATATAAAATCAAAAAGATACAAAAATAGATCTTCTCTATACAAGTCAATTTGGCTTGTATTCTATTTTTATCACTTTTTTGTCTTACAAAATTAAAAATCAACAAAAATATTTCAAGTTTTTATATTATTAACAAGAAAACAAGACTAAAAATCATAAAAATCCAAAATGGGTATTTTATACCTTCAAAAAAACATGTTTTTAATTTACATCTTTTGAAAAAAAAAGCTTTCTTCTGCAATGTTCTAGACAACATTATTTTGAGATAGTTTCATGATTTGAGCTTTTATTTTGAGGTCTCTTGTTATTCATTTCAAACATGTTTTCATTGGGAAAGACCCCTCTTTTTTTATTAGTACACAAGAGCATAAAGACAATCACTAGTGTCCAAAAAATTTGAAATAGTCCACTCCCATTGGTGGAGGCCTCCCCCAATAGCCATCATCTCTTCCATTCCTCCACCAAATAAAAGAGCTTCATCCCCCATTTTTGAAATCATCCACCATTAGAGTCTTCATTCTAGCTCCTCTACCTCCATTGTGACAGAGTGAAGGTTGGAGACGAAGCCACGATGAAGGGAGGATTCTTTGGCGTGATCCCTTGGTGTTCTTGCTCCATTGTATCACAAGCTCTTAGCTTGTCAAGCCTCTTCTCCGCCGGAATCGAGGCCATGACCGGTCATTCTCATCGGATAATCGATCACCATAGGCGACTACTTTCACATGCTACGTTTTTCTTCTTGTAGGTAACTTTTAGATTTAGTTTTTCTTCTTGTTGTAGTGTAACAACCCATCATCTTCAACTTTTCTCCATCCTCATTCGTCGCGGCTAACCACCTCACCGCCGCCTTCATCCACTTCTTCGTGCTCTCTTCACGCAACCTCAACCAACTCCGACCACGCACGGTGGCCGGAGACCATCTCCTTCTACCATTTTCGTAGGAGAACACATACACCCCATATATTTTGTTGTGTGCATAACGCAAGCTGAGCCCACGCTCGAGCTTTCATTTCTACTCGCAGGTATCCATCCGAACATCCTACAGCCGCACCAACATCTCTCACGCAGAGCTCCACACCGTGGCACTTCGCCGGCTCTCGGATTGGCGTTTTTGTTGTTGTTTTTCGAAGGAAGAAGAAGAAGGGAGGGGGTGGATAGCAGCCATCGTTGGATCTATCCCCCTCCTTCTAATCTTAACCATCCAGCCAAGGGGTAGAAGTTTTATGCATAAGCCCTCATCATTTTGAAATTTCACGCACATACCCTTACTGACCAAGAGGAGCTTGATTCCACGTGGATAGGTGACAAGTTTTGCGGCTATACCCCTGCATTTTTGGTATATTTCAAGAAGTTTTCGAGTATCTTTTGAACTGCAGTTTCGTTCTTATGTTTTCATCTGTACCCCTGCATTTAAACGTTCATAAATCATTCATCTGAACTCCATTTCATGCGAGATGTTTTTATTAGAAAGCTGCTTTAAAGATATACATCATATCCAAATTTCATAATTTTCGTATGTACGAACTATTTATGGCGAATTTATGAAGTCAGAGTACTGATTGGGCTTGTTTTGTTGATAACGCTTGAAATACTCAATATCACGTGCTCATTTTTGGATATGTTGTAGTAATTAGCAGGGCCGAATTTGGGTTCACATTTCAACAAAAAATATTGCGATTTGTGTCCTGTAGAATTTCTACAATATTTTGAGTGATTGATTTATTTCTAGAACTCCTTTTATCTATTTCAAAATCTAAAAATATGTGCGTGTGCCCCTAAATTTGTGCTACAAATAGGGATTGTTGTATTTTTATCATGTTGTTTGTTTAGTCAAAAAAATCAAAAACATCATTTCTACCTTCCTACTGTCTTTTATTTTTAATATATTCATTCTCTTTTGAAAAATTCCCAAAAGAATATATTTTGTTTATTTTTGTGTGTTTTAACTTCAGACCAAAAATCATTAAAAAATTCAAAAGGAAACCCCTAAAAATAGCAAAACACCAAAAATCTACATAAAAATCTTAAAACATAAACAAAAATCCTAAAAATACAATTTCTGTTTCTGAATTTTCCTTATTTTGTTATCTTTATTTTAAAATTAATTTGGGAAAATTTTGTTGCTGTTTGCTATTTTTCATTCCTTTTCTACTTTCGGCCAGCATTGCTATTCATTATTTTCTCGTATTTCCCCTTTTAAAATACCAAAAACATTATGGAAAATCCCCAGAAATCACAAAAATAGTAGAAAAATATAAAAAGACCAAAAACATTTTATTCTCTGATTTTTGAACATTTTCCCTTATCTTTATAAATACCCTATCATCTCTTCCCTTATTTTGTATATATATTCCCTTATTGAAAAAGAAAATACAAAAAAATATAAAATATAAAAACAAAATAAAAAAATTAGAAAATCAAAAACCAAAATACAAAATTATAAAATTAAAAATAAAATATAAAAATTAAAAATTAAAACCCACAAAAATATTTGCATCTTATAGGCATTGATCACAATCACATCACATTTGCACTTACCTTAATCTATCCTGCCTTGCTCCCTGTGTTCGAACTCTCTACATATTTACACATATACATCTTGTTTGTAGAGTTAAAAATAAATTTGACTCCACATTTATTTGTTACTGCTTGATTTATTGATTGTGGGTTCATTGTTGATTAAATATGAATTTTGAGTGGTCAACACTTCGACTGTGTTCCCGCCTTGTGTGGAATACAAGACCGCTTAATTTTCGCGTTTATCAAATGGCGCCGTTGCCGGGGAGCAACAACGAGTAGTTCATATTTTTGATTGATTGTGATTAGTTGTCTACCATTGCTTGTTTTATCTCTCTTATTTTGTTAGATATTGTTGAGCTTTTCTGACCATCTCTTTGTCTTCTTGCAAGGGACCGCGGAGTGAGGCGGATCTCCTAGGGGATCCGAAGCAACCACGTGAAGCAGAGCCGGCTTTTCTTAAGCCAAGCCGGCAGGAGAGAGCAGGAGTGAGAGAGTGCTTAGATTAGTTTGCATTTTTATTTTGTGAGAGAGAGATTTATTAATTTGTAATAATACAGGACTTGGACACTTGAACTTCCTGGCCCAACTTCCAAGTGATTGTTCACTTGGGGGCTCACCGCGGATTTTTACGGTTTTCATCACATTTTTTATTTTGCTTTCTTGATTTTTTTTCTTTACTTTGTGTGATTGAGCCCTTAGTTTTAGGATTGCTTGCGATAGATTAAGGCCAAACACCTAATATATCTTGCATGTACCTATAGCCGCGTTTGGACTTAGTCAAAATTTAAACAGTCGCTTCATCATCTTCGAGCCTACGTACTGCGAGCCCACCCCCATCAAGCGATACTCCTGAACTCGATTTGTCGAGAAGTGGAGGGGTGAGTCTAGACCAGACTTTTTGGATTGAGGATCGGTGACCGACTTGTGGTTCTTCACGATAATAGCAATTTCTGAAACTTAGGACGATTTCATCGGCTTGCATTTGCATATAGATAGGTTTCAATTATGCTGAGCATCCTTGCATGTAGAGTGCTGGAGGCAAGGTGAGCATTTACACTTTAGCATTCATCATTGTTTGCCGCTTGCATTGCTTTGCCGACTCTCCCTCTGATTTTGCCAACCTAGGAGCTTAAAGGAATTGAATCCCCGTTAGGATCGTGCATTTTTATTGGAAATCCAAAAAAAGTGATAATTAATAAAAGTGGGACTGCTAATATTACTTGACCCTAAAAAAGATCAAAAAGAAAAATATTGTCTTGGGGCGAGTAATCCCCTTATTGTCTTCGCTTTTACTTGCTCGCGCACACGCTAAGGATTAGTGCCCAAATCCCATTGAGCCCCTAAGTGTTTATGCAACTTCTTGACTTCTCACCTAACTCTAAAATAGACAAGATAAAAAGATCGATTTTTCAGTCTCTACTGAGTTGAGTAGGTGAATTGAGGGTTTGATTGATTCATTTTTGCTTGTGATTGTTTTGTGTGCATAATCGATCACTTCGCGCATTTGCGCCTTTTTCTCACATCTCTTGACTTGACCGTCGTGCTCTCCCGATCATTTTTCTCTTGTTTTGAGATGGATCGCTGGAGCGATTTTTATCCGGATTTTGTGGATTCCTTGTACCCTCCAGCCGGTCCACCTCCCTTTTATCAGGAGGATCCTCCTCCTACTTTTTCTGATTTTTCTACATACCCGCCTCAGCCACAGTATCAGACCTCGGACTTCTACCAACCTCCACCCCCACCTGTGTATTATCCACCTCCACCTTCACATCCACCCGAGTCTGACCTGATGGAGTCACCTCCCTCGATCTCTATAAGTGATATCTTGAACCGAATGACAAAGCGCATTGATTTGATGAATGATAATCTTGCTATTTTGAGGAGAAACCAGATTAATGCTCCTTTTGTTGAGGATACAGATTTACTTGTGGGTAATCATGGGAGCTTTCAATCGCCCAAAATACAAAAAAATCGGAAAAAATTAAAAATCCAAAAAGAGTTCGGGAGACCTTTGGTTGATTTAGACTGTGAGAAGAGTGCCCATCTGCCAGACTTTTTGACCACATACTGTCCCACCTTTGACCCCGAGGATGCCGCTGTACAGACTGCTCTTGACATGCCTCGTGTATATGCTGATTCCGACTTCCTCCCTTGTATGGAGGAAGTCCAAAAATTCAAAAAAATGTTATCTGAACCCGAAGTGGTGGCTACTATTCATGAGATTATCCGTGCCCCACTTCAGCAGGCCATGACCCAATTATCTGCTCCTCTTCCCAAGAAGAGAAAGCAGAGGAGCAGATCTGAGCGTCACATTCTGACCATGGCCACTGCCTACGCCATCACTCATCGTCCCATTCCCAAAAAGAAGAACACAACTACACCTTTCATCACGTGTGCCATCTCTGACCATACTTGTGATCACACTCTCCTAGAAGGCAGTGCATCTATTAGCATATTACCCTTCTCGCTGGTACAGTCTCTTCATTTAGGGCCTCTCAAGAAAACCAGGATGACCGTTCAGTTTGCTGATGGATCAATAAAGAGGCCGAAGGGTATCCTTAAAAACACCGTCATTTCTATTCAGGGCACGAGTCATCATGTTGACTTTGTCGTGTTTCCCATGGAGACCTCCACAGGGGAGCCATCTCCAATCATCCTGGGACGACCATTTCTCACCTCTGCGAGGGTCATTATTGACTACGGATCAGGAGAGGTTCGCTTTCGTCCTATTGACGAGAGCGAGGTGGTGATCACCACACCCACATTTGACCAGAGACCTGCATCTGATGCACCTTCACCGATAATAGCCGACTCCGAGGCCTGTGACCGATCTGATGATATTAGAGATGTTTGCTTAGCGGCCGTTGATGAGACCCGACGAATCCCCCGAAAGGGGAGGAAATCGGAAAGCATAGACCTCGCAGTTCCTCCTCCTGGTGTGTGGCGATGTGTTGATGAAATCCAAAGCATTTACGTGATTGATCCCATTGAGCGGCGGGCAGATACCAAGATTAGACAGGACGAGCCTGGTTTGACTACTTCCACTGATAAGGTTGTTCCTGGTCACTTAAAAGTGATGATGATCGAGGTCGGTTATGATGCGAATGTTAAAAATTTTTGGCCTCCTGATAATGAAAATGATCCGGGTGAGACTCTTGAGGACGATCTGAGTTCTACTACTTCCACTGATGACTTTGTTCCTTTTGGTTTTGACCTGGACAAGACCTCGCAGGACGACTCCGATTACACTTCTTCCGAGGATGATGAGTTTGTCCCATTCCACTTTGATATTCGCGAGACCTCCAAGGACAGACCTGACCACACTTCTTCCACTCACCCGTCTGCACCTTCACACCATAGGACCACTAAGGTCGAACCTAGCCATACTACTTCCACTGATCAGTTCGTGCCTTTTCGATTTGATTCCACTGAGGGCTGCCACCCTGTCGACCCTGATCGGCGTCCGTCCATGGCGGACCCTGATGTCGACTTGCACCACACTAGATATATCCCTCAACGGTCTCGCAAGAAGGTTAGCTTTCAAACTTCTTGATCCTGTGTATATCCATCTATGTGTATATTCCCTTGTGTACCTTTGTTCTCTCTCTCGTTTTGCTCGTCCATCCATTCTCGTGTTTGCCTTGCTTAGGACGTACTTTGTCCTAAGTATAGGGGGGTGTGCACCCGGAGTTCTCTATTCTTTGATCCTCTCCATTGTCTCCTCTTCTTGTCTATACTTAGGGATATCTTACCCTAGGTATAGGGGGAGACGATCTGAGTACGATCTGTTCATTCCCACCCTTGACCCTCCCTACTTTGTGTACAGTCTGCTATACTTAGGATTATTCGATCCTAAGTATAGGGGGGACGGTCGACTTCTCATTAGTTTATTCATTCATCTCTTATTCATTTATTCTTTAGACATGTCTATACTTAGTACGATTTATGTCTTCTCTTCTCTCCGATCTATGAGGACATAGCTCAAGCAAAGTATAGGGGGGTCGTATATACTACGTATATACTTTAGCCATAACTCGTACTTTCGTATTTCCTTAATAAATATGGCTAATAATTCATTAAAATACTTAATAAAAAGATGTGATTATTCCTCAAATGCTTTGTGTATTTACTGATTAATAAATCAGGTGAAAATGTTTTTTGCAAAATGTTTGAAAAATAGTTTGAAAATCCTTGTGAAAAATCTTTTGAAAACTATTTTGAAAACGTTTTGTTACATGTTTTCAACCTTTGTAAAAACACTTTATTTTGAAACCATTATTTTCGTTGTGTGAAATAAAATATTTGAAAAAATGATTTGCAAATGGTTTGAAAAATGGTTGCAAAAATATTTGAAAAATCTATATATACAGTTTGGAAAACCTTTGCAAAATGATTTTCAAATGTGTGAACATGTTTGTACAATTGTTTGTAAAAATTACTTTGGACTATAGTTTTCAAAATTGTTTAAAAAACATGTGTCAAATAAGTTTGAGGAATATATACATTACACCAAAATCCATTATATGTATATACCTATAAAATTGACCACTTACCCTTGTAAATTCTTAAAATCCACTTCTTGTATATATATAAGAAGCACTCCCGTGTAAATATTTGTACCTAGTTTTTGGCCAAAACCTTTTGTTTTCAAAAATCCCAAAAACATTTGCAAAATTAAAATCCAAAAACACTTGAAAATCTTTTTGAAAAATTTAAAAAAATGCATATGCATCATAATCATCATCATCTTTTCAAAAACCCATAAAAAGTTCAAAATCTTTGAAAAATTGCATCACAAAAATATTTTGGCATAGCATTGCATGGCATTTGCATTTTTCGGATTGAGTTTGATAGTTGAACGAGTCTAAGTAAAATCCGAAGATTGGAGCTTGATTGGATCTTAAATCTATCTTATTAACAGGAACCTTATAGGAACTGGGATTGAGGTACTTCAGGTCTAGTTGACTTAATTCTTTGAGGATCTCGAGACTTGGTTCAATGGATTCTTGACTGCCTAAGTAGAGTATTTCGGAGCACACGCACGACTCTTGTTGATAATGACCTAACTTGGACACTTGCACCTTTCACATGGCTCAACTCAGTTGGAGTGGTGAGGAGGTTGGATTTGCTGGTATGAGATGCACACAGGTGGAAACATTTGTCCTCCTCTAGGGAGGGAAGTGCGCCCCAACCCGTCCAGTAATGATGAGTTTCGAGGATAGGAGATCATGGGTTGCGATAAAGCTTCAAAAGAGGGATAGTCTACTGGCTCAGGAGGAAAAACTCCCTATGTAAATGATGATGTGTATAGTATTCAAAAAAAATTTGCAAAAGCAAAAACTCCAAAAAAGTGGACAGGCCTGTACAGAAATAAAAATGCCTGTCGGAGTGTACATATGTTGTAAAGTCAATAAGCAAGCTTGGGCTTCAAAGTCAAATCATGTGAGCCTGCAGCTGGATGACTTGAATACACTGGTCTTGCATCCTAGGATAGTTAGATACACTGGCTACCGTCCATTCTTCTCTTCACCCCCTCCTCTTGAGCCGGTTGCCACTTGAACTTAGAAGGGAATACCCTGCTCCTTGAGGAATGAGTTGTTGGATTGGGGAATCATTGGTTGTCATACTGGAGAAGTCAGTCTCTTTGTTATTTCGGTTGGGGAGAGCCATCATTACTTACACTGTACGAGTCAGATTCATAGTCGTAAGGGTTTGCGTATGAGTTGAAGTATTTCTGACCTGGCTATTGAGGAGACTTGAGCAGAGTTTTGGGATTCTCAGGGACTATTGGATTTCAAATCTGGTTCTCATTAAGGTTTCGCCCGCACTAAAATTTCAAAGGTCCGACTTAAGCTCCAAACTTTGATTTTGTAAAGACTAGTTTGATAATTAAACTTAATCCATCTTCTTCTTTTTCATTTCTTTCTTTTTCTTTCTGCACTTATTGCATAAGTGTTTGCTAGGGACTAGCAAAGGTAAAGTATAGGGGGATGATGAAGCCACATTTCATCATCTTTATTCTATCATTTTGGCATCAAAAACCCTAGCAAATGCGTGTAAATAGCATTAAAACCATTATCTTAGCATTCATGCATGTGCATCTAATTAGTGTATAAAATACTGTAATTAAAGCCAAAATTATAGAATAAATAAAATAAAAGAAAATTAATAAAATATTGTAAATATTTTATGACCCAAACCCCCGAGACCTAGGCATCTAGATGAATAGGTCGACAAGGAATAAAGTAGGGGGAGATAAGGGCCAGATACCTATTCTTTTTAATTCATTCTTTATTCATTTTGGGTCCTAATTTTTGTTCTACTTTTTATACCTCAAATAAAGAAACTTTGTACGTGAAAGTTGTAGATAATTAAATAAGTAAAAATACAAAATTGATTTCACTGAAAAATAATGTACAGATAAAAAGTTATGGTCTGAATAAGATTCCAGAACTCCAACTTCCCAAACTTGTATCTTGCAAATAAAAACTCTAAATGTACCAAACTCACCTTTAATTGTATATAGTATAAAATAAGCTATTTAATGAAGGTGGTTTCGTATTTTTCGGAGTTACGGTTTGAAAGTTGAGTTTTGGACCCCTCTTGTACAATAGTTTACACCTTTTTCTTTCTTTTGTATAGATTCTTTTTTAACTCTTTTTTTATTTCAATTATATTTTGTTAGTTGTATATTCTAATTTCTATTAAAATATAAAATCAATTAAAAAATATAAAATCAAAAAGATACAAAAATAGATCTTCTCTATACAAGTCAATTTGGCTTGTATTCTATCTTTATCACTTTTTTATCTTACAAAATTAAAAATCAATAAAAATATTTCAAGTTTTTATATTATTAATAAGAAAACAAGACTAAAAATCATAAAAATCCAAAATGAGTATTTTATACCTTCAAAAAAATATGTTTTTAATTTACATCTTTTGAAAAAAAAGCTTTCTTCTGCAATGTTCTAGACAACATTATTTTGAGATAGTTTCATGATTTGAGCTTTTATTTTGAGGTCTCTTGTTATTCATTTCAAACATGTTTTCATTGGGAAAGACCCCTCTTTTTTTATCAGTACACATGAGCATATCACTAGTGTCCAAAAAAATTGAAATAGTCCACTCCCATTGGTGGAGGCCTCCCCCAATAGCCATCATCTCTTCCATTCCTCCACCAAATAAAAGAGATTCATCCCCCATTTTTGAAATCATCCACCATTAGAGTCTTCATTCTAGCTCCTCTACCTCCATTGTGACAGAGTGAAGGTTAGAGACGAAGCTACGATGAAGGGAGGATTCTTTGACGTGATCCCTTGGTGTTCTTGCTCCATTGTATCACAAGCTCTTAGCTTGTCAAGCCTCTTCTCCGCTGGAATCGAGGCCATGACCGGTCATTCTCATCGGAGAATCGATCACCATAGGCGACTACCTTCACATGCTACGTTTTTCTTCTTGTAGGTGACTTTTAGATTTAGTTTTTCTTCTTGTTGTAGTGTAACAACCCATCATCTTCAACTTTTCTCCATCCTCATTCGTCGCGGCTAACCACCTCACCGCCGTCTTCATCCACTTCTTCGTACTCTCTTCACGCAACCTCAACCAACTCCGACCATGCACGGTGGCCGAAGACCATCTCCTTCTACCATTTTCGTAGGAGAACCCATACACCCCATATATTTTGTTGTGTGCATAACGCAAGCCGAGCCCACGCTCGAGCTTTCATTTCTACTCGCAGGTATCCATCCGAACGTCCTATAGCCGCACCAACATCTCTCACGCAGAGCTCCACACCGTGGCACTTCGCCGGCTCTCGGATTGGCGTTTTTGTTGCTGTTTTTCGAAGGAAGAAGAAGAAGGGAGGGGGTGGATAGCAGCCACCGTTGGATCTATCCCCCTCCTTCTAATCTTAACCATCCAGCCAAGGGGTAGAAGTTTTATACATAAGCCCTCACCATTTTGAAATTTCACGCACATACCCTTACTGACCAGGAAGAGCTTGATGCCATGTGGATAAGTGACAAGTTTTGCGGCTATACCCCTGCATTTTTGGTATATTTCAAGAAGTTTTCGAGTATATTTTGAACTGCAGTTTCGTTCTTATGTTTTCAACTGTACCCCTGCACTTAAACGTTCATAAATCATTCATCTGAACTCCATTTCATGCAAGATTTTTTTCTGTTAGAAAGCTGCTTTAAAGATATAGATCAGATCCAAATTTCAGAATTTTCGGATGTAAGAACTATTTATGGCGAATTTATGAATTCAGAGTACTGATTGGGCTTGTTTTGTTGATAACGCTTGAAATACTCAATATCACGTGCTCATTTTTGGATATGTTGTAGTAATTAGCATGGCCGAATTTGGGTTCTCCTTTCAACAAAAAATATTGCGATTTGTGTCATGTAGAATTTCTACAATATTTTGAGTGATTGATTTATTTCTGGAGCTCCTTTTATCTATTTCAAAATCTAAAAATATGTGCGTGTGCCCCTAAGTTTGTGCTACAAATAGGGATTTTTGTTGTATTTTTATCATGTTGTTTGTTTAGTCAAAAAAATCAAAAACATTATTTCTACCTTCCTACTGTCTTTTATTTTTAATATATTCATTCTCTTTTGAAAAATTCCCAAAATAATATATTTTGTTTATTTTTGTGTGTTTTAACTTCAGACCAAAAATCATTAAAAAATTCAAAATGAAACCCCTAAAAATAACAAAACACCAAAAATCTACATAAAAATCTTAAAACATCAACAAAAATCCTAAAAATACAATTTCTGTTTCTGAATTTTCCTTATTTTGTTATCTTTATTTTAAAATTATATTGGGAAAATTTTATGGCTGTTTTCTATTTTTCATTCCTTTTCTACTTTCGGCCGGCATTGCTATTCACTGTTTTCTCGTATTTCCCCTTTTAAAAATACCAAAGACATTATGGAAAATCTCCAAAAATCACAAAAATAGTAGAAAAATATAAAAAGACCAAAAACATTTTATTCTCTGATTTTTGAACATTTTCCCTCATCTTTATAAATACCCTATCATCTCTATAAATACCCTATCATCTCTTCCCTTATTCTGTATATATATATTCCCTTATTGAAAAAGAAAATACAAAAAATATAAAATATAAAAACAAAATAAAAAAATCAGAAAATCAAAAACCAAAATACAAAATTATAAAATTAAAAATAAAAGATAAAAATTAAAAATTAAAACCCACAAAAATATTTGCATCTTGTAGGCATTGATCACAATCACATCACATTTTGCACTTAGCTTAATCTATCCTGCCTTGCTCCCTGTGTTCGAACTCTCTACATACTTACACCTATACATCTTGTTTGTAGAGTTAAAAATAAATTTGACTCCACATTTATTTGTCACTGCTTGATTTATTGATTGTGGGTTCATTGTTGATTAAATACGGATTTTGAGTGGTCAACACTTCGACTGTATTCCCGCCTTGTGTGGAATACAAGACCGCTTAATTTTCGCGTTTATTAGTTGTCACTTCGGACAGGTGTCTCCTACATACAATATCTGGCGACGGAACCCTTCGCCTTGACGGGAGACCATGGATGTCACTTATGTGATCCTCCATATCATATTCAAATTCTAATTAATCACTATCAATCATATTCATTACGATTAATTCTTCCAAGGGAAATAACACATCTATTTATAATAGAGTATCTTAATTTTAATTGGATTCCTATAAATCTAATCATATTAAATTAATGATCCAATTAATATCCAACGAACATTCTTAGTTGTTACTTGAATTATGGTATTATCTCAAATACGTATTATTTAGAATTTTAATAATTAGAAATACATCATGATCTCTTTAGCATTATACCAACCCTACTCGCTGTCATTGACAGTACCGACGGGAGTGGGACAGACCACACACGGTGCAACCTGCTACCCTAACGCTCCCCGACTAGACACCATATTCGCCTCGGGAAAGGATAATGCAAAATAGATCACTTTGTACTAGAGATGATCATCCATTTTTCAACCGAAACCATATAATAATAATCAAAATCATTTTGATTAACATTATAATGAGATTTGCTAAATAAATCCCAAATCCTATTCAAGCAACATGTTTGTTGAAATGTAGATCGTGTGGATCATGTAACCAATTAGTGATCTAGATCACATCTGATCAAATATTGGTTAAGTCAATATCATTTAAGGAAATAATTATCATCAAATATTTCACAAATATTTATGCACAATTATTCCAGGAAATTAAACAATTTAATTTCACTAATTGAGTAAATGACAATCACTAGGTTCTTGATTAGGAAAGCATTTCTAGCAGTGACCCTCACTTACTGAAAATGCCATATCTCAATAAAATTAAATCCCAAATTAAGCAAAGTAAGTTCCTAAAGTTTGCTAATTTGATTTACAACAGAACCTAAGTGATAATGCAAAATAGATCACTTTGTACTTGAGATGATCATCGGTTTTTCAACCGAAATTATACCATATAATAATAATCAAAATTATTTTTATTAACATTATAATGAGATTTGCAAAACAAATCCCAAATCCTATTCAAGCAACATGTTTTTTGGAATGTAGATCATGTAGGTCATGTAATCAATTAGTGATCTAGATCACATCTAATCAAATATTGGTTAAGTCAATGTCATTTAAGGAAATAATTATCATCAAATATTTCACTAATATTTATGCACAATTATTTCAGGAAATTAAACAATTTAATTTCACTAATTGAGTAAATGACAATCACTAGGTTTTTTATTAGGAAAGTATTTCCAACAGTGACCCCCACTTACTAAAAATACCATATCTCAATAAAATTAAATCCAAAATTAAGCAAAGTAAGTTATTAAAGTTTGATAATTTGATTTACAACAGAACCTAAGTGATTTGCACGTATTTCAAGGTATTTCAAAATCGCAATTAACTCTTTAATTACGTTGAGATTCGCAGTCCCCGAAACTGTGGATACATGTTCACTAAAATGAGCATAACTTGAGCAAACGGAATCGAAATCACGCAAACTCAGATCCAACGGTTTACTTATTCAATGTGGAACAAAATAAAATTATTATTTTCGTATTTAAACAACTTAAACAGTGTCGAAAATAATATCAAAACAGAGATGCAAAAATGAAATGCAAGAAAACTTTCGCAAACCCTAATGAACCCAAGTCGTCCTCGATTCATGGATCGCATCCAAAACCTTTGACCTAAAGCTCTGATACCACTTGAAGGATATGGTGAGATCCTCAAGCGCATCACGGAAACGTGAGCATCATATCGAATACGATGAAGAACGACTAGTCGAACTAGTTGTTTTATGCAGCGGAATTAAAAAATTTTCATGTGACGAAATCACATGATCCAAGAACACTTCTCGGATCATTTCGTCTAAACCACAAACAAATATTAGGGTTACCTCTTGAAGCGTGGTTGTGATCGAGTCTCTAAACGAAGAGACCTCCTGTCTCAAGTCTGATCCGTCGGAGGAGACGCTTGCGAGCGTGTTGATGAAACATGTGCTTCTCGTAATCCATGTTGAAGATCCAAGCCACGGATCTCCTGGTCTCGACAAACGAGGTGCGACGTCTTCTTCACGAGCAAGTCACGTCGAAGTAGACGGAGATCCACAAGCAAACCATCGGGCAGCGTAACGACGATGCTACGGCGATGGAGAATCTCTCTAGGGCATCCATGGTGGACAACCACATGAGAGAGATAGAGAGAGGGCGTGTAGAGAGAGAGAGATACTTGTTGTCTAACTTGTAACCAAGAAGAACAAGGGGTGCCTCTCCTTTTATAATATTTTGGGATCCATGGATCTCAATCCATGGACAACACAAATCCAATGGCTCACACTGATTTGTGTTTCTTTTAATGGTTAAGATTTTGTTGGTTAAAAACCAGCAACAATTACTTTAATTTGTATTAAATACATATTGATAAATCAATATGATTTAATCCCACATTAAATCAATCAAGCATGAAGATTGTGGAATGAAGATTGCCTCCTTCCATAATATTGAATTTGGTGGCAATCTCATGCAATCTCATGAGATCTCATGAGATTACATTATTCCATGGAATTCTCCTAGATTTACAACAACACTTGTTGTAAATTATTCTACAAAAATAATTCATAATTATTTTGTGAGTATTGCAATCTTGCCATTGGAAAATTGTGAATCACATGCACAATCCAAAATAAAATGTGAATTACATTTTCAATTAATTGTCCAATGTGAATCCAATTCACATCAACATTTAACTAACAAATGTAAATTAGAAATATCTCTGTCTTATATATTATAAATCACATTTATAATATATATGACTAATATGGATATTGCTATCCACATTATTCATATCCATGATAATTAAATCGCATTTAATCATCTTGGATCTCTATTCTCATGTGCCCAAATAATATGAATCGCATTCACATTATTCACATCTTTGATAATTAAATCTCATTTAATTATCTTAGATAACTCTCCTTATAATATGAATCAAATTCATATTATTCATGATAATTAAATTACATTTAATTATCAATTTTCTCAATGCTCGGATACATATATCAACATTGAAATTATCCTAAACTCTTTCAAGGATAATGCGTTTTCACCACGGATACTTGGAGATAAGGATGGGGCGATTGTATTGTTCCATGTATAGTGACTTGGATATTGAGATCATATCTCAAATCCAGATCGTGAGCCTCCTATAGATGCTTGACTAAATCAAGATCGCAAATCTAATATTCCCATTGCATCTGAATCACATTCATATCAATGTTCAACATTTGGACCAAGATCAGATTACTTCTCTACTGAGGGGAGTCACTAAAATCCAAGCTTGTTTCATCACTCCCTAAGAATCGAAGCATCATGGTTATATAATCGTTTATGATCACATCACTCTCAGGTATTCCCAATACCTGTACATCTTGTATACTGGAAGACTCAGAATAAATCCAAAGTATTAGATCAACTTTATATTGTCTGCTTCAGGGTTTTTATAAGTAAGTTTCCCATTCGATCATTGGGAGTTGGTATCGATCGTATACTTCACAAAAGCATATATCATACCTAGGTCTTGATCATATACTTTCCAAAAGTATATATCAAACGTATAAATTCAGCCAAGCTTCCAAAGCGAGATGACCGTGTACGGAATTTGATTCTTCTCAATATCTCATGAGTGAGATCATGTCTTCCGGTTCAGTAAATAAACATGTATGATCCCTTTGAGAGAGTGTATTACTCATATGCCCTTATATGCACACCAGTGCGTCGGTGTATAGACCTTGGTTAGGTCATCAACTTATTGGTCTGCTAAATTTACATACTTAGACATATAGTAACACATCTGTCTCCGGTCAGAGGATGCGTGCATGTATCGTGACAGCATACGATATAGGACTTTGGTTATCTCAACCTCATTAAGTTAACTCTTTGACCTAACTAATCTGACACATCCGAATCTCTATTCCTATGTAGAGGACCTGCATCAACAGGTCGATAGATATTAGCCTAACTGAGAAAGGATTGACATCTCCTACTCAGGCTGGAGATCATATCTTAACAATCATTTGATGGTGCTTGATGAGTCCTCAATCCAACCCTTTAGATATTCATCCAAGCATCAGCCTCTATGATTCAATAATTGAATCAACAGCTGTATGATTATTAATATGGTCATGGTACATAACCCTAATTTTACTAAGGGACCTATTATGCAAGTTAGATATTCTTCATTTCAGATCAGGGAATGATATTTACAATAACATTTATTGCATAATGGCTCACCGTGGGCTCGCATGTCCAACAGTCACCATGTTGGAGAAGACTGACTTTTACTGCTTCAGCCGAGGAAAGCTACACATCACACACATTGTTCAAGAGAGATTCATAGTCATAAGGGTTTATATATGAGTTGACTTATTCTAACCTAGATATTGAGGAGACTTGGGCAGATTTTTGTGGGTCTTAGAGGATGTTATATTTTAAATCCATTTTCTAATAAGGTTCCGACCAAACTTAATGTCCAAAGGTATGACTAAGCTCCAAACTTTGATTTTATGAAGACAAGTTTAAGAACTAAAATCAATCCAAGCTCTTTCTTTTTCTTTTCTTTATTTGTATTTTCTGCACTTATAGGCATAAGTGTTTTCTAGGGACAAGCAAAGCTAAGTATTGAGGGTGATGAATCTCCCTTTCATCACATTTATTCTTTCATTTTGGCCATTAAACCCTAGCAAAATACACATACATATATACATATATATATATATATATCATTATTTTTCATAAATTAGCATTCATTATTTATTGTATAAATTCCATTGTTTAAAGCTAAAATAAAAGAATATAGAAAATAAAAGAAAATAAATAAAAATATCCAAGGTATTTTATTAACCTAAACCTTGAGATCTAGGTATCATGATGACTGGGTCGATAAAGAATAATGTAAGGGGAGATAAGGGTCAAACACACAATAAAACCCCTAATTTTATTTCTTCAATAATTCATTTTTAAGAACTATTTTATTCTTTATTATTTATACACCAACTAAAAAAATTTGCATAAAAGTTGTATATAAAAAATAACAGAAAAACACAAATTTACTTCACACAAAAATAATACAAATTGTACATTATATAAACAAAATAAAATTCCAAAACTCCAACTTCCCAGACTCATATATTCTCCATATGAACTTAAAATGCATCAACATCACATTTAATTGTATATAAATTTTAGTTAGATATTGAATGAAAGCAGTTCCATTTAGTTTGGAGTTAAGATGTAAAAGTTAGGTTTTAGACCCCTATACTATATACCTAAATAAAATACGTATTTTATTTATTTTTTATATTTTTTATAATTTTATATTTTTATAATTTGTAAAAATTATTTATAGTATATGTATATATTTAGCATACAATCAAATTATTGAAAAATAAACTAAAATAAGTATGTAAAACATATAGATGAATTACCCATACTTATACGTATATAATAAATAATTTATTTATTTAAGTATACAAATGAATTTAGAAAAATACAATATATATATATATATATATATTTGTACATCTAAATAAGTTGTAAATATATAAATTAAGTGTATAAAATAATAAAATCTAAAATATATTTTTATATAGGTATTAATTACCAATTAATCTCCACATTTTTATATTTTGTAATGTTAATTACATTTTAATTAGTGGATTAATATATGGGTAGAATGGGGCTGCTCCTAGGGAGAGATAACTTGGCCCCCCACCCAATTTTCTCCTTTTTATTTTTTTAAATACTTCCATGGATTTTTCATAATTATATTCTTACAATATGTCATTCATGTTTTGTGTGAAAAAGAGACTCCTACGGCCTTCATACAAAAGAGATTGATTTCAACAATTCTACGACTGTTAAAAAATGAATGTCTAGATGGACGCCATTGGAGTCTCTGTTTCGCATGAGACTTGAATGACATAATACATGGATATATTGATAAAAACCATGGATTCATTTTTTAAAAATAAAAAAATAGGAAAATGGGACAAACGAGACAAGTTAGCTCTCCCCAGAGGACAACTCCATTTTACCCTTAATGTATATACAATATATACATTAATCTAATTTTTATGGATTTTTTTAAGTTGGAAAACTATAAAACAAAGTTAAATAAGATGTTATTCAGACTCTTTTGTTTCTCTATATTTTTGTGATTTTTTGGATTTTATTTGTTAATGTCATATTAATGAATGAATCAAGTCAAAATAGTTAATTTATGGACATAAAATAATAAGGAAAAAAAGGTTATCCCCACCCTATTTTTTCAAAAATATTTTTATTTTTTTAAAAAAGATCATCATGTATATTCCTCCAATATATTATTCAAATTTCATCAAAAATAGAGAATCATATACTCGCCATCTAGAATAAGTCATTTCAATGGTCTAAACATCATTTGAATCGATATGTTTTAAATTGAGGATATAGGAGTCCTTGTTTCTAACGAAATTTGAATGGCATCTTGGAGGGATATATAGATGAATATATATATATGGTGATATTTTTCAAAACAAATAAAAAAAGTTGTGGAAATGGGGCGGGGGCAGCCCCTTATAACCCAAATAATAAACACAAGTAGCTAAATATTAGGATTTATTTATACACAGATTTTAAACCTAATTTCGTGTACAATTAGTAAAGTTGATTAAATAAATTTAAAAGGCTTAGTTAGTGATTTATTAAGGAGATTTTACTATGATCCTTATATAAAGTAGATGAAGCATGAATTCATTAATTAGCAAGCTAAATAGGCCACAATGAACAAGACACTTCTCTGTCTAATAATTAATTCTAGTGATGTCCAATTAAGTCCTATATGTCATATTATAGAGAATCAAACAAGCTTTGAAATGAAATCAATTTCAAGTATATTAGGTTCTCTTGCAATGGTTATACAATAAAGATTTAGGGGCATATATAAATGCAATAAAAATATGATAAAAAGTGACAAAAAGGTCCCTAAGGGTTCGTTTGGTTGCAGGGTTGGGCAGGGTTGGATTGGGTTAGGGTACTATTCACAGGGGTACCTCCTCCTCACAGTTTACTATTCACCCGGCCCAACCTAACCTAACCCAACCCAACCCTGCCCAACCCTGCAACCAAACGAACCCTAAGGAACTTATCAACAATAAAGGACACTCAGAGGGAGGTATCTACATTTATTCCAAACCGATGACTTCTTTTAGTAAATATAAAAATTCGAAGGGTGTTCTTGTAAATTTCCCTATCGCACGTGATGTCAAGAAGGCAGAAAGAGGTTCGAGGCGAAGTTCAAAGCGTTGGGATGGATCAGTGCCAAGTGGCATGTAGCGGGAGGCTCGGATTGTCTGAAGCTGGATGTGAGAGGGGCATCAACGAGATCGACCCTACGGTTCTGCTCACGGTGGAGATGAATAACTCTAACACAAGTGGGCTGGAGATCCACAGTTGTTGAATTCCTGACGCATGGGTTGTTAGATCGATCCAATGATCAGTATAACGGCTATGGATGGGGTACATTAGCATCATAAGATCAAACCGAGGCATTTTATCCAACGGTGATTGTTGCTCGACGGTCAGTACCCCTCCTCTGATCTCCGTCGAGCACGGTTGAGAAGGCGGAGCTCTGGTGATTTCCTGCTTGAGCCTCATTGGTCGAAGAGGATGCCTGAAGGTCCTGGAACCTTCTTGGCACCTAAGCAAATATGGTGAAGTGAGGCTAGCATCAATGCAGGTGATGAGTTGGTCTGACGGGGGTGCTTTATTAGAGGCAATGGAGGATCTCAGAGGGGGTTCGATCCCCAATCAGTGCTTCCTTATGTACCTGCAAATGCAACATATCATTTGCATACGCACAAAAGGGGTGGATTTTGGGTGAATGGAGGTCCAGTGAAGGTGTTCCAAGTGAGACCTGATGGGTCCTCCTCTTTTACAAGGAGGAGGAAATGACGGGGGTGAATGAGGTCGTGGAGAAGGGTAGGAGATCAGTGGAAGGGTCAGTGAGGATGCTCGGTGTAATGGGGATCTGATGGATTGGAGTTGTTAATGCTTCAGGTGATATAAACATCAAGAAAAAGAAGATAAGGAGGGAAAGGAAGGAGAACAAGAAGCAGATGCATATGAAGAAGAAAGAGGAGTCAGAGAGAATACATGTTTGGCCGGAGGAATGGGAGGTTTGAAGGACCTCCTAGTTGTCTCTCAAGGAGGGAGGCGAGTCCTCCAAGCTCTGGAAGCATCGGTTGTTACTACTTTAATGGTGGGTGCACAATGGATCTCATCGAAGAAGAAGAAGAGGTCGCAGCTCGGCCGTGAGCGCTCAACTATCACATATGCTCCTCAGGATCTCTCTAGTCCACATATCTATCTATCTATCTATCTATAATGGCAGAAGGCGAACAAAGAGGAAGATGGGGAGGAGGATTTAAGGGTGAACCATGTGAGAGGGGCAAGTGGAGTGGCAGTTTTCAAGAGAATGGGCGAAGGTGTAGGGGGGACGTGGAGATGAGTGGAGCTATTGCGCTGACCATGACAAGTCTATACGACACGTGGTAGCATGAGGATAAAAGTTAGAAGAAGGGGGACTGGAGAGGAATGGCACGGGGAAAAGGATTGTTAGGAGGTTGAGGATGACATGGAGTTGTTAGATTTGGACATCCAATGGTCCAAATGGTTCGGGATAAAGGGGTCATATGACCCGTTGAACGGTCAGTGGTGCGAGATGAGAAGGCGGTTGGCCCATTAGATCGTGAGATCCAACAGTCTAAAGCACGACATGTTGGAATGTGTAGATGGTCATTGGATCAAGATCCAACGACCCAACTCAAAAGTAGAGTGAGACAAAAAGTTCGGGTTGTATGGTGTACCCAAGAGGCGTTATGTGGACCAACTAGGAAAAAAAGAAAAAAAACTTTGTAAAATCAAATAAATAAATAAAATAGCTTTTAGTAAAAAAAGATTCCTTCATGAAATTTTTTTTCTTGACAAGATCTACAATTTTATGAAACGACCAGCCGAAAAGACAACATATTTACAAAATCTAAATTAAAAGGTATTTAGATATTATTAAGGGAAAAGTGAGTATGCTCCCTGGTTGTAGCCAACTTACATGCTCCCACCCATTTTTCCTTGTATTTTTTTATTTTTCTGAAATAAAACCTATCGGAATTTAGATCACAATATGTCATTATGGTGTCATTCAAAATTCAACTTAATTCGAGACTTTTATCCCCTCCATCAAGACTGACAAATTTTAACAGTCTCAGAATTGTTGAAATTGACCCCCTTCATATGGAGGGCATATGAGTCTTTGTTTCTGACAAAATTGGAATGGCATGTTAGGGGAATATAGTGATGAATATACATATTTTTTATTTCCAAAAAAATAAAAAATAGAGAAAAAAATAGGGGTGGGAGTAGTCAATTGGCTACTCCCAGGGAGTAGCCTCCTTTAACCCTATTATTAAATACCAAGGTTTTAGATGTTTCAACATTTTTATGATTTTTAAATTGGGGTAAATTACACTAATTACCATGTATACAACTACTATAATTTTAGAGATTTTTGATAGATTCAAAGGTAAAGAAAAATAAGGGATATAATATACAGTATATACAAGTAGTAACTAGGTCTTTATAGGGTTTTAGTATACATAAATCAACCCCAAATTAAAGGATCCAAGAGTGATTATTATCTAAGTTAGGGGATTTATTGAGTGTTAAAGGTAGGAATTCAAGCTAAGGTGATCAAGTAAGGTAGATGAATCAAGGATTCATCAATAGCCAATTGATCTCAGTCATATATTCAAGCTTTGATTTTAAGACTAGATATTTATCAAATTCATTTTTAACAGTTGTGTTATTGGTTAATGATACTATAAGACACTAAATATTGTATTCTCTTCAACCTAGCTTGAATATATGTCCTAATTTTTTTATGTATACTTTGAGAGTTTGATACTGACAATTAGTATTATGTTATCATAATGAAGAAGACTGTAGAACCTAACTAATCCATTTTGGGAATCTTAGATATTGTTTAACCTCAATTCCACAAGTGTCCAACACATGCAACTCAATGTTAGAAGAAAACCGTTTTGAATTAAACTATTTTCATACCTCTAGTAGGTTGCACTACCTCCAAAGGTAAATACTTATAATGTAATCACATTGCATCCATGATCTTCCACTTTGACTCAACAAGCTTGTATCATAAATCATTCTAATCTAAGTGATATTTTCCATAATTCACTCCTGGGTACATGATCCTTTTCGAGTACCTAAGTCTTTAATATAAGTCTCCCAATGAGTATGATTTGGCCAACTCATTCATTTACTCAGCATTGCGATTGAGAATTAGATATATGGTTTGTACAAGATTTATAATGTGTACTAAACTTTCAAAAAACTCTCAGTTCTTGAGAAGGCAACATAAACTCTTATCCTTTTAGAGCAGTTTGGATGAATTAGCTAACACGCTTACCATTTTGCAATCTAGGTAAGTAAATTTCTTAAGAACTTTATCAACATAATATATTGTGCATAAGGGTTTATGTTTTAGTTTTTATTATTTTTGATCAATAGTAGGCATAGTCATTTGGCAATCGACGGGTGAATTAATAAAATTTAAAGAGGATATGATGGGTATTACTCTGAATTTGGAATCAAATAATGTCGGTATTGTATTAATGGGTGATGGCTTGATAATACATGCATAAAATTCTGTAAAAGCAATAGGAAATATTACTCAGCTACCAGTGAACGATGATTATTTAGGTCGTGTTATAAATGCTTTAACTAAATAATTAATCTATAATTTATCATCATAATTACTACTTATTATCTCTCTTACTTAAACTATTTAATAAAATACAAAGCTAATTCACTGACTTTAACATATGACCTCTATATATAAATAAGCCTAATTAATAATATATAATTAACCCTATTATTGTGCATTATTTTATGTGTTTCATAATTATTAAAAATCCCATAAAATTAGATTAGTGTTGTACATATTTATTTTTCAAAATGAATTAAAAATAAAAAAATCACAAAAGAAATTAAAACAAATATTTTTAATCCTGAAAAAATATTTGCAAAATTTTAGTATATGTATGATCTATTTTAACTTTCTGTTAAACATGAAACTTATAGTTCTCAAATAGATCTACAACTTTCATGTTCAACCATTTTTTTATTCTCTTAACTATTTTATTTTTATTCATTTCTCTTTTATTCATTTCTTTTAAGTCAGATTGGGCCATGTAGCACCATCTCCTTCTGCCACTTGACATGCCCCTATTCTCTTTCCTACGTGCCCTCTCAACTTTTGGATCTTCTCCAAGGATCTGATCCATGCCTTCCATCTCTGCCTCTATCCTCCACCATCCGATTTGATCTAATCGGAAGCATCACACCCACTCCTTCGTACCCCATCCCCCATCGTTGGATCGCCTGATTTAACCGCTCTTGTTCATATCCTACCTCCCTTAACTTCCCACACCCATGTCGCCCCTCGTCGCACCTCTTCCTTATCCCAATTTCTCTGAACACCTCCCACGTTCTCCCCCCTCGCTAACCATCCCCCAACAAAGCCCTAATGCCCCACGGCCTATTTTCTAGGGTAACGGACAATGGTTACAACTTCACTCCCCATCTTCTTGTAACCGCCGACCAGGTTCACAAACCCACCATCTCCTTTACCATTGCCACATGTCCACCTTCGTATGAGTATTGGCCTAGCATCTCTTCGCCCTCCAATAACAAGGGAAGGGAGGATCAATGATGTGACAACATTGTATTACTCTAGTGAGATCCATGGCCATGCCACAACCATGCCACGAACATGTTCAAGGATGTTGAGCTCCCAGGTGTGGCTTCCCAGGTCGAGCGAAGACCGGAGCCTCTGATGAGCCTTAGACCAAGCCATCTCGACCACCAGCATTGATCTTCCACATCCCATGTAATGTAGATCTTAGTTTTCTCCTATTTTGTTTGATTTTTCCCTCGCTATGCACACACCATTCCCAGGCCAAATCATAATCCCTACCTTCAGTGAGGATCAGTGATCCCCATGGGAGTCTTCGACCATCCTCCTATTTCCTTCAGATCCTACTTCACGTCGCCCCCTTTCTCCTCTAGCAATGGCAGGGGAATCCACGTAGGATCCTTACCTTCTTCGCCCCTTGGTCCCCCATTCCACTCCACTTCACAGGTGCATACTTAGGCTATGCTCACTCTTGTAGGTCCATTAATTCCTTCAATGGTCAGGCCTTCGAGGGGAGCTCTTTTCTAGAGCTCCACCTCTGGTGAGGGTACACCAACTCATGCTCATGAGCATCCATGAGTCACCTTCAATCTTAGATGAGCATCATGATCCTTCCAGGAAGGTCCTCTGACCTTCAACACGGCGATGGGATCCTAGAGGAGCGCTAGCAAACCCGATGATTCACAACCTTCTATGTCCTATCGAGAAGGAGGTCAGGGGAGAAGCATACTACATTTGCCATCCAATCAAACTAATTGGAAGATCCATATGATGCCACAACCTCCACGATGAAGTAGCCGGCTCGGTGGGACCGAACCTCCTCTCAAAGTGCTTGGTCCACCCACATGGTCCGAACCTACCTACCCCGAGCCAATTCGCCCAAGACTCAGAGCACATGCAGTATACGTGCGAGTGGGAACATTTGCATACAAAGCATGTAGGTGCTTCAATATTGCAAATAGGTCCAAATAGGTGCATGCAAGGCATGTGCATCTGGGAGAAATCGCAGCTCACCCTCGCTGAGACTCCAATATTCCAGAAATGCTCCCACGCATATGATATTCTGCAGATAAGGCCCCGTCAGGTTTCAAATATTATAATTATGCCCCTTCGTGGACCTTGTTGTGATAACTTTTATACATTTTGATGTTTTGTTTCACAATTATGCCCCTAAACTATTTCCTTTATAACTTGTGCATATAAACTCCTTTTCTGTTGATTTCAATTGCATTCTGTTTCTCATTGGATTACCTATGTCATGGCTTAAGTTAATTCTTGATTTGATACCATAAACATGAAATTTTATATCAAGTGTCAATGACTGATAATTTAAATGCCTTGAAATGAATTTGGACTTAGACTTGATGCATCAAATGCTCATGAATTTGATTATTAATGCCTTTCTCAAGTAGTATATCACTTAGGGGCATATTTGTGCATGTATATATGTTTGCGGTTCATTACATTGTGTTTCATTTTTTATTCTTCTTAAATTGCATAAAAATCAACCAAAAATACATCCTATCCACGCATCTCAACTGTGTATTATATTTTGTGTATTATTTGTGTTTTGACCTAAGTAGATGGATTATTCATGTAATCTAGGTATTAATATCTAATTAATTGATTAGGTAGATCAGGTCCTGAGTTTGACCATGGACTTTCTAGGGTACGAGTTAAATATTATGATTAAATCGACCTCCTCCTCGCAGACATAATTCATGCTTGGTTTCTGACAGATCGTTAAGTGGCCATACTACAATTTGATATCATTAATAATACCAATTGTGGTTCCTCATATGGCACAGTTATCAAGGACATAGCTTATCTTTTTTTATTAATTAGGTTTTAACATATAATTAAGTTCATGATATTGATATTTAGGTCAACTTGTCTGTTTTGTGTTGTTATATTGCATTATCTTATTTTGTTGTGAAGTTCATTATATTTCTTGATGGATATCTAATACATGGATTTTATGGGGGGCCCATGGAGACCGAGGATGCTCGGGAGATGCGGAGGTGAGGAATCAGGAGCTCCTACTATGAGGAATTGCATAAGCACCACTGAAGAATCAAGGGATTAATTAGCATTTGTGTTCATTATTGTGTTGTAATCATTGCATTTATAGTAGTCCTCATTTGATGGTTCACGTATGTAAATATGGACTTGGACATTATGTGGTGAGTGGAAGCTTGTTTCACCACTAACCCGGGTGGGGCTCTCCTTGAGTGTTCGAACCTAGGGTTAGGAAAATGTGCCTCTGAGCTTAATTTCATTCATATCATTAAGTGCTTAATCGTAGATAGGACACACTAATAAATCATTTATAATACTCGTTATATCTCATAAGATTCATTGAGACGTGCATAAACATCGCTTCACATTAGCCAAATAACTTGAATTCTTTCCTCATAATAGAAGCATGTTTACGATGTGATTTTTATATACCTACATGCATTTAGAGATAGATTTAAATTCAGTCTTGCATAACACATGGAGAGAGTTAGGAAGCGTTGTAAGTATTTCTTTCTCTGGCATACATCATGTTTTTGGTTGCACCAGCTTGTTCTCGATTTCCTATTCTAGATTTACAACTTAGGATTAAATGGAATTGGGATTGGATGATAGATGATGATTGCTTGATTTCTTTCTCGCATTAATTTCAAGAAAAAGATTAAATAAAAGGGAGTAAAAATAACACTTGTATTTTGGGAGAATAAACCCCGACGTTATACACAAGATGGTTTGTGCATGTTGAAAGGTGAGGATGCATCCCTAGGATAGAGCCCAAAACCCACATTTAGAGCTTGCATAAATGAACTTTTATCTTGTATGATCACCAATAAACTCGACAAGATTATTGTGACTAACATTTATTGGTCTTCATGTGTGAGGTGGTGAACTCAAAGGTGTTTTGATTAATTGGTTGAGCCTTGATTGTGTATTCTCCTCAACCCTCCCGTAAACCCTAACTATGTTATTCCAACTCCATAGATTCATTCATATAATAAGATTCATTTGACCCAAATCAGTGTCTCGGTCCCTGTCCTTAGTTCAATATTCTACATACTTAGTCTACTTCAACCGAAGTATAGGGGGAACCAAGTCTCTCTGGTCATTCACTTCATGTCCTTCAACTTCATTTCATCTCTCAACTTAGGCTCTTCTCATCATAATTATAGTGGGGGCCCAAGTCCCTGTCTATTTATACTCATTTGATCCATCTTCTTCGTCCTCTTCTTATACTTAGGTTATTTTTAACCTAAGTATAGGGGGAGACACAAGTCGGTTCCCATGTATCCTTTTATATTTTAGCATGAGCTGTAGCTTCATATCACTTAATGATATGAGCACATACCACAAGCCAAGTATGGGTGGGGGTATACCATACATATTTCATATATACTTTAGCCATAGCTCATATTTTCAAAATCAAACTTTTTGGGGCTAGGGTAAAGTATCTTTTGAACTGATTTTATGTAAAAATGCTTATAAAATGATTCGAAAAAAATTCTAACTATGTGACATTATTTTGAAAATTGTTTATGACGTTTTGGAAAACAGGGATTTAACTTGTTTTGAAAACCATTTATAAATTGTTTTGAAAATACGTATTTAGTGACATGATTTGTAAAATGATTTCAAAAATATTTTCAAAAATGAGGGTGTAAATGAGACTAACTTGTGTTTGCAAATAAATCTAACTTTATTCAAAAAACATAAAAAATTTAAAAATCATAAATCAAAAAAACACTAACTAAATAGGTTAGTTATATGCTTGATACTTATCACTCAAGATTTGAGGAATAAAAGAAACTTGGGATTTTACCCGGTAGATGATGAATCCACGATTCATCGCCTTTATTCTTTTATTTTAGCTTCATTTTCTTAGTCAAACACCTGTAAATACCCATTAATTTCATAATTTTACCATTTTACATGCATTTGTTAAATATGCATTTTTAACATTTTTTGTACATAAATAAAAGAATAAAGAAGAAAAGAAAAAAAGAAAGATAAAGGATGTATTTATGCAATAAATGCAGACTAACCCAAACCCCGAGAGAAGGTCAAGACTTGACCTGATCGACCAGGAATAAAGTAGGGGGAGATAGGGTCTTCTGTTAGAAAATCCAAAAATATTTTGTAAATATTTCTCTTGTATATTTGTACAAAACTTACTTTATTTTAATTACATAATTTGATCTCAAATTAATTATTTTTGTAAACAAAAGTTGTAAATAAAAATGCGTTGTAAATAATAAAAATAAGTGTAAAATAAAATAATGTACATAATGCAAATAATCGCACTCAGAAAAAGCCGCAAAGAAATCATTGAAACAGCAATTCTGGCTCCATACAAGCTCAAATCGAACCAAAATCACTTCCATCATACTTTAAATTAAATTATCTTTCAAATGGTTGTGGTTTCATATTTTTTGGAGTTACGGTTAAAAAATCGATTTGCTGGGGTGTTTTGTGCAGTTTTCCCATATACTTGTTGTATATATTTTATTCATATTTATTTTTATAATGTATATATTTGTAAATATTGGTTTCATTAAAAATAAAAAAATAAAAATTTAAAAAATCTTTTATAAAAATATTTCCTTATTTGTACCTATGTAAATTGTATTATATGTGTATAATATATGTATACAATTAATTTCCTTAAATAAAAATCACCAAAAAAATTAATTATCTCACATTAATTAATTTAATTTATTTAATTACGAAATTTATATGTAATTATTTAATTTATTGGATTTATTTAAATTTATTTGGTTTAATAACTTGCCTTGTATATATGATTTTATTCCACACCATATATATGGCCACCATTAAGGTGGCTAATTGATTTTCAATTAATTTATTAATTTATTTAATTTATTTATTCCGAATTTCGTAATTAATTATTTAATTGATTTATTAATTTAATTATTTTATTAATTCACACAATAAACACTTTCCTTATATGTGAATATTTTCCATTTTTGATTTTTGTCTCTTTTTAATGGGCTCCTCCTCCCTCATTTCCTCTTGATCAATCTTTGGTGGAGAGGAGCCCGATTTCCGAGAGGTTTCTTGTAGAAGAGGGTGCCTAGCCTCCGATCCGATCGGTGACAGCGATTTGAGCTTCGTCGAGGCCATCATGGCATGTCTGAACCCCGAGGTGAGATCGACTTTTACTTCTCGTTATTTTTCGTAGGTAAATCGTAGGCTTAGAATTTTGTGTAGGAGTAGTGATTAGTTTTTAGATTAAAAATCTCAAAATTTCCACCACATATTTCCCGCCCGACACCGATTTTTCATCTCACATCTCGATCCTCGCATTTATTTATCTACCTCAAGCAACCTTCCACCTCCGACCACGCACGGTGGTCGGAGATACGGATTTCTCTTCCATATCGCAAGATCCGCCCATTCACGCATCCCACTATTGTGTATAAATAAAAAATATATATAATTGTTTTTCCTATTCATCTCACATTTGTATTTGCAGGGAAAATTTTTAAAAAAAAGAAATAATTTTTTTGTTGTCTTTTCTCTCTAATCTTTGTTTTGCAGGAATAAATCACAAAAATAAAAAATCTAAATATTTGTGTCCATCTCTAATAGTTTGTTTTGCAGGAAAACATAAAAAAAATAAAAAATTTTGTCTTTCTTTCTAATTACATTTCCAGATTAAAAGAAAATAAAAAACATTTTTTTAATCATTTCTACATAAAGATAAAAAAAAGAAAAAAAAAGCTACAGGTCTCCTTCCGCGCCATCGCACCTCCGCGCGCGGCGGCGAGCGCCGCTCCGCCACGTGGCCCCTGCTCATTCGCGCGCCATCGTGCAGGACCTGCCTTCACGGGCGGCGCCACCCTTCAGCCCAGCGGCAGCCCCACCGTCCTCCTCCCAGCAACTCCTCCGCACACCCCGCATGGACCGCTGTACCACTCCAGCCTTCTCTGCCCCTCCGCACGAAGACCCATCGCGCCTCCTGCACGTCGACGACCCGGCCCCCGCGGCTGCAAGCCCGCATCCGCCGCCTAGGCGGCCTCCTTCGTGCAGCTGCGCCTGGCGGCGCTGCCCGGGCCACCTCCAGCCGATCCTCCCCCACGCGCTCCAGCATCCACCGACCCCAGATCGCCCCGCTCCTCCAGCCCCGCTCCTCCAGTGGCGGTGGCGGCATGCGGCGGTGAGCAACCTCCCTGCTTGTGAAAGAAGAAACGAAGGGCACAAGGAAGAACTCTAGGGTTTAACAATAAAAAAAGTGGATAAATTGCAGATACACCCTTGGAGGTTTTGAATATTGCAGAATCAGACGCCCCCGCTCCAGGAAATCATGTGATGTGCACATGCGTTTTGGGTAAAATTGTGACACACTTCCCTCTGCTTATTATTTTTATATTTTGTCAGAAAACTTCTGAATAATTGCAACTTGGTCCCTACTTTTCAAATTTGAACTTTACATGCTCTCTTTGTTGGAATAAATGATTATCATGCTCTAAAAATTTTGTGAAAATTTGTGCTTGCTCCAGCTATAATGCTTGCCATTGTATAAAGTTTTCATCAAATTTTATTACTATTTGATATATTTAAAAATCAAAAACATTGTCTTTTTGCTTGCCTACATTTTTAAAATCCATAAAAATTCGAAAAATTGCCTAAAAATTCCCAAAAAAATACTAGGTGTATTTTGTTGTGCTCTATTTTCGGATTAATTTTTGTGCATTTTTCATTTATAAAACTCCAAAAAATTGTAAAATATGAAAAATCTTAAAAAAATTGTAGAAAATTATAGAAAAATCTAAAAATTCTGATCTTGGTTTCTATTTGTAGATATTACTTTGTAGTTTTGTTAAAAATAATCTCCAGAAATTTTGAGTATTTAAAGAACTTTTAAAAAGGAAAATATTCTGCCTGTGAATAATCTCTTTATTTTCCACTATTTTATTTTTATAAATATCCAAAAACATCATAAAATAGCGAAAAAATTACCAAAAATATTTCAAAATATATAAAACACAAAAATATTTTCCTTTTAATTTTTTGAGTATTTTTTACCTTTGAAAAAAATTGTAAAAAGAGTGTGGTGATGAGTGTTGTGTGTTTTTATTCATTTGTGCTTATTCAGAAAATACAAAAAAATATAAATTCAAAAACCACTAAAAATTAACTTGGAAATTTGACTACTTAGTTTTTCAAACGTGCTCCTTGTGTTCGACCCTGGTCGCTATACCAGGTAAAAAGAATAGCGAAAAACCGCTTACATTGTTTTCATTGATTCATCTTTATTAAGTGGTTTTAAATACAAATTTTTTCGATTGACCGCGCTTGGTGATTTAGGTCACAACGATCATTGTTAATTACATACTTAACCCGAGGTGTCAGGCGTGTCATCAGAATGGCGCTGTTGCCGGGGAACACGGCTTTATAGTCATTTTTCAATTTTGTCTCTCCACATTATAATTGTTTTCTGACATTCTCTCTCTTGGATTTTTGTGCGAGGTACTGCTTGGACAACTTGGAGTTACTTTTTGAGGACCCGCACGGGAGGAAGAGCAGAGAATTGAAGAAGATTTTTTTTGAGAGAGAACAATAATTTTGTAATAATTTAGGACTTTGAACCGTGGACTTGGACTATTTTTCGGGGTCTGTTTCGCCATGTGCCGGTGCACTTGGGGGACCTCACCGTCATTTTCCGTGTTTTTTATTTCACTTCATAACTTGCTAATGGATTCTCGCGGTTTTAGCCCCTAGACGTAGGAATTTTAATTGATTGTGACGTAAAATTTCTAAGGTCCAACACCTAATAGAATATTTGTTCCTATAGAACGTAATTGGACCTTACTAAAATTAATTGAAAAAGTTAGTTTAATTGAATCTGAGACCACGTGCCGTGAGGAGTCACATACAGCGCTGGCAGGACCCGTTGTGGCGGGCACCAAGTGACTCTCAAGATTAGACTCCGGACTCAATTCGGTTAGTTAACTATTGTTCTTCACGATCAATAGAAGTTGCTTGTCTAAGGGCGATTTTCACGTACATCATATAGCTAGTTTACTTTCAGTATTTAATTTTATGCGCGGATCATATTGCATGTAGAGTGCTGGAGTAAGGTACGCATTTCTATCCCTACATACATCATTGTTTTGACCGTGCATTGGCTTTTTCGACTCCTCCCCCTGTTTTTGGACTCAAATCAATCAAAGAGGAATCAGAAAACCCGTTAGGCGTTATTTTTTGAAAAAATTCAAAAAAAATAGAAAACCAAAAAAAATAAAATTGGGACTGCTAATTGAACTTGACCATTAAAATTAAACGTAATTGACCACTCCATTGTATTGGGAGAGCAACCCCCTCATTGTCTGCGTTTTTAATTGCTCGCGTACACACTAAGGAGTAGTGCCCAAATCTTATTCAAGCCTCCTAAGTGTTTGTACAACTTTTGTTGATCACCTAACTCTTAAAATTGAAAAAATAAAGACCGAATCTCACGGTCAGATTTGTGTTGAGTTGGTGAACTGGGGGTTTGCTTTGTGTATTGTATGTCGTTGGCGTGAGTCGGTTACGTTCATCTTCCTGAATCATTAGCAGTCACCTTCCCTCCCTTCCTTTATTTCTCTTCCCTTCCACCTTTTATCACTCTGTCTTTTCTGTTCTCCCACCCTCCCGCCCTTCATTTCCCTTCTTCACGATGGGTCGCATTCCATTCCAGCCGGATTTTGCGGCTTCTACATTCCATACCCATCATTCTCGCCCACTCTCTTGGGAGGTCAGAGCTCCGTCTGATTTCCCATCTTCTCCCTACCCACCCTCCCATTTGGGACATGTTGTGAGTGAAGCCCGCAGAGATCAGATTGACCATATACGAGACATGGGTGTTCACCTTGCTGAGATGAGAGTGCATCCCATAGGTGATCAAATGGGGCAGTGGCAAGCTTTAGATTACTTTAATCCTAAGATGATGGATGAGTACACCGATCAAGAAGCACACTCCACTTCTACACTGAGCCCATTCATTTGGGATTTAGAGTTCATTGATCTACTGCCAAAATTTTCTGGGGAAATGCACGAGGAACCCTATTTGCATATCGATGAGTTTGAGGATTTCTGTGGATCACGATCATATTCTGATATCACTTCTGAGGACTTGATGTTAATCACCTTCCCATTCACACTTCAGAGTAGAGCCAAGACTTGGCACAGACGATTGGGAAGGAAGATTGCTATGTGGGGAGATTTACGATCGTTGTTTTTGCAGAAATTTTACCCCCGGCTTAGAGCCGAGATGATGCGGTCGTGTATTCGTGATTTTTCAATTAACCCCCAGAAGCCATTGATAGATTCATGGTTGAGGTTAGGAGAACTTTTAAGGCGATTCCCTGATCATGGATTTTCGATGACTGACCTTATCCATATCGCCATGAGGGGGATGACCGCAGAGCAGATTGCATATGTCATTACCTTGTGTGGTGGTTCCCACCACAGTCCTGACCTAGATTTAGTTGAGACCATCTTGGGAACACTTTTTGATCCTCCATATTCACAAGATGATTTATTCAGGACAACACATGAGGGAGAGATGACAACAGTTGAGTGTGTGACACACCATGCCGATCTTGATAGCACACATAAATCAGAGGATATGGATGCTACTACTTCTCATTTGATGGATGTGTTGCCTACTGCTGTGAGTTCCGAGAGCCAGACATTGGTTGAGTTTTCATTGGATTTACAGTCAGATTTTGAGCCAGTCCCGCTCTTTCACGTAGAAGATTCTTTGATTCTAGATCTGCTAGGATCCCAAGAGATAGAGGAGGAACCCACATCTCAGCCATCCTTTGAATCTTTCCAGTGTCCATACACAATTGATTCAGTGTCTATTCTTCAGGAGATCTTCTCAGACTCAGAGATACATTATGATCCATCTCAGCAAAGAGAGCTTGATGAGGGACTGATTTTGGATTTTACAGACCTTGATAGTCCCGTATTTGAGCCTTGTGTCCTCCCATTTGATGAGGTCGATATATTTTTGGAGGACCTGATTTACGACAGCATTGATCCCAAGTTCCCTGATGATTCGGCATTACTCCCCGAGGGTTATCTGTGGGAGGATGTCATGGACCATATAAACTCAGTTTCACTTTCTGGGAGTGTATCTGATCTGATGGATCACGAGACCGAGTCTTCTGATATTTGTGATAATGAGTTTGATGATTCTCTCCTCGACGACCCTCGCGAGGATGACCCGATCTTTGAGGTATTCGATGATTTCACTGATTTGTCTACATTATATGCATCGAATATCAGCCTTTATAATGAGTCTCCTAATCATGACCTTCCATATCTATTTGAGACTATGATTAACGTGGAGGATTCACTGATAGATCCTTCCCTCTCCACGTTCGACTTCTTCGGCTCTGTCCTTTCACTCCATACAGATCTTGAGCCGACGATTTCTTTTGTGCTACCAGAGCCCAACTTCATCTGCCCACATATTTACTCGATAGCAGACACCCGCCTGATTGATTACCTGGGTGTTATCATTTACTCTCTTGACCCTCCTGACTCCGTTGTTGTTCTCCCACCGAGACAACAACAACAATACGGTATTCGCATTACAGATGACGTCCTGAACCTTGACACAGAGTTGTCCTAACATTTGTGCCCAGCTAGGGGCGTAAACTCTAGCGCTCGTTGAGAGGCACCTCAACATTGATCACATCTGTATAGATCCACTCTGTCCATATCGTACATCCATTCTTGCTCACACCCGTTATTCAACTCCTGATCATTCCATACTTAGGGTGTACTTTACCCTAAGTATAGGGGGTGACAGACATGTGATTATTCTTTGATTCTTTTTACCTCTGTTTTGCTGCCTATACTTAGGGATATTTTACTCTAAGTACAGGGGGGGTAAACTCAGTACATTCTACCACTCGGTTTTCCCCTTGTGTACAGTCTTCTATACTTAGAATTACTTGATCCTAAGTATAGGGGGATCACCGACTTCTATCAATTTTATTCTTTTATTCGTCATTGTAGTATACTATTCTTCTCACTTTTCTATACGAAGCATGAGTTATGTCTTTATTTCCAGCTCTTTGATCACTATGAGGACATAGTTGGATCTAAGTATAGGGGGGTGTCGTATATATTGTATATATACTTTAGCCATAACTCGTATACTTTCATATTTTTAATATGGCTAAAACACTGTGTAAATACTCAAAAAATCAAAAAAATAACATGTAAAAAAACTATTTACTAAAAAGATGCAGATATTTCCTCAAAATTCTTTTTGTATATACTGATTAATAAATCATGTTAAAATATTTTGAAAAGTATTTTGAAAGTATTTTGAAAACCTATTTGAAAAATCTTTTGAAAACTATTTGAAAAATGTTTGAAAAATATTTTCAACCTTTGTAAAAATATTGTGGTTTGTAAAAATTTTTCTCTTTGTGTGAAATAAAATTATTTTGTAAAAACTATTTGCAAATGTTTGGAAAAAATGTGTGAAAAATTATTTTGAAAATCTATATATACTATTTGAAAATTGTTTGCAAAATAGTTTTCAAATGTGTAAATGTTTGTAAAATTCTGTGCAAAATTATTTTGGACTATAGTTTTCAAAATTATTTGTAAAATTATTTTTAAATAAATTTGAGGAATATATGCATCACAAAAAATAATAAAAAATGAATAAAATAAAAAAAATTTAAAAATCCAACTGTGTATATACCTGTATAAATTACTCAAGTTGTAAATTCTTGCATCCTATTCTTGTAAAATAATCAACTCACTCTTGTGTAAATATGAATCTCATTCCAAAAAAAATCTCTTGTATATATTTGTATATATTACTAACTTTTTGCATTAAAAAATCTTTTGCATGTGTATCATTTTTCAAAAATCCATAAAAATTTCAAAATTTTGAAAATTGTTTCAAAAAAATTTGTTTTGTTTTCTTTGCATGTACATATTTTCTTGCATTTGCATGAGCATTTTTCAGGATGATTTTGACATTGAGACTAAGTCTGGAATAAATTTGAAGAATGGAGCTTAGTTGGACCTTAATGCACTTAATTTCAGAGGAACCTTATAAGATTTGGAGTTAAGACTTTTCAGGTCCTAGTGACTTAATTCTTTGAGTCCATAAGACTATGTTCACATGTCATCTTGATTAGTCTAAGTAGAATATTTAACAACACACACATGATTCTTTCAGACCATGGCTTACCTTGGACACTGCACTTTACACGTAGCTCTTCATGGATGAGGTAGTGAGGGGGCAGAATCTTTTGGCTTGGGGTAGCATACGAGGGTAGTACATCTAGGCGGAACCTCTCGTCCTCCTCTAGGGAGGGAAGTGCGTCTCAACCTAGTCAGGTGATGTTGAGGTCTAAAGACAGGAGCTGTGGGGTTGCAATAATGCTTCAAAAGAGGGATAGTCTACTGGCTCAAGAGAAAAAACTCCTTATGTACATGCTACACCTTGTATATATTTCAAAAAAAAGAAAAGAAAAAAAAGAAAAAAATGCAAAATCTCCAAAAGTGGACAGACCTGATAGAAAAATAAAATGCTTGTCGGAGTGTATATACAAGTGAAAAAAAAAGAATAAGAGCTTCAAAGTCATATATTTGTGAGCTTGCAGTGGGTGACATGGCTACACTGGTCATGCATCCAAGGATAGGTAACTACACTGGTTACCGTCCATTCTCTTCTCCACCCCCTCTTCTTGAGCTAGTTGTACTTGAACTTAGAAGGGAATATCCCCGCTCCTCGAGGAAAGAGTTGCCAGATCGGAGGATTAGAGTTACCTTGTTGAGAGAGACTGTTTCTTTGTTACTTCTGAGATGAGGAGCTATATTCACTTACATTGTACAAGTAAGATTTCATAGTCATAAGAATTTGTGTATGTAGACTTGTTCTGATCTGACTGTTGAGGAGACCTGAATAGGAGTCTTGTGGAACTTAGAGTCTGTTAGGTTTTAAATCCATATCCCATTAAGGTTCCGACACACTAATAACCCAAAGGTCCGACAGAGCTCCAGACTACATTTTTATGAAGATAAGTTTAAAAGTCAACATTGTTCTAACTTCTTTCCTTTTTCTTTTCTTTATTTTTATTTTCACTTATTTTCCAAATAAGTGTTTGCTAAGGGACTAGCAAAGGTAAAGTATTGGGGAATGATGAATCCACGATTCATCGCTTTTATTCTTTTATTTTGGCTTCATTTTCTTAGTCAAACACCTGTAAATACCTATTAATTTCATAATTTTACCATTTTGCATGCATTTGTTAAATATGCATTTTTAACACTTTTTGTACATAAATAAAAGAATAAAGAAGAAAAGAAAAAGGAAAGAAAAATAAAGGATGTATTTATGCAATAAATGCAGACTAACCCAAACCCCGAGAGAAGGTCAAGACTTGACCTGATCGACCAGGAATAAAGTAGGGGGAGATAGGGTCTTCTGTTAGAAAATCCAAAAATATTTTGTAAATATTTCTCTTGTATATTTGTACAAAACTTACTTTATTTTATTTGTACATAATTTGATCTCAAATTAATTATTTTTGTAAACAAAAGTTGTAAATAAAAATGCGTTGTAAATAATAAAAATAAGTGTAAAATAAAATAATGTACATAATGCAAATAATCGCACTCAGAAAAAGCTGCAAAGAAATCATTGAAACATCAATTCCGGCTCCATACGAGCTCAAATCGAACCAAAATCACTTCCATCATACTCTAAATTAAATTATCTTTCAAATGGCTATGGTTTCATATTTTTTGGAGTTACGTTAAAAAATCGATTTTCTGGGTGTTTTGTGCAGTTTTCCCATATACCTGTTGTATATATTTTATTCATATTTATTTTTATAATGTATATATTTGTAAATATTGGTTTCATTAAAAATAAAAAAATAAATATTTAAAAAATCTTTTATAAAAATATTTCCTTATTTGTACCTATGTATATTGTATTATATGTGTATAATATATGTATACAATTAATTTCTTTAAATAAAAATCACCAAAAAATTAATTATCTCACATTAATTAATTTAATTTATTTAATTACGAAATTCATATGTAATTATTTAATTTATTGGATTTATTTGAATTTATTTGGCTTAGTAACTTGCCTTGTATATATGATTTTATTCCACACCATATATGGCCACCATTAAGGTGGCTAATTGATTTTCAATTAATTTATTAATTTATTTAATTTATTTATTCCGAATTTCATAATTAATTATTTAATTGATTTATTAATTTAATTATTTTATTAGTTCACACAATAAACACTTTCCTTATATGTGAATATTTTTCATTTTTGATTTTTGTCTCTTTTTAATGGGCTCCTCCTCCCTCATTTCCTCTTGATCAATCTTTGGTGGAGAGGAGCCCGATTTCCGAGAGGTTTCTTGTTGAAGAGGGTGCCTAGCCTCCGATCCGGTCGGTGACAGCGATTTGAGCTTCGTCGAGGCCATCATGGCGTGTCCGAACCCCGAGGTGAGATCCACTTTTACTTCTCGTTATTTTTCGTAGGTAAATCGTAGGCTTAGAATTTTGTGTAGGAGTAGTGATTAGTTTTTAGATTAAAAATCTCAAAATTTCCACCACATATTTTCCGCCCGACACTGATTTTTTATCTCACATCTCGATCCTCGCATTTCTTTATCTACCTCACGCAACCTTCCACCTCCGACCACGTACGGTGGTCGGAGATACGGATTTCTCTTCCATATTGTAAGATCCGCCCATTCACGCATCCCACTACTGTGTATAAATAAAAAATATATATAATTGTTTTTCCTGTTCATCTCACATTTGTTTTTGCAAGGAAAACTTTTAAAAAAAAGACATAAATTTTTTTTGTTGTCTTTTCTCTTTAATCTTTGTTTTGCAGGAATAAATCACAAAAATAAAAAAAATCTAAATATTTGTGTCCATCTCTAATAGTTTGTTTTGCAGGAAAACATAAAAAAATAAAAAATTGTCTTTCTTTCTGATTACATTTCCAGATTAAAAGAAAATAAAAAACATTTTTTTAATCATTTATGCACATAAAGATAAAAAAAGAAAAAAATCTGCAGGTCTCGTTCCGCGCCATCGCACCTCCGCGTGCGGCGGTGAGCGCTGCTCCGCCACATGCCCCCTGCTCGTCCGCACGCCACCGCGCAGGACCCGCCTTCACGAGCGGCGCCGCCCTTCAGCCCAGCGGTGGCCCCGCCGTCCTCCTCCCAGCAACTCCTCCGCACACCCGCCTGGACCGCCGCACCACTCCAGCCTTCTACGCCCCTCCGCATGAAGACCCATCGCGCCTCCTGCACGTTGACGACCCGGCCCCCGCGGCAGCGAGCCCGCATCCGCCGCCTAGGCAGCCTCCTTCGTGCAGCCGCGCCTGGCGGCGCTGCCCGGGCCACCTCCAGTCGATTCTCCCCCGCGCGCTCCAGCGCCCACCGACCCCAGATCGCCCCGCTCCTCCAGTGGCGGCGGCGGCATGCGGCGGTGGGCAGCCTCCTTGCTTGTGAAAGAAGAAACGAAGGGCACAAGGAAGAACTCTAGGGTTTAATAATAAAAAAGTGGACAAATTGCAGATCCACCCTTGGAGGTTTTGAATATTGCAGAATCAGACGCCCCTGCTCCAGGAAATCATGTGACGTGCACATGCGTTTTGAGTAAAATTGTGACACACTTCCCTTTGTTTATTATTTTTATATTTTATCAGAAAACTTCTGAATAATTGCAACTTGGTCCCTACTTTTCAGATTTGAACTTTACATGCTCTCTTTGATGGAATAAATGATTATCATGCTCTAAAAATTTTGCGAAAATTTGTGCTTGCTCCTGCTATAGTGCTTGCCATTGTGTAAAGTTTTCATCAAATTTTATTACTATTTGATATATTTAAAAATAAAAAACATTGTCTTTTTGCTTGCCTACACTTTTAAAATCCATAAAAATTTGAAAAATTGCCTAAAAATTCCTAAAAAAATATTGTAGGTGTATTTTGTTGTGCTTTATTTTCGGATTAATTTTTGTGCATTTTTCATTTATAAAACTCCAAAAAAATGCAAAATACGAAAAATCTTAAAAAAATTGTAGAAAATTATAGAAAAAATCCAAAAATTCTGATCTTGGTTTCTATTTGTAGATATTACTTTGTAGTTTTTGTTAAAAAATAATCTCCAGAAATTTTGAGTATTTAAAGAACTTTTAAAAAGGAAAATATTCCTGCGTGTGAATAGTCTCTTTATTTTCCACTGTTTTATTTTTATAAAATTCCAAAAACATCAGAAAATAGCGAAAACATTACCAAAAATATTTCAAAATATATAAAACACAAAAATATTTTCCTTTTAATTTTCTGAGTATTTTTTACCTTTGAAAAAAATTATAAAAAGAGTGTGGTGACGAGTGTTGTGTGTTTTTATTCATTTGTGCTTATTCAGAAAATACAAAAAAATATAAATTCAAAAACCACTAAAAATTAACTTGGAAATTTGACTACTTAGTTTTTCAAACGTGCTCCTTGTGTTCGACCCTGGTCGCTATACCAGGTAAAAAGAATAGCGAAAAACCGCTTACATTGTTTTCATTGATTCATCTTTATTAAGTGGTTTTAAATACAAATTTTTCCGATTGACCGCGCTTGGTGATTTGGGTCACAACGACCATTGTTAATTACATACTTAACCCGAGTTGTCAGGCGTGTCATCAGTAGACCCTATAAACTTTGCCAATTACCTCCAAGACCTTTGAAACAATATAGTTCCCCCCTCGACCCTGTAAACTTGCCAACTCTTACCGCATGAACCCTGTGGTTTATCTGTTTGAAGTTTGTGAGGGTTCTTGGGGTAATTTACATGTCGATGGGGTAATTACATTGTGCAAAAGGTCATAGAGTAATTTAAAAAGTTTATAAGGTCTACCGTTGTAATTTTATTTTGAGTTCTTAGGATTCTGAGTTAACCATCCTTAGTCATTAGGGTTTGAGAGTTAATTATCCACACTTCCCTAGCTTGAAAGATATGTGTGTTATATTGCATGCTTAATCTCTACATTTAAGAGTATGACCCGTACCCCATATGCACAACTGCATTCATGATGAGATGACTTGGAGTTTCACTTGAGGTACTAGCATGGGAGATTTGAGTCTGGATCCGATTTAACGATGCTCGAGGACGGGATATTATCAGTGATGGTTTCATGAAACTTAAGTGTCAGCCCCTTAAGCCAATATGAGAACAAGGTTCTTGTACCAATCTCTTGATAATGATCTAAGTGCTATAAAGCATAAAAAATGTTGACCAGTGTACGCCAACTTGGTAAAAACAGTGGAGCTAGCCAAAAATAAAAGAAAGAGAAAGAAAAGCTAAGAGCTTTTACCAAACGCGAGCGCTCCAACCTTTCAAAGTGTCCACTTGGACCAACATTTTAGGGCTTTTATGGGTTGGTCTAACACCCAAAAGGGCTTTGTATCATATAGTAATATAAGTCTGGGTGTCGAAAATATATTAGATACTCAAAAGGGACATACCCCAGTGTATTCATGGGAAAACAAGTGCAAACGACTCAGTACTCTCTTGACGGAGACACTAATCAAAATCAAAAATATATATGCATTGAGTTAATAAGGCACTCGAGAGAATCCTTATTCCAATAAGAGAGAGAGAAGAAAAGGCACCATCTTATGCCCTCCGTCAACTGGTCTTCCACATTCAATTTCAAGTTTGATAAACTAAAGAGACGGTGGATTGAATGCAAGAAATGATTTATTCTTTAGTATTGAAGATTGGATTCTTAGAAGAGTCTCTTGGATTGGGACTTGAGTGACATTTGGACTCGACTCTTATAAATGTCGTTCACACTTAATGACATATCCTTATGCCATATGTATACAGATAGATCTAATAACTATAGAAGTTGGGTTCCTTTTGACTAGAGCTTGGTTCATTTAAGAACTTAGGATCATTAAAAATGAGAGTTCATAATGAATCAAGTCTCGAACATTCACATACACGGTTAGGGGTTAATTCGACTTATTTCATTCTTTATTTACTCGATGGTGAGCATGGTTTAGGTATCGGGGGTGATAAATCCATGATTTATCATCATAATTAGTATTTATTATCCCTCTTACTCAAAATATCTAATAAAGTAGTTTACTAATTCATTGCCTTTAACAACTTACATCTTGTATATAACTAACCATAGTATATATATGATTAACCCTATTATTATGTCTTATTTTATGTCTTTCTTAATTATTAAAAATCTCAAAAAAAAATAAGATTAATTTTGTGCATATTTTTTTAAATATAAATTAAAAATATAAAAATGATAAAATAAATCAAAACAAGTATTTTTTATCTTAGAAAATACTTGCAAAAGTTTAGTATGAATATGACCTATTTTGACTTCGTGTTAAATATGAAACTTGTAGTTTTTAAATAGATCTACAACTTTCATGTTCAAGACTTTAATTTTAGGTTTCAAACTATTTTATTTTTATTTATTTATCTTTTATTCATTTTGTTTAAGTTTGATTGGGCCACATGGCACCATCTCCTTTTGCCACTTGACCCGCCCATATTCTCATTCCCGCGCACCTTCTTAACTGTTGGATCTTCTCCCAGGATCTGATCCAGTTCCTCTATCTCTGCCACTATCCTCCACCATCCAATTTGATCTAACTAGACGCATCACACTCGCTCCTTCGTGCCCCATCCCCTACTGTTGAATTAACTAATTCAACAGCTCTCGCTTATCTCTTACCTCATGTAACCGCCCACATTCATTTCACCCATTGCCATACCTCTTCCTTTCCCAATTTCTCTGAATGCCTCCCACATTCTACTCCCTCGCTAACCATCCCCCAAAAAATCCCTAATCTCCACTTATCTTGCACTGCCCTTAATGCCCCACGACCTATTTTCTAGGGCAACGGACGGTGGTTGCAACTTCACTCCCCATCTTCCTGTAACCGATCTCCATGTTCACAAACCATCAACTCCTATACCATTGCCACCCATCCACCTTCATACGAGTATTAGATAGCGTCTCCTCACCCTCCCGTGATAGGGGAAGGGAAGATCAATGATGCAATGATGGCTTATTGCTCTGGTGAGACTGATGACACGTCTGGCAACTCGGGTTAAGTATGCAAATAGTCAAGGGTCGTTGTGACCCGAATCACCAAGTGTAACCAAGCGTAATCATCAGAAACCTACGACCATGTCACAACCATGTTCATGATTGTTGAGCTCCCTGGTACGGCAACCTGGGTCAAGCGAAGACTTGAGCCTCGATTGAGATTCAGCCCAAGTTATACCGACCACCAGCATTGATCTTCCACATTCCAGGTAATGTAGATCCTAGTTTTCTCATGTTTTCTTTGATTTTTCCCCCACTATGCACACACCATTAACTAACCAAAGCATGATCTCTACCTTCAGCGAGGATCAATGATCCCTGTGGGAGTCTTCAACCATCATGCTCCTTCCTCAAGATCCTCCTTCATATCATCCCCTTTCTCCTCCAACAATGGGGGAGGAATCCACTTGGGACCGTTTCCTTCTTCACCCCATGGTCCCCCATTCTACTCCACTTCATGTGTGCACGCTTCAGCTATACTCACTCTTGTAGGTCCTCTAATTCCTTCAATGGTTGGACCTTCGAGGGGAGATCCGTTCTAAAGCTCTGCCTCCAGTAAGGTACACCGACTCATGCTCCTGAGCATACTTGAGTCACCTATGATATCCAACGAGCATTGTTAGCCTTCCAAGAAGATCCTCCGACCTTCAGTACATTGATGAAAGCCCAGAGGAGCGCCAGCAAACCCCCCGGAGCATAGCTTTCTCCACCCTGATGAGGAGGAGCTCAGGGGAGAAACATACTACAAGAGTTATCCGATCAGACTAATTGGATGACCCAGATACTGCCCCAAACCTCCATGAGGAATTAGTCGGTTCAGTGTAACTGAGCCTCCTCTCGAAGTGCTTGGGTCACCCACATGGCTTGAGCCTACTTGGCCCGAGCTTATTCTTTCCCTAGACTCAGAGCTCGTGTAATGCAAGTACGAGCGAGCATATTTGATGCAGAAGCCTGCATGTTCTTTAATATTGTAGGTAGGTGCAAATAGGCACGTGCAAGGCATGTGCGCTTGGGTGAAATTGCAGCACACCTCCATTGGGACTCCAATATTCTAGAAATGCCCCATATATATGATATTTTACAGAAAAGGCCCTAGTAGGATTCAAATATTAAAATCGTGTCCCTCTGTGGACCTTTTTGCGATAATTTTATGTATATGTTTATGTTTTATTTTACAATTATGCCCCTAGACTATTTCCTTTATAACTTGAGTATATGAACTCCTTCTCTATTGATTTTAATTTTAATATGTTGCTTATTTGATTATCTATCTCTTGGCTTAAAATAATTCTTGATGACACCATAAATTGGGCATTTAATTTTTTATATCATTATTTCATTGTATTGATCATTTAAATACCTTCAAATGAATTAGGACTTAGATTTGATGTATCAAATGCTCATGAAAATGATTCTTAATGCCTTGCTCAATTACTTGATCATTTAGGAGCATATTTGTGAATGTATATATGTTTGCATTACATTACACTTTGTTGCATTTTGCTTAAATTGCATAAAAAACCAAAAATAGATCGTGTCCATGCATCCCATTTGTGCATTATATTTTGTGCATTACTTGTGTGTTGACCTAGGTAGATAGATTATTCATGTAATCTAGGTATTAATATCTGATTAAATGATTAGGTAGCTCGTGTCCATGAGGTTGACCCTAGATTTCCTTGGTTAAAGATTAAATATTCTGATTAAATTGAATCCCTCCTTGCGGAGATAATTCGGGCTCCATTCTGATAGACCGTTAAGTGGCCATATTAAAATATAATACTATTACTAATGCCACTTAGTGGTTGTTTATCACTAAATTTATCGATGGCAGAGGTGATATTCCATGTTCTGAATCTGTCTTAACTGAAGCTCATGGCCGATTTTATTTCAATCAGCTTTGTATATTAACCTATTCACACAAGTCTTATTGCTTTCGATGATCCCTATAGGGCATGCTCAGCAAGAATTAGTTATTGGGGACAAACATACTGGTAAAATAACATTAGCCATAGATACAATTCTCAATAAAAAGGATAAAATGTTCTATAACTATAGGAAGATAGAGAACTAGAGACAGACACTTGAACGGATAATTTAACATCCATGATTACATTGGCAACATATATGTTTTCCATTTCAAACTTACCATTTAAGAATGAATATCTTTCATAGAATTCTTACAAATAAATAAAAATGTGAAATATTATATACATGTAGGAACAATACTCATATCACCCTTAACTTTAGAGTGGATATATATGTATTAAACTTATGGACTGTAATTACAACATACTTTAGATAGTCTAATCAAACTTTCTAGGTTACTTCTTAGGAGTTTTTAAACTTGTTAACTCAGCTCGATAATAAATTTGTGATATATATATATATATATATTAGAGAGAGAGAGAGAGAAATTCTTTTATCGTTTACTAATCATATACACATACATGATTACGAAAATAGTTGTAACACTTATTCAAAGACTAAGTCAAAACCTAAATAATCTTATGTTGAAAATTCACTTCAAATAGTAAAGTTGAAATATTGATATTTTTTTCCTGATTTGTAATATGATTTTTGTAGTGAACAACTACAAAATGATATTACCTACTGTAATAAGGATTTCATACAAATGTTTTGATATATTTTCTCAATGAAATTACTCATGTGTTCACTCACTTTAGAGTTATACTAAATTTAGCTTGCTAAACTCACTCGTGAGATAACTCCTGCTTGACAAGCTTGAGATTGAACCAGCTTTTTTATTCAATGATCTCATTTCAAGAATGAAATATTTTCTTCTAACGACCTTACATTACATTATCTTGACCTCATTCAAAGGAAAAAAGGTTTGCAATAGTTTTTTTTAAGAACAAAAAGTTGCAAAGCCGTGAAGGCCAACACCCAAAAACTTTATATTCACAAGTTATGTATCATAAGTACAAGGACCAAGACTCTCGAAGGATCTTGGCATGTTCAAGAACATTCTCAATATACATTCTCTACCTTCGAAAGACTACATTATTTCTTGCAAGCCAAATTGTCCACAATGTTTTCACTGCAAGAATCATCGTTGATGAATGTAAACTGTGGGGCGTATGAATTGAATCCCAAAAGGCTCTAGAATTCTCCACATCAATCTCGGTCAATTCAAGCTCCATCCAAATCGCTCTCGATGTTGTGCAGGCAAAAAATATGATTGATATCCTCGGTATCTTCCCCACAATGTAGGCATGAGTCACTAGCTCCATAGAGTAATCTGGCCCTACGTGCTCCCGTCATGATTCGCTCCCTACCTAGCAACCACATGAATACTTTGACTCGAAGAGGAATCTTCCAAGTCCAAACCTGCCCCAAGATTGGCATAGCTATGCCAGGATCAAACACAAAAGAAGCATACAGAACTTTATATGCCTTCTTCGCAGAGAATTGACCATGCATCCAAATCCAATGATCCTGTCCAATTGAGGGAATCCCCACCCATGAAAGTACCTCCCTCAATCTCAAGAGGTATGTCGTCTGTTGCTCTGAAAACTCTACACGAAATCTCGGTGACCAGGCTGCATCAATCCATGACTCCCAAACTCGCCCTTGCTGGTTCTCCGCCACAGCAAACAAGTTTAGAAAGTTATCACAAAGAACCCCATGTCCATACCAATCATCCAACCAAAAATGAGAGTCATCCCCACTACCAATACTTGGTCGCATTGATGATGAGATGTAAAGGAGGACGGAGCAAATTCCCCTCCAAAAATTAGATGGTGTACGCACCTGGTCAGATCTCCATGAGAGAGTGTTAGAAACCCCATAAATATTCCGCACCAATGAGCATAAAAGGTCTGAATCACTGCCCCAAATGCACATCACCCACTTTGCCAGGAGTGTCTTGTTCATCACATCCAGGTCAAGGACACCCAAGCCACCATCCTTTTCCGATAGAAGAACAGTCTGCCAACCAACCAATGGAATCCTAGGGGAGTTCCCTCTACTCGACAAAAAGAATCGTCGCATTAAAGTTTCCAAGCGTCTATGGACCCCTGTAGGAAGAAGCCTTGAGGATAAAAAGAAGATCGGAATGGCTGATAGTACTGTCTTCAAAAGGATCAAGCACCCCCTCGTGATAGGCAAGAAGCACGCCAGCTTGCAAGTCTTCTTTCGATCCGCTCAACCACTGGCATCCAGCCATTTGTCTAAGACGTCCATTGACTAGTGGTAGTCCCAGATAGCTGATTGGAAGGACGTCCCTCTGTGATATGAGTATTATGCCACACGCCATCACCTCCTCATCTGTTAAACCAAAGGGGACAAAAATTGACTTGTCGTAGTTGATGTTGAGACATGAGACCTCTCCAAATAGGTCAAGCACTGTAGTAATCCCCGTTGCTTCCCTAGCTCCCCCTTCTATCAAAAAAATTGTGTCGTCAACATACTGTAAGATGGGAATTGACGAATTATCCAATCGGTACCCTGTGAAGAAACCTCCTTCAACCTCTCGAGAAACCATACGTGATAGTGCATCCGCAACCAAAATAAAGAGCAAGGGAGACAAAGGGCATCCCTGCCGAAGTCCTCTTTATGGTTGGAAAAATCCTCCTTCTTATCGCCCATACACCAAAATCGAGAAAGAGGTTGTAGTTACACACCTCTTCATCCATGCAATCCAAGTATCAGGAAATCCCCGTCGAGAGAGAGATGCCCATATGAACTTCCGGCTCATACAATCATATGCTTTAGATAAATCGACTTTACAAAGCAATCCCTTAGTCTTTCTTCTTTTTCAATCTGCAATTATCTCTGAGGCAATGACCACTCCGTCCATCATGTGGTGTCTGGGAATAAAAGCAGTCTGCGACGTCGCAATAATGGAGTCCAACACCTCACGAAGTCGACGGGGCAAAACCTTAGCCACAATCAAGTATATGGCATTTGATAAGGCAATGGGTCGAAAATCCTCCACACGACGAGCCACATCCTTCTTTGGGAGGAGAAAAATGAGAGATCGATTAAGCCGCTCAAATCCTTGATTATCTAACATCAGTTCTTCAACCACAGCTACCACATCCTGTTCCACTAGATCTCAGAACTCTCGAAAAAAGAACACTGGAAAACCATCTGGACCTGGAGAACCATCAACATTTAATTCAAAGGTAGCCGCACGAACCTCAGCTGTAGTAAAGTCATGAACCAGCTTCGCACTCTGTGCCTCAGATAAGTGGGGGATATCCCTCTCCAACCATCTTGCGCCTCCAGATCGAAATCTCCTGCTCATCTCTCGGAAAATGTCTCATAACCGCAACCCCAATGGCTCTCTCTCCATCGACATGGTGTCTCCTACCTCAATAGATCTGATCAAATTGCATGAAAGTATCGAGTGTTCGCGTCGCCTTCCTTTAGCCATGTCTACCTGGATCTCTGCTGCCATTCCACCTTTTGTTTGTGATCTTCCTCTGCAATTATCATCAATTGGGTCTCTCTTTCATTTCTTCCATCTATTCCTAGCTCACGGGAGTCCTCAATAGCATCCAACCTCATTATCTCAGATTGAGCATATGCCATCCTCTCTTCCCGACGAACACGGATCTCCCTACGGAATTCCACCAACATACTCCTCAGTGAGCTCAGACGAGTTGCCATATCTCTAGAAGCAGAACCACTTCTTTGCACTTCTTGACAACATGCAATCACCCGTTCACGAAACCCCTCCTCTAAGAGCCATGCACATTCAAAACAAAAGATATTTCCAATACGATAATTCTCTCCCGAGTCCCGACAGATAGGAGTGTGGCCTGAGTGAGACCGTGGCATCGAGGTCACTGATGCTAGTGGAAAATCCTCCAAAAGTTCCAATGAACCAAGGAAGCGATCTAGCCTTAAGCGCGAAGACGAATTTCTCCATGTATATTTAGAATTTGATGCATCAAGAATCTCCAAGGATGAGTTACTCACAAACTCCATAAACGCCGATGAACCAGGGTCCAATCCGCCTCTATCTCGTGGTCGGTCTGTTGCTAGAAGAGTAATATTAAAGTCACCCCCAACAAGCCATGGAAAATCAGGAAATCTGGATCTCACCAACAGAAGTTCCTCCCAAAGGGGCGATCCACTGCCCGCACCGGATGGTCCATATACCACTGATACTAGGAGATAGATATCGTCCAACCTTCGATGGAGCACAATAGACAATGAGTGGCATGCCTCAATCACGTCAACTATCTCCAGTAGATCTCCATTCCATCCAACAATAATACCTCCAGAAACCCCAAGTGAAGGCATTGCTCTGAATTCTGAAAGTTTACTCCCTGAGATTGATTTCCAGAGGAAGGTGTCACACTCCCCTAATTTCGTTTCCTGTAAGAAAACCACATCAGCCTGCCACGCACTAAGGAGTGTTCCCACAATTCTCCGCTTCTCTAACTGCCCAATCCCTTTGACATTCCATGAGATGATCTTCATGGAGTTACAGAGGGGGCCACCCCCGCCAAGTTCACACCTATGCACTTAGCCACTAGTTCCTGGAGAGAGCTAGGAACCTGCTCAACATCAATAATAGGCGTCGTCTCCTCCATGGTCTCGATGAAATCCCCCGACCTCTCTGGCAAAAACAACATCCCATTCACCTTATCAGAACCCATCTGTACTACAGACAAAACCCCCACAAGATGAGCTGGCCCTCTCCACCATCTGGTTGACTCCTCTGTGAATAAGAAGTCACCATCCCTCGATTCCACCTGACACCTCTTCCTCGTGGGAATACCCAACTCCTCCACCAACTGTCTCCCAAGAGACGTGCCCTCATCTTTCTTCCCAACTCCAGCTCCTAATCCTCCCCTTGCGATCTCCTTTAGCCGCCTTCTTCGCAAACCCTTTCTAGACTCTGCCCCACTTTGGAAGAGGATGAAGCAACACTCCGGCACCTTCATGCCAATCGCTACGAACCTTGCATCAAAAGTCTCCAGAGTTGTTGGGCAACAAATATCTTCGTTTGGCTTGAAATTTTAGTAGAATCGAAAATTCTTTCGCTTGCATGCGAAAACGGATATCGAATATTTTGTATTACTTCCATCTGACGAGCCAGTTGTCCCTGACCACCCTCCATAAAAATTGGAAAGTTAACAGAAATATAATAGCAAAGAGCGTTTGATTTCTGGGGACCATCAACCACGTCATCCGTTGAGGAGATATGAATGCTCTCCACGGGAATAGGAAATGAAACAACCTTAGAATCTTGACGTTTCATTTCATTCGCACCCAATTGCATTGAATGTCCCATAATTGTCTCCACTAAATGCGCATCATCTTTGTCACCTCCGACTGCCACCATCTCCGGCAGCACCGCCTCCTCGACAATCTTAGCCTCCCGCTGAACAGAGATCTTCTCCCCAGTGCCCAAAGATCTTTGCAATAGTTTCTATGAGCTTATTCGTATTGCACAGCAAACACAATGAATTCACATTTGCATGAGATAAACTATTTTATACATTACACATCTTTCCACTGAAGGATATTCCAGTAGATAACTAACATATTATTCTTTTCATTGAAATCAAACAAAAATACAAAAAAACAACTTTAACTTATTATGTCGTAATTGTGAAATAAAATAGAAAGTTATTTCACAATATTTTTTTCCTTACCAAATGCATCTTCTAAAAACATTGTTTATTACTTTTTTTCTCCATCTTATTGTTTCATTTTTTAATTGAAAAAAAAACACCTTCCTTCCATATCCATCCCCTTCATCCCTCCGCCTCCCGCTACCAATTCCCCCAAACCCTAACCCTAGAATGGACACTCCTCCGCCTCCGCCGGCGGCGCGGCCACCGTTCTCCGCCCCCAGCAGCTGGAGCATCTACGGCCGCGGCGACATCTCCGCCCGCTATCGCGTCCTCCGCCGCGTCGGTTCCGGCGCCTACGCAGACGTTTACCGCGCCGTCCGCCTCTCTGACGGCCTCCCGGTCGCCCTCAAGGAGGTCCATCATCGCCGCAGCGCCCTCCGCGAGATCGACGCGCTTCTCCTCCTCCGAGGCGCCCCCAATGTCATCCAACTCCTCGATCACTACTCCTGCCCCGACGGCGCGGACGACCCCGTCCTCGTGCTCGAGTTCCTCGATTCCGACCTCGCCTCAGTTGTCGCCGAGGCCGGGAGGAGTGGAGGCGGATTGGGGGTGGGGGAGGTGAAAGGGTGGATGGCGCAGGTGCTGAGGGGGGTGGAAGCGTGCCACCGGAGCGGGATTGTGCACCGAGATCTCAAGCCCGGGAACCTGCTGGTGTCCAAGGACGGGGTTCTGAAGCTCGCAGACTTTGGGCAGGTTTGTAAAAAACGGATCGTTTTCCCGTTTGGTGATGATTGCCGTGTGAAAGATCGAATCTTTCCTCGTTTGAATAATGCGCTAACGTGAAGCGATAGAATTGACTTCTGATTCGAAATGTCGGAGTCAACTTGTGAAATAATTCCGAATTTACATTTTTGTTTAAAATTGATTGCAGAAGAATGGTATTTATTTCCTAAAAAAGCATGGTATTTATGTATCTTTAGCAGAGTACTGATTCAAGGAATTTAATCGAAAATGTTGCAATGATTTGTGAATTTGTTTGAATTGCACTCTTTTTTGTTTGATTGATTGCTAAATATCAGTTTGGTTTCTGGGTTTGGGATGATGATTTTCTTACTCTAATTGGATGTATGTCATGGATTTCTTCTGTATGTAATCTGATTGCATCTAATTCCGACTTGAAATGTTGCCTTCCTTTGTGAAATAGTTGCAAATTTTCCTTTCTTCGAAGAAATGTTTGCTGAAAGTTTTGCATTGGTCCTCTTAAGCGGAGTGGGTTCAGGTTGATGGAGGTCAAATGTTTCCTAGTTCAAACTGATCCCAAGGAAATCCGATCAGAAATGATACAATCATGGTATGAAAGGGCTAGCTTCGAGGCAAGGCAGTGCCATTTAGCCTCAAGATGACCCTCTCGGCTAAATCTGGCAAAGGCATGTGCCTTGCATGATTAAGGCGATTGTAAGGTGTGAGGTGGTGAGGTGAGGTGTAAGGTGCCCGCCTCAGTGTTGCTGCTTATACACACATGCATGCATACATGCACACACATACATATACACACTCACATACATACATATATATACACATATACATATACATATATGGACACATACATACATACATACATACATACATATTTGAGAGATTTGGTACGGTAAATGTGTGAATAACATATATTATACTATGTTTCCTTAATAATATGCAATATGATACGATATCATCACTTTCAAAAGCACAACACCTTTGACATGATGTGCATGCACCTACCCTCTTCAACTATGTATGCTCTAACTGAATTATCTAACGAAGGAAAATGCTCAATATCATGATACTCTGTCTCAGATTTTGTTTTGCTCACTTCTTGATGTAAGATCACAAATACTTTGGACTCTAATGCAAATATCTTCAGAGAAGACGAAAAAAGGGGTTGCCCTAAGCCAAACTATATAGCAAACTGATGCCATTTTTGGATGAAAAAAGTGTATGTGACTGCACCTATCTAACACGCTGAAGACACCACTTCTAATCATGTAGCAGCCATTGTATCGCCAATTCCATATAGGCAATTGTATCACCAATTCCATATAGGCAATTGTAATTCCATATAGGCAATGTGCAAAAGGTCTCTTCTTTTTTATCAAACAAATCCCATGTTGGCTGATGAAAATTAAATTCCACATCCGCTGGATCAATAACTTATCACTTCTATAGTCCATCAAATCAATGGTACGTTGTTCATTTTTGACAATGAATTGTACTAAAAGATCTTAATTGCTTTAGGTTGGATATTTATATTATTATTTTATTAATATTATACAATATTTTTGGCTAAATCACTTTTTTTCAGAGAAGTGAGGCTTACGAATCAACCGCCCAGGCTATCGTCTCGATTCTAGGGAAACCACATTGTTCCACCTTTCATTTTTTTTAAACCCGGGTGCAATTGATCGGTGAAATAATTTCGAGTGGCTCCATTTTTTGTTTGATCAATTGCTAAGAGCCTGTTTAGTTGATGCGGCTGGGATGATGATTTCCTATGCAAAGCGTATATGTATTGCGGATTTCTTATGTAATGATTTCATCTGCAACCGACTTGAGATGATGGGGTCCTTTGTGAAATGATTTTCAAAATATCCACTTTTTTTGTTTGATTGATTGCTGAGAATTTGGTACAGTTACTCTTTAACTCTTAAAACTCCCGGCAGGTTGATTTTTTTAAAAAAAAATCAAATCTTTCCTTGTTTTCAGTGGTTGATGTAAAGTGAGAGTTTTTCGTCTATTTTTTTCATTGTACAACCACTTCCTCCTCGAAATGATGCAAATCTATACATGAAATAGTTTTGAGATGTCTAGGTGCTGCTCTTTAGCCTTTGTTTGGTAGGAGGGATTAGAAGAGAAAGTGGAGGAGAGGAAACGGATGAAATGGGAAGGAGAGGAATGAAACAGAATGGGATGGAGAGAATAAATGAAGATTACAGCATTTGTCATTTTCAATACCTTGGGAAGGAGACATGTACAGTATCTATTGTTGGGGATATATGACCAAAAGAAGGGAATCTATTTACTATGCGTTGTCGATATTACAATGTCATAGCTTAACCTTTTCAATCATTGAAGACAAAAAAAAGGAAGGGACAAAAAGGTACACATAATAACCATATTTCCTTCCAATTTGTTCGATATGAAGGGAAAGGGGACGAGTATACTTTTTCTCGCACTCTATACCAATCCCCTTTCAATCCCTTGCTTTGTTTCTATTTTTATGCAAAATCCAATTGCTCTATTCTCCCTTTCTTTTCTTCCGCTCTCATTGTGATCATTCCATCTAAACTGTAAGAAACTGCTATGCTCTCTTTTGGAAACTCGAACTAGTGTAACAGGGAGGGATTTGAGTTGGATCCAGGTTTGCTTTTTATCTAGTACAAGAAAAAATGAATTCTTTTTGTCATCTCCAGGACAAACATAGATTTATATTCACATCACATGCTAAAATGGCAGTGGATGTCGTCAATCATCTGGATATATTATAGTGACATGGCTTTGTTTAATCTCAGGAGTTTTGCACTGCTTTTATAATGGTATATTGAAATCTAAGGAATATTCGAAGCCTTACTAAATTCAGTGCTAACATGTTTGTATCTCTGATTCCTTTAGTTGTTTAAAGTTGAACATTTCTTTCTAATCTAAGCACAAAAAATTGTCGGTGTTTTCATTGCACCGTTGGTATGTTGAGTTTTAAGCTGGTGTGCCGTACCATTACCTATTGCAACAATTATTTCCATGATTTGGTCTTTCCAGTAATGACTGATATCTCTTTGTTATTTCTGTAGGCAAGGATTCTTTCGGATTTACGATTTTCTTCAGGCGATTGTAAACTATACGACCAAAGTGCAAGTGGTGAATCATGGAGTCTTCAACAACATTCGATTTTACGTGCAGATAATCTGCAACCTGAAGGATTTGCAAATGAGAGCCTCATTGGTGTACATGCAACAATTCATGAAGAAGAATACTATCATGATGTAGTCGGACTCAAGGCAAAACATCCCATGGATGAAACTTTCAGCATGCAAGACGGAGATGCATCTTGTCTTGCTACTTGCAGTACGGGCGACTTAGACGATGATCCTCTGCGAAGCAACTACTCATACGGGTCTTACGAGGAAAGGGATCTAGATGATGCTGGTGCTTTCACTTCGTGTGTTGGAACACGGTGGTTTAGGGCTCCAGAACTACTCTATGGCTCCACTAGTTACGGGTGTGAGATCGACCTCTGGTCATTGGGCTGCATTTTTGCAGAGCTGCTCCTTCTGGAGCCTCTCTTTCCAGGAACATCCGACATCGATCAGCTTGGAAGAATCATCAGTACATTGGGAAACGTAACAGAAGAGAACTGGCCTGGTTGCTCTAATTTACCTGATTACAATAAGATATCCTTCTGCAAGCTCAACAACCCAAGTGGTCTAGAAGCATGCCTTCAGAATCGTAGTGCCGCAGAGGTCCAACTGATAAAGCGGATCGTCTGCTATGACCCCTCGAGCAGAGCGACCTCCACAGAACTTCTGCAGGACTCCTACTTCAGCGAAGAGCCTCTGCCAGTTGCTCCTAGTGAGTTGAAGGTGCCTGCCAAGTGCGAAGGGCAAGAGGGCTCCCCAGGGAACCGGAGTGATTACAAGTACATGGATTCAGATTCAGATGACGACTTCGGACATATGGATGTATCCACGACCGAAAGAGGTTTCTCCATCACTTTCTCATAATGAGGCGGATATCAATTAAATTTATTATTATTTCTTGGCACTCCCTGTATGTCCTGATAATCGGGCTTGCATAGAACACTGCCGGCCAAAAGCCAGTACTTTCTGCCGTGCTCCGCTGTATTCTTATGTACTATGGAGCTTTGAAGTTTTGTGTACAATATCCACATAAAAACCTTTCGGGATACTTAAGTTCTATACATTTTTGTCTGCTGTTTTTTCTGGAACTTGTTAAGTTTTCTGAGTTGGAAAAATCTTTCTTTAGTTTGATGTGTTGTAACTTTTAATTGCGATTTGGGGTAGGTCGATATTCAAGGATCTTGAATGTAATCTAAGCATGATCGTCGGCCAGTTCTATTATCTCTGGGGGATCTGTTATGCTTTCAGACATATATTCAGTCAGAACGGACCTCTCGAGAAAGGCATTGTAAATGACTGAGCACCTGATTGAAAGAGCTACGCAATCAATTCGAGAAAGATTCTAAAGCATCTCTGCGAAAGCTGATAATCCTATCAAATTTATGATGACACGATTATCGTTGTGAATTCAATTATCGATGCCTTCGATGAAGTGAACCTAGCTACAAAAATTAGTAGGTGATGATACTCGAGACATGTAGGACAAGCTTCTTCATGCTAGATTTACGATTGTAAGTTTTAGGGCTCACTTTTTATCAGTCGTTATAATATGATTGAAGATTGCTTACGTTAGGCACACCAATTTTGAGTAGGAACACAGCAAATATTGTTTTTGGTTCCATCATGTTACATGCATTGAAATAGGGGTTTTGGTTCACACATGTGCCTTGAGTTTTTGCCATAACACTTATGCCTCTAAATTTTCTTTGCAATTACACTTGTGTCCATATATTCTTACAAGATTCACAATAGCATCCTTCTGTTATTACACTTGTGCATATATATTACACTAAGCTACTGTAAATTTTGTAGGAAAATGGGGGTAGAAGTGTAATTTCAACAAAGGGGCAAAATTGTTATTGCAAAAACTCATTACCACACAAGTGTAGAAATTTCTTGAAATTCTTCATCCATCTTCATCAATTTCATTTGCTAAAAAAGATGTATGTGATGTAGAGACTTACCTGAGAGAGACAAAGTTGTGATGATGAGAATTGGATGGAATCGATTGCATCACAATGTAGGTCGAGGTAAAGTTCTTCGTGGATGTCATCTACATGTGATAGTCGATGATAGAACCGTCTTGTATGCATAAGTCTCTTAGCAAATCAAGAGGCTTTAGCCAAGAAAATGGCTGGTTTTACCATTAAAGATAGTAAGAAGAGACCTTTTTAGTGCAGGGAAAAAAGTGGTATGTCGAAGAAAAATGATGGATGATTTATTTGCGACAAGAAAATATATTTGTGTGGAATTGTCGATTTAAGCAAAACTCCCTCGAAAGGGATGTTGCGACATCAAGCAGTCAGCATAAAGATTTTACAAAAAATAATTGTGACAAGCTAGCTTTTATGGTAAGTCGAGAATGGATCAGCCATAGTGATAGAGACATCTAAAAAACTCGACTATGACAATGTCAACTTAAATAGTACACATCATATGATTGGAGATATAAGGTAGTAGCCATATCTAGCTGAATTCACTGCAATCGAGTTGTAACATCCAACAATTAGAAGTTGCTAATCAAATATATGCACTCCATTACAAATATTACTTGATTTAAGTTAAGATGCGAAGAAGAATAATCTTTCTCAATATACAATAATAGTTATTGAACATCACATCGTACCTAGCTTCGGTGGTGTGCATGTATATTGAAATTCAAAGCTTATGGATACTACCATCATGGAAGGAGGGCCAAATCTGTTTATATTATGTCAATAGAGTTTGCATATGCAAATAAAGCAAAGAAGAGTTAGATCTGGTCTTTGGAATGCAAGGCTTGAACAAATGAGTCATTACAAATCAAAAATTAAACACGAAGCATTTAATGCATATATGTTTTCCATAGCTAGATGTTCGAGAAGATGTTGTCTATGTTATATATGGATACGACGAGGAGAGATATCAGGAAAGCTCATGCTCGATGAATCTCGAATTTAACTCAACTCGATAAGAACTCCTGAGTTAAGCTCAAAAAAATAACGAGTTCAAGTCGAATAATGGATTCATTGTACTTATTGAATCGAGGTTGATATCATCCCTGCGGAACTCACTAATTTGACATGATAACTTGATTGGACACAATTTTTTATTAAGAATTTGCACTATATACTACCTACAAGCTATAGCCATCATCATTATTCATTTCCCATGAATGGATGGATATGTAAACACATCCCTAAAACCTGTCACAGCCTTCTTGTTCAATGTGACCGACTATCCATTCTTTCTCCTAAGTCCTAACTCCTCCCACATGATAGGACAAGCCCACTTAAGATCCCCAAACCCTCTATGCAACTCCTCATCCTCCCACCTCCTCAGCTTCACCTACTTCCCTCCACCTATGTTGTTGCTCATTGACTCCTCACGACTCCTCACACGCCCATCCTGACACCATTAACGCAATGATGTTGCCAACTCTATCTCCTCCCTTTGTCTTCCTTCGTGATGCCTCCAACACCACCCTCCCTTGGAAGGAAGTCGTGTGTCGCCCTTTCTTCTCCAACTTTGGCCTCCTGATGCCACATACCCCAAGTTCTTCTTCCCGATGGCTCATCGGCGCTCATCAAAAGTTTAAGGTATTCGCTTGATTTCTTATCATTTTCAACAATTATTCTTCTATTTTAGAAGCCAATATTTTGTTCATACATATGCTCGGATAAGACAAATAAGCCCTCAGCATAGTTTCGTATGGATATTAAAATTTTATCTGGTGGGTATTGATAACTAAGCATACACAATCATGCATAAGCTATATTCCACCACCTTCAATATGCATTTGATTTTGTGATTATTTTTCTTAGATCAAAGTTTAACATTGTAGCACTTTATTTCATAGATACTAATGTTAATTGAATCAGTCCTCAAGAGATTTAGATAATACAATACACTTATAAATGAGCGCATGTTTTTTGCAGCAACGTGCATACGATGCGGATTTATTTGACATGAAATTTTGATACACATTATATTATCTTAATTTAATTGTCATGGCATCATGAATAGAAGACATTAAGTTGGCTCTCTTAAGAAACTTCACGATCACAAAATATATAAATCAACCTGCAAAGGCTCACCAAAAGGCTCATGAGCCAACTCAAACTCAACGAGTTCAAATTTGAGCCAAGCATACCTGGACTTGAAGCTTTTCAAGTCCCGAGCTCATGTCTAAGTTCGATTATCAAGTTCAAGTCCAAGTAAAGGCTGACTCGACTCACTCAACTCGATAGACACCCCTAACAACAAGGCTCATCGGTTACAATGAGTTTCAATCAAACAAATGAGTGCCACAAAATATGAGATGTCAACTTTCATCCATGATCTTACCGGATACACGCCAAGTCTTATTTACCTAAAGAAGATATATTATTCATTGTTATATTAGTAGCAACATTCTATATAACAATGTTGTTCTCTATAAAAAAATTAGTAATAGTTGCTGACTCTAGCAATGGAAATCCACCGAGTAACCTACACCTTGCAATACATCGCAAACAATATAGCAACAAAAATATTTCACGTTGCGAATTTCAAAGCATATTGACTTCTGCAACGAATGTTAATCGTCATAAAACTCGTGATGTGTTTTACAAGGATCTTGACATAATTGTAAAGACCGCAAGGGTTCTGGTGTAACTGGACAAGATATTAGGAGTCATGATGTGAAAATCCCTATTTGATATCTGTTTCTAAAAGCATTTCTTTTGCATTATAAAACAGGGACATGCGAATCCCTTGAAGATATCTAACTAAATATTTAGATACATTTGCTCTGTAAATCAACTACAACTTATAGTTATATGACTCTTCATATCATTTTTAACAAAAGCAAAAGCAACTATAATATTACAGTTTATTATATCATCAGATAGATCACATTCTAATTGTTCTCTATCCCATTAACTCTACCTTCGACCCAACGCGAGTGGTCGGCATATCGATAAACATACACCAATAGTTGCAGTGTACAACTCATGCCATGAGCCAGCAGCATCCTAGAGATAAAGATCCATTATTGAAGTTACACAGGGTATATACATCCGCCACCACTCCATTGCAACCAGGTTGTTTTTTTCCCGCATCCTCGAACACTCCAAGAACAGTAAGAAACTAAGAATGTGTAGTTTTGTGATTGATACAGCATCAGCAATGCGACTCCTGAAATTTAGAGAAAGGAAGCCAGGGTTAAAGCAAGGAATGTATGCTCCAGTTGTTGTTAAGAACACATAACAAGTGGGGCACCTCTTCCTGTCTAAACCGATTAGTTCGGATTGCTTGCTACTACTTCAGAAAATAACTGCAAATCTACGCCTCTCAACGTAAATCAGCTTCTAAGGAGCCCCTTCTTAGCGATCAGACTGAGGGTCTTCCGCTTCCTACGGTTTTCAGGACAAGCAGTATAATCTCTTCCATCCAGGAGGGACAGTTTTTCTAGCTGCAGATCTTCGTACCCAGTCATGTACTCATTATCTTCAGCGGGAATCGTGAAATCGGCCGGATTCCTGTTAACAGAACAAAGCTCTGTCGAGCAACTGCTCTTACGGACTTGTAAGGCACCACCAACCTTGTCTTTCTGCCCAACATGAACCATCTTCCCACAAAACAAATTCGTCGGGCTTCGGAAGTTGTGGGCAGCTTCTGGATTCACGTTGCTTAAGAAAGAGTAACATGGAGGAACTCTGCTTCGAGAGGCGGACGGAGTTCCGACATTACTGGTGTTGCCTTGTATGTGCGCACACACTTCTCCATTATCAGTTCCCACAAAAGGACGGTGTGATGTTCTAGAGTCGTAACAAGGAGAACCGACAGTACTATCCTTGAGATAGAAGGGAATGGGAACTCCGATTCTAGGTGTAGGACTGTAAAAATTTGAGTTAACAGAATGATAATGTGGGTTCTTATTTTCTTCGAACCTTTCCCCGGAACTTCCCCTGAACGATCCCTTGGGCATGTAGTTGTAAGCACAGTTAGACTGCTCGCTCATCTTGCCAGGGTTTTTATCTGACGAAACACATACAGGTGTGGTAGAACAGACAGCAGGATCCATCAGCCTGAGAAGGTTCAGTGCTGAGATGGTCTCATTCGTTCGAAGATCTGACGGTCGCACCGTGCCTGCATTATATTCTTTCGCTGGTCCAGAATGGGAGAGTATCACCTCCTTCTGCATTAGAGAAATTTTTTGGCCAAGTGTCTTCTTGCACCTGGACTCATAGATTGCCCTTTTTCTTTTTGCTGAAGCATCATTTGAGAGCACCTCCTTACCTTTTGCAGTCAGAGAGTCCCGAATTCCGAGAAATGTTGTATCCAGAGAGATAGATGTGCAGGGATCATTGCAATTTCCAGTAGAATCATGGCTCGAAAGATTACAACCTCCAACATGATTGTTTTGATTGTTCATAACCCATAGACGATCACGATCCTGAAGATGAAATCCATTGGCACTTCCTGAATTCGAACGAGAATCCAATAATCCATCACTGGCATGTTTTCTACAATTTGAAAGATCCGTAAATACAGCAGAAATGTCCCATTGCTTGCACTTTCCGATTGCCCGATAATCACTGCTCATACATTTGTTTCTTTTTCCAGTGGAGCCATATTGGTATCCAAGGGTAAGGTAAGCTTCCTCTCGACGATTCTTAGAAGGTGGTGATAAAAGCTCTAACTCAAGAGGATAAGGTTTGATTGATGCATCACAAGCAGCCATAGTTGTGTACTCTAGGTGTGTCTGCCGCTTATGTGGTTTCAATAATTCTTCTTGCACCGTCCTAGTTGTGAACTCCTGCTGTCGCTGCTGCTCATGTGGTTCTCGCAGCTGATTAAATGGTCCTAGTGATGCATCATTGTCCTCTGCGATTAATGACGTATCTCTCCCTGTCTTGGCATTGATGCTTTCGTCTGAGTGCCGTTTCTCGTAATTTTCTTGAAGGAGCTTGAGAATTTCCACGGGGATTCCATCTACGGATGATGTTTCGGTTGTATGCTCCATTTTCTCGGTATTTCGCTTCTCAATTATCATATCCTTCAGCAGGCTGTCGGAATCCTGTAATGCATACACCCATCATTGTTCTCATACAAACTATTAAAAAAATCTAATTATAATTTGCCAAAAAAACAAAGAGAATCACGCAAGGCAGGACATGATATGGTTCTCATACCCTAAAGTTTTTGCAAATACATGGAGAAAGTTTTTTTTTTTTGCAAACACATTGATAATAAGAGACGATGCAATGGATTATGCAACAGGCAGGCAGTGATGATATAAATGAGCATGATCAAGCTGATAGAACGGGAAATATCTACCAAGAGCAGACCAAATGCAAGCAGGAGATTTACGAAATTATCACCGTGCAAGATATTATGAGCTTCATGGTGGCATAGAGCCACCCTATACTACGGGAGAAGAGACCCAAAAGGATGGTTTTCTATTCATTTCTCAGACCAAGACACAATTAAATTTGGCAGGAGGCATGATATCCTCAAGATAAAGCCAGGGATGCAAAACATTATTGATCGCATAAATTGGCGACTAAAGCAGGGCAACAAATATACCAAACTAACACAAAACTGACCCCCAGAAACATGAAAGGCAAATATATTGTAAATATGAACGTACTACAATAGAGTGATTTTAGTTTTTTATTAGAGACTTTATCTATTGGAGCAGCTACCTGATGAAAATACAGCACCCACCCCCCCAATTACATTGTCAGCTGCCATCTCTCTAGAGGCCCTAACCTCTTTTGTAAGCACGAAGTTGTACTGACAGATCCTTTCAAAGGCAACACTTGTAGTTTCTATGAACAAGAAAAAGAGTCTCAAAAATACAGAAAAATAGTCATTCACAAAGGTATAGTACCTTTTGTCTGGAGATCAGCAAGGGTCTGTCATCTTTAGCTTGTGCCATTTCTCCCTGTGGGTTATATGCAGTACCTATCTCACTTTGCCCGCTTGGAGGTTTCAAACTCAAAGAACCTGCGGTACCTGATACCTTTGTTAATTTCTGGTGGCTGTTCCCAGGGTCAATTTCCTCCAATCCACCTTGACTGGCAGAATAATCGGTTATATCTGACCCCTGTTTCAGAAGGCCTTGCTGTCTTTCAACTGAGGACTTCTGCCTTTTGAACTTACTTCTTTTCGTGCCATTTCCTAGAACAAATGGACGATCTTTCTTCCTGAGAGGCACCGCATCAGTGGGAGAAACAGTCCTTGGAGAAAGCAATTCCATGGAACCATCATATTTGGAATCTGCATTTTGTTTAGAAGCTTCGATTTTCTTTGAAGTTTTCTTCATCCATTGTATGAGATAAGAACCCTCATCGTCTATTTTAGGACGTGCCAATCTTTTCTTGAGTTGGTTTTTCTTTTTATGTTTATCTTGGGCAGCAATATTATGTTCCTTCAATACATGCTTAGTTTCTCCATTCAGTTTATCAATCTTCCTGATATTCTTATCAGCTGTAACAGGAGCTTTAACATCACAAACCGCAGAAGACACTATAGAATTATGTTTCTTACATTTATTCTTGATTTCATCTATGATACAACTGACCTTTCTTCGGTCCTTGTCATCAGTATTGGTGGCTTCATCCGCAGAACTCGGAAGAATCTCTTTCGATTTAATATGTTTCTTAAATAGATGTTTGTCATTATTCTTCACATTAGTGATCTTTCCACCGTTCTTATCATCGATATGTATGGCTTCATCTCGAGAAATTGCAGTAACTGTTCTGGACTTGCTGTATTTCTTACACGTATGCATACCTTCCTCTTTTAAATGATCATTCTTTCGACTGTGATTAGCACTGTTGTTAGCATGACTATAGGTGGCTTCATCTGCAGAAATAGCAGGAACCATCTTGCTCTTAGGCTTTTTTTGTTTATCCTTGACATCACAGGTTGCTTCACCTTCAGTCGTTAACAAAACCTTTTTTGACACTTTCAATACCTCGCTTTTTATGATATCACTAAGCGCTCTTGTTCTTCGTACCTTCCTTCGATTCACGGTCTCATTACCATCACCTGATTGATTGATGTGTTCATCCTCCTCATTTTCAATAATTACACCATTCTTGGCAATTACTTCACAACTATGTCCATGTGGGTCCCCAGCAGATAGTTCAGGCATTTGAGTTCCATCAGTTTTTGGTGCACTGTGTTGCTGCCTCAGAGCAATTACACCCATGCAAGAATCAGAGGCGTTGCTGTCAAGTCTTCTCTCTTTCGTTAGCTCATTCTCAGGGATCTGTTTACAATATGTTGTGGCGTTACTTGGCATAGTATGTAAATCTCCATGGGCATTTGCATCATGAAGCCCAGTCACCATAGCACCTTCGATCTGAGAGATAGAATGGCTTCTATTTGAATCAAATTGATGTTGATCTCCTACCTGACACTGTTCAACTGATGCCACTTCCTCAACTGGCATGCCGCACAGCAACGATTCAGCGACCACAGCACGTAATCCCCCTACACAATTGTTAACATTTAGGAGCTTGATAGAAATATATCAATTAGGTAGTAAATTCCATACCAGATTTGCCTACACCGTTGCTGTCAGCAGACTTGTGATCTACCTCCATAGGCTTTAGTCGAATAAGGGGCTCAGTAGATCCGTTAGGTAAAGAGGAAACCAAATGTTTTTGTACAGTAACATCACCTTCAGCAGATAAATTCACATTAGGGATACTTATTTTGGCTCTGTCTTCATCGAGAAACTTCCTTAATCCATCATTTTTTCTTGTACCATCATTGAGCAAACACTTCTCACAATTCCACCACCTGAATTGTGCAACAGAAATGGCAGGTAATATGTTTTCGTCGTTGTCCAGATTGTGATCACAGTGAATTTGGGGAAATGGCCAGCAGATCTTCTTGTCGCTCTTATGCATGCTAGCAACATAACCCCTGCAATAACTGTAGATGATGAGGCACCTCTAGAATATTACATCACACTAATAAGGCACAATAATACTTTCCAAATATGAAAACAGTCTCTAATATTTAAAGATTTTCGGACGTTACTACATAGTTTATCTACTAACAAGTACGGAGGGTGAACACTCTACAACCTAAGATAATCAATTTTAATTTGAAACTATCCTTATGTGTAAATTGAAATGTAAAAGCATGGGATTTTAGAAATATGTTTAAAAGGACAATTAAGATATAAACCAATAGAAGTTGCTTTCTTGCATTCAATTTAACCCAGAGGCTTGAAAAGAAGACCAACAAGCCATATCAAGCAGCCAGCATCAAAAAGGAAGTCGAGTAAATTGGAATAAAATGGTCAAAAACTAAGAAAAGATTCATTTCTACTTTTACCGAATGGAAAAATGGCAGCAGTCTCCTTCCCTTTGTTCAGATGTGTTCAAGTCAATTGGTAACAACTCGTTCACGAGCACATGCTTGACAGGATCATATAAGCTAAGAGCCTCAGATGCTTCACGGATGCTTTGTTCAAGATCTCCATCCATCCCTATGATCCAGCATAATAACCTGAATATAAATACCTCCTGGAAACCAATAAAGGAAACAATTGTCATTCCAAGAAAATATAAACCAGGAAATTACTCGCTAAATAGTACATTCCAGTAACTTGATCGTAGTTTAAGAAACAATTCCCACGAAATCAACCGTAACACTTCATACTTAGACATTTATTTGGATAGCACCCGCAACAATCAAATTAGTCAACCCACAGATTATCATAGTTTACATACAAAAGAAACACGGCCTTGCTTATTAGGTGAAACAACAATGAGAATGTCTGGATGAATGAATTCAAAAGGTACATCATCAAACATGAAATATTAGACATAGAGTCTGGGAAACAAAGCACTTCATTCACAGATGTGTGCTTTTAAGATTCTGCAACTAAAGATGTCCATCGTAAGACTAGACCGGCATCATGTATCAACATCCAATTATAACTTCAGTTTGTTGGTGAACTCCAACAAACTTAAATTATTTTTCATTGCTACATAGTCTATGAGCTGAGAGGCGGCCAACTGGAACAACGATCTGATCTATATCTCCAAGTTGATCCATGAAATAACAAACCAACCAAATAGAAAAAGAAGCACAACAAGTTAGTCTGCACAAGGTCGCATGCCTGCTCGCCCGATGAAATCATCATATGGAGACATCAAGACACGCAACAGTTGCAAAAACATCTGCTTGGTAGTAATCACGAATATTCACAAAAATCAAAACAAACACGCTCACATAACACCATGAAATCACAAGTTTGCAACATCCACTCATAACTCGGCAACATTCTACACTGCCGTACATGCAATCAGAAAAAGGATAAAAATCGGTCATCTCTCAAGAAGGTAGCATCTATGGAAGAAACAAAGTACAATCTGACCACACTCATAACATCAGCACGGGTCTTTCTCCCCACAACGCCTCAGCAATCCAAAGCTACAAACACCACACTTTTCACATAAAATTACGACGGACAAATATCCAATTTGACCACATAGAATTGAAACCAAAAAAGTAAAGAAAGAAGCACACCCAAACCCCAACTCGAAACCAAAAGCTCGGATTTTTTTCTCCCACAACATACATCTCCGAATGAAAACCAGCATAACAAATCTAACAAACAATCCACGAAAAGATCTATACATAGACCCAATCTCCCCAACACATCTCCACTATCAATCCCATAACCAAAAAGATCGAATATCTATCCTTACCCACAAACCACAAGAACCGCCTCCACAGATCGGGCGAGAGGAAAAAGCCCCGCGAATTCCCGCCACGATCGGAAAAAAGAAAGAAATATAATCCTAAATTCGTAGGAATCGAAAACCAACAAAAAAAGAAGGCAAAAAAAGAAGGCAAAAAAAGAAGGAAAAGACGAGAACTTTCACCTCCAATCCACACCGAAATCGATCAGCTCACTCCACTAGATCCATCCCCAAATCCGCTCCCAGCGTTCTTCCTCCTCCCAGCTCAATCGAGCACCCGGATCTGACCATCGACGTGGAAAGGATCGAGAAACCCTAGTTGGCGCTTAGGGTTTCGGACAAGAGAGAGAGAGAGAGAGAGAGAGAATAGGAAGAGGAAGGGAGGCGGATATATCGGGCGGGTACGATCACCGCGGCGTGACATACGCTACTGGTCACCGCGCATGTGGGTCGATAAGGCGCGGGCGAATCTGGTGAGTCCACGACCGCCACCGCCTTTGCTTGCAGTCACCGCGATGGACCCCACCACCCAGCATCGTAAAGGTGAGTGGATGTGAGTGTGAGTGTCTGCCGAATTTCTTTTTTTTTGTGTATGTGGAATAGAATTGCATGAGATTGATAGAACCCTAACCCTAACTTAACCACGGTTCGGGAATAGTTCTAACCGCAGTTCGGGTTAGGGAACCTGAGCTGTGGGGACTAGGAAGCATTTGTTCTATGGATGGTCCTTTTTAAGGAAGATTTTAATTGGAAATTGAATGGCATACGCAATGTTCATGGGACCCATTTCAGATTAATGATCAGTGGTTGCAGATCAAGCCGGCGGATGATCGAAGATCGCCGGTTCCGGTTTGCGCTGTGGTTCGGGTTTAGGTCAAGCTGGTACACATAATCTGTCTCTGCATCTGCGTGTTATGCAGTGGAAGGGTTCTAGGTTTAACTGCAAGAAGCTAATTAGGTCGTCATTGTTGCTATCTGTCATACCAGAGAAGATTGATACAGACTAGGGTTTAATCTGACGCCTTTCACTGAACAGGTATATCAGATGATCGATGCATCAGATCGAGCTCCACGATGAGATCGAGAAGAGCGATCGATACACAGATTATAAGATCTACTTGAAGGGGTGTTTGCATGGAGTTTCATATTAATTGCATGCATAAATTTCACGTCCTAAAATTAATCAGAGCATACTGGTGTAGGAGAATGCTGTATAGACGACCTGTATATATACACTCGTATATGCGTTTTGCTGTGTATGTATTTTACATAGTATTGACTATCGGATACCTGAGTGGGTGTTTGCATGGGGTTATATATTACAGGCATAAATTTCACGTTCCATAATCAATCAGAGCATACTGAAGTAGTAGAATAGTGTATAAAAAGACCTGTAATATATACGCAGATACGTTTGACTGCATACGTATTTTATTTAGCATTACTTATCAGTTAATGTATACACTTCATGATACAGGCAATTATATGATCAGCAGTAATCTGAAATTATTTTGAGATGAGAGTTCAGTTCATCGATTCGGTAGGTAAGAAACGACTCAAATCGTTCGATCAGTAGTCGACAGTCGATGAACGTAGTTAACAAAAAGTTCTTATAATCGTATGTTTCTGGAGAACTGCGATACACCGGTATTTCAGTCGTATATAATCATATCCTTTTTGTAGGAATAACAGGCTGCTAATCATTATCATATGCTATTTAAATAACCTGATCTGGGAATTAATTAAAATTCGACAACTTGAATCGTCCAAGTCGCGTCATGGAACAGAAAACAAGTCATTTAATTTTTGCGATATGGGGGTTGAAATAAACGTACATATTGATGCATCTGACAGGTCACGATGGACCAACTTTGGCCAATATCTCTGTAAAAACATATTGCAGTGCAACGCTACGACAAAATCGATGTCGGATTCGGACGTGCTCTCGTTCATTTATGTAGAAAATTTTACTTTCGATCTACTTGGAGTTGCTCGATCGTGTGGTGCTCGAAAATTTTGATATTGTTTATGTACATGGCAATTTAATTTGAAGCTACTCGTTTTAATCTGTATTTTCGAATAAAATTGTACGATCGATAAGTAGATTCCAATTTCAATGATCGCGGATGTGCGGAAGTGACTCTTATCGCAGCCTATGTGGTGTGCCTCACAATGATCGAGCATATTCGTCGTTGAGGGCAGATTGTGTGCAGTACTAGTACTGCAGACTCTGCAGTAAAATCGTGGGACCGCTTCAGCCGTTCGATCTCGATCTTGATGGAGTGGTTCTCACGAATTTCTAAGATATGGGCCTACAAAAAGTACCATTTCGTGAGAACTACTCGATCAAGATCGAGCAGCTCCGAAGCCCCACGATTTTACTGCAGAGTCTGCAGTACTGCATACAATCCTCTCGCGTTCGTCGTACAAATTTTTCTTCGTGACGAAAAGGCTTGCAGGCGGGAACATAAATCAAAAGAATATCCTCTAAGTACAACAATGCATTGGAATAAATGGTCATATCTTAATATTGTCGATCTGGTGCGATCTGGTGCGTGTGTGCGCGTATACATGCGAGTATCTTCACGTCCTCGAAAAAAATCCTCATTGTCCAATAGTTGGAAATCGTGGCCTAATTTGTTGAAATCCATCTTTATTTTATTTTTGTTAAATAAGGATACATGTTTTTTATAAACTTGAAATTTTAAAAAATGGACAAATTAATCAAGCCAAAATAAGAGGAGGATATTAAAAAAGGATAGTGGATGCTCTGATTCTGCCATTCTCAAGTGCCAGACAGACGCCCACACACCCGCTACCAGTCTACCACTACATCTCCTGGGCTAATTAGGGGATTTTTCCCACTAAACTCCCTAAACTCTTGCCCAGCTACACCATGACCCTTATACAAATATTTTATAATTACACCACAACGCGTATAATCTCACTCGGTTGCCGGTAGGATAATGATACATCCGTATTAGATCAGCTAACGTATTTGTTTTATAAACAATATTAATATTCGGATATCTATTTTCATATATTAAATATTAGTTGTAGACTTATTTGTATCTATATGTAAAATAGTTCTGTATCTTCTTTATCGTATTCTATATAATTGTTATTATATAAATACATATAGCATATTTGCATCATGTGCACGTCATTCAACGTACGTAAATTTAAACTAATATATTAGGTACGTTTGCTATTATCTGTATCATATCCATATTGTTATACGAATGCATCCATTATAAGGATATTGTAACATATTTTTCAACATTAATGTTAATATTAGGGATGCAAACAGTTGAATATGAGTACCGATCGATATAATTGTTACTATATACTAACTGGTTTTTAAAAACGAATACAGATGCAGTTACAGGTAATGATGGATATAAAAACTATGTTATCTTCCCCTTAAACACGTTTAATATGCTAAATATAAATTGATATACGGATATTATCAGCAATACCCTGCAGATTAGCTAAACCTGAGATAAATGTGCTAAATGTATTTATTTAATAACTATAATATCAAATACGGCGGGAGAATGTGTATAAAATTATGCTACATATAATTAGGATACAATGGGATACCCTTGAGGAGCTAACTTGGCTCCCATCGCTTTATTTTTTAATTTTATTTTTTTGAAAAATAAATCCATGGATTTGCATCGTTATATCTCTATATTATGTCATTCAAGTTTCGTACAAAACAGAGACTCCTACGGCCTCCATCCAGACGGTGATGATTTTAACAATTTTGCGACCATTAAAAAATTACTGTCTAAATGAAAGCCATTGGGGTCTGTTTCACATGAAACTTGAGTGCATAATATATAGATATAGTGATGAATTTCTGCAAATTCATTTAAAAAATAAAAATAAGAAAAATGGGATGGGGGAGCCAAGTTAGCTCCCCTAGGGGGTAGCCCCATTTTACCATTCAAAATAATATATAACTATTTATATGTGAAAACTGCCATTCCTTGATCTCCTATGCCCGATACGGTCAGGTTAGATCGGCACATGATGCTTATAACAAGTTGTTAAATAATTTAACAAGGAAAGAAATATTAATCTGAATTTCAAAAATCCCAACAATCAACAATCACCTACGAAAAAAATATATGGAGATATATATATAACAAAAACTATAATCATAAATTTTCCATGAACTTTTCCATACTAGTTTGTTCTTACAAAGTTATACAAAAAGGAAAGAATGCATGTTAATCAATGTGTCCACCTCTAAGCTAATGAGGTTAGAACTCAAATACTGTTCATAATAATAAGAGGATACTAAAAAATTTACATCCCCAACATCTATCACCAAAAAATAACAAAAAGAAATCCTTCACGGGGTCAACATCTTTCCATCATTCATCATTGAGTGGCATATGCTTGCAACGGTTGCGGATCATAGCTTCCAACCTCGAAGTGAGGTTGGTTATCCCTGTCATTGCCTCCCAAAGCATGACAAGAATCATTTCTTCTTCTCCTTGGATGTGGTACGGGCTCGGTTTGATGTCTTCTTATGGGGCCACGGACATAATGGTTGGCGGGAGAGTTGGGTGTGTCGGCGTTGAATGTGGGCGGAGCTGGCGACGAGGCTATCGGGTGAACTTCAGTGTCGTGGTGCGAATTTTGGTCATCACACGAGTTGGTTTGTCAACTAAGGATGTGAAAAAATGCTCAACGAGAATATATAAAAGGCATAACTAGGTTGAAAGTAGCTTTTTTATTTATTTCTACAGGTACGGAGTTTCTCTTTTTTTGTTCCTTCTTCGGTATTTAATTAGTAATTCACTTTTCTCCCATTACGAATCTTCATAACAATGGTTAAGAATGTTGTTATTGTACAATTTGTGTAACTTATCTCAATAATTCTTTAGTAGTTAAGATAACATGTAGCTAGCAGGTACCCTAACCTACTAGTGGTCCCTTAACTTGCTAACCTTCGAGTGTATAGCACATGCCCGGTGCTTGTATGGAGTGAGAAGTCATCACTTCTCGAGTGACTATTCTCGAAGCCACTCCTTGTTTACTTTTTCAGACTGGTAATTTTTCTTGTGACATATCACCGATTAATATCCGATGGGTCACTTCATCTTATGTTATGCCACGAGTTTTGATCCGAATGATCTACTCTGCCCACTAAGGAGCGAAGTCCTAAGTTTCTCTTGTTTCACTCTTATTTTCTTTCATCATGTGTTTTTCATATTTTAGCATTCCAATGCTCTATCCTAAAATACAATACATCTCCCAATATAGATATTTTCCATGTATTTTTCTCATATGTCCTAACTAACTTAACATTTAGATATCCTTATGATCTAAATATGCAATAACTTAATAAAGAATCAACTCAATAAGAGGCATGGTAAAAAATTATTATTTAATTAAAAGAAATCCTCACCTCTGATACGAGTAGTCTATACGTTCAAACTCTAGAACAATCTGTTAGAGCCTGACTTCATTGCAAGTATAAATAGGATTATATTATGATAGACCAAATCATTGGAGAATGGAAAATTAAAGTCAATAACTCTATGTGGGATCTTAATCCCATGTCTCCGTTCGTTCATCTCTCATCACCTTTTTTTTCAACAATGATAATCTAATATGATTTATAAACACATTTCTAACAATTTTTTCATTTTCCAAAATCCAATATCATACTATTGAGAGTCCTTTAATCAATTAGTTTTCTTAAACACATGTATTCCTCTATAAACTTAAAGTAAATATGTTCTATGATGGAAAATATCAAAATTTGAGATGGTATTCTTAAAATACACATCAAAAATAAAATATATTTTTCATCATTATTACATCTATACACCTATGTCTTCCACAATCATCACTTTCCACCTCTTCTTCTATTAAACTTTTCCATTACTATAATACTTATAACATCATTTATCTCATCATTAATTTTCATCTCAATTCACCAATATTCTAGCTATCAAAATAATCGCAGACATTCATACATTTACCCCTTCCATATGGTAGCTTCTCCCACAGAATCTCTTCTATTCATTTCCGATTCTCTCATTTAAATGGATCATTATTCATTGTTTAAGCTAGTATACTCAATAAAATTAACATAATCTAATGGTAATCCTCATAATCAACAAGGAATGATGTTATTCCACCATCATTCTATCACCAAGTTAAGAAAACATACATGCAAATCCAACTTCAGCATGCAGTCCATCGTCTTCGAACATAAAAAATATTTTCGTAAATTTTCAAATAAAAAAGACTAAATCTCATCAACATTAATACATTATTTCCACCAACACAAATCTCCCTCCCCACTAAATCTTTTTTTTCCAATTTCTACTCATTCATCACATATTTTCACAAAAAAATAAGATCGCATCCTACCCCTATAATGCTAGGCAAAAAAAAAATTTACTTCGCACATTTTATTACAACGCTAAAATCATATCAAAACTTAATACATCCAAATCAAACTCAAGACACCAAGGGGAAAAAATAAAAATGGAAAGAAGGTTTGGAGTTCTTACCCTACTCTTCTTCTTCTCTTCTCTTCTTCTCCTCTCTTCTTCTCTTCTTCTCCTCTTTTCCCCTTTTTCCACACTATTGGGTGAAAGTTTCGAAGGCCCTAGAATGGGCGTCAAGTCCCCACTCCTCACTTTTCATTTGAGTGGGAAAGTTGCGGGGTTGTCCTTGAAACTTCCCAAATTAATATTATTGAGTTTTTTCCATTAGGCTGTAACATTCTACCCCCCTTAAGAAATTTCGTCTTCGAAATTTATCATACCTTTGATGATAAACAATGATGAATATTTTGCGCGCATCTCATCCCCAGATTCATGTAACTTCGCTGCTTTTTCAATCTCTCTATGGAATCATTACTAGTTGCAATGCCTTTTTGTGAAGCTTCTTCTCCATTATGTCTATGATCTCAACCACCTTCTCTTGATATGTAGTATTGAGCTTCAACTGTAAATCTTCATATTAGATTACATGATCACTATCTGGAATATACTTTCTTAGGTTTGACATTTGGAACGCATTATGCATTTCAAATAAGTACGGTGGGAGTGCCAACCTATAAGCCACTAGTCTTACACGTTCGAGGATCTCAAAAGGACCAATATATCTTGGTTTTAGCTTTCCTTTAAGTCTGAATCTTTGAGTGCCTTTCATAGGAGATACCTTGACAGACACCAAATCTCTGACATTGAATTCTACGCCTCTCCTCCGACTGTCAAAATAATTATTTTGGCAGCTTTGAGTTGCAAATAACTTGTTCTTGATCTTCATGATCACAACATTGGTCTCTTGAACCATCTCAAGTTCTCACATCCTCTTTTCTCCTATTTCAGTCCAACATAAGGGAGATGTCTCCTACCATATAGGGCCTTATATGGTGCCACTCCTATACTAGAATGGTGGCTACTGGTGTAAGTGAATTCAATCAAAGGAATGTGCACGTCCCCTAAAGAACAAAATAAATCTTCTAATGTTTGGATAGTTCTTTTCATTTGACCATCTATCTGAGAATGATAGGCAGTACGGATATTCAATCTTGTTCCGAGAGCCTTCTGCAATTATTTTCAGAATTTTGAGGTAAAATGAGGATCTCTATCAAATATGATCTCCTTCGGTACCATGGAAGCAAACAATCTCCTTGATATACAAGCTTGTAAGATTTGGAATTGTATATTTAAGCTTGTGATGACTCGGATTTTGCGAGGGTCTAGAGACACAAGGCGAGAACTACAATGTCGCCGAAGCGACTGCTCACGAAACCCTGATCAATCAACAATTGACCCATAATAATAAAGAAATGAAAATAATGTGTGTAGTTAAAATTTATTTTTATTTAACTTTGCAAAATATGTGTATAGTGCAAGTAGTGTAGAGTGTCAACATAAGGAGCGAAAAGGATAGATTGTGCAGCTGAAGTGCAAAGATGATTGTGTGGTCTTCTTGTCTAATTTATTATGTGGGTTTTTAATTTCGTATTTATTTTATTTTATTTTATTTAAATTTTGTTTTCAATTTTATATTTTTATATATATTTTTATATTTTTATATTTTTATATTAATTTTTAAAAAGTAATATAGAATATATATGATTATATATACAATATAGATTAAGTAGCTATATATATACAACTAAAAATACTCAAAATAAGAAAATAAATTTTTTTTATTTTTAAATCTTTTTCGACTATTTTTGTAATTTTTTAGTGACTTCTGTTAATTTTTATACATTTTTAAAGTAAAAGATATCTCAAATTAGAGATTAAGTAATAGGCTGAAATTGAAACGGAAATTAAAAACAGCAAATAATGTGTAAAATTTTCCAAATCATTTTTAATTTATAAACAATAATATAAAAAATTATAAAATAGAAAATGATATTTTTGGAGTTTCAATAAATTTTTAGATTTTTATAAAAGGTTTTTGGGGCTTTCAATTTTTAAGCATTTTTTTATAGATTTTTATTCTGAAGGCTCTAAATACTTAATTAAACAAAATATTTTTGGGGGAAATTTTTCAAAATGTTTTTACATTTTTTATGAGTTTTCTAAGTCAACCAAGGAATAATGTGCTCTAAATGATTTTTAATAAATACTAAAAGTCCTAATTTATAAAAATAAAGATCTAGCATGGAAATGTGTGCAATCAGAAACTTAACCCTATTTTGTGATAATTTTTGGAGCACAATAACTATATTTAATAAATAGAGAAAATCACAAAAATGCATGAACAAGCAGGGGTATAAATGTAAAAAAAATAAAGATCAAGGGTCTCTCTACAAATTTGCCAAAAATATACAATGAAAATTCACATTTATTAGACTAATTAAAAATACAAATATTCGCGAGGGTATCTTTGTGAAATGGCCAACTCACATGGGACTACACGTGAGGTGACCTAGCACGGACCCAAATGCAATAATAAGTAAAGACGAGGGTGCTTGCAATTTTCTCATATTTGTTTACACTACCAAAAATTTTTTATAATACTAAATAAATAAAACGAAAGGCAAGAATATTTGTACAATTTACCTTGTATTATGTGTGATCCACGGTTGTGGATTGTTCACATAAGCTCATCGGACACTGGTGAATCCACCATACCCCTTCGTAATCGCATGGTCATGGTTAGATCTAGCCTCTCATCTGATTGTGGTAGAGGCCCAAGATCCAACCGGGGCTAATGCCTCATCAGACGGCTCTGCTTCATTCCCCAAGAACAGGCTCAATCCAGGCTGCTCTGATGTTTCTCATATTTCTCATATTTCTCATATTCTATGCGCCATCAAGCTCAATCCAAACTGCTCTGATGCTCATAGCTTCCTACGTCAGGTCTGCGGCTAATGGCGCTTCCAGATGAGTCCAGGGCCCCTCAGAGCGGTCTTGGGAGGTCGATGAAGAACAAATACCTAGGACTGAGTTCTTGGCACGATTGGCCCTCGACATGTATCGTTTCCACTAGAGAATTGCATGGTTAAGAAGGACAAGCATGTGTGAGGGTCTCCAGGTCTTTATTGGGTGAAATAGTCGAAGGATGAGATGTAGCGGAGATGCGCAGGCGAAGGCGGAGGATCTAGCATCGAGTTGTTGATCTGGTAGAGATCGAGTTGGATAGATGGGTCGAGAAGATGTAGAAATTGAAGGGGAAGGAGATTGATGAATGCAAAAATCGAGGTGTCCAAAATGAGCCTCACAAGGCAAGGACTCCATCGTTGTGACGACTCCTCAACAATTGCGTTCAATCAACAATCAATATACACAATGAATAAATCAATCAAGCAAGAGTGAATCAAAATTTATTATACCTACTAAAAATGTATAGTGACAAGCAAGTTGGGATTGAACACATGAAACAATGGTGTAGAGAAAGAAGATACAACAATCAACCTTAAGAATTTGTCTTTTCAATCACCTAGCCAAACTATAGCTTTGTTTTATGGGTTTTTAATTTTATATTTTGTTTTTATTTTCTTTTTTATATTTTTCTAATTTTGTGTTTTTTGTAATTATCTAATATAAGGATATATAAGATTATATAAAAATTATAGGATAATATAGATATAAATAAAACTAAAAATAATTAAAAATTAAATAATTAAATATTTTTGGATTTTAGACAATTTTTTACTATTTTTGTGATTTTTATGATTCTTTCTAAATTTATATATTTTTAAAGTCACAAATATCCCAAATCAGAGATTTAATAATAGGCCGAAGTTGAAATGAAGATTAAAAATAGAAAATCCAAAATTCCTCAAATCAATTTTAATATATAGATAATAATATAAAGAAAATTCATCAATAGAAAAATATATTTTTAGGATTTCAGGATTTTTTTGTTTTTATGAAGAATTTTGGGGTTTTTCAATTTTAAGAGTTTTCTTTTTCTATTTATATGGATTTTTGGTCTGAAGGCTCTAAATATTTAAATAAACAAAACATATTTTTGAGGGACATTTTCAAAACTTTTTATATTTTTCTAGTATTTTATAAGATGAACGGGGAATAATTATATCTATTTGATTTTTTATAAAATAGTAAAAATGCCTAAAATTAAAATATAAAAATGTAGCATGAATCTATGACAAATCAAGCATCTAATCCTTTTTAAGATTTTTTAGAGCACAAGTGATAATTTTGATAAATGAGATACTACAAAAAGAACTACAACCTGACAGGGGTATTTATATAATTAAAATAAAGCATAGGGGATAAAATAAAATTTATCCGAAAAATATAAAACGTATATTTCAAAAAGTTCAACTAAATAACAGTAAACTAAACCTGCAAGGGTTTAAGTGTAAAATATCCACAGTTTGTTGACTGACATAGACGAGTACCAAAATGTAATTACCAAAAAGTAATTACAAACTATTTGAACGACAAATGAAATAATTTAGACTATATAATAAATCCAAAAAGGTGATGGGTAAAGTTCACAAAATATCCAACTAAGAGCGGGCTGACGGTCGAGATCTAGCCACTTAGACATTTGTCGCTTCCACATAGCACGATGACGGTTCGGCCAGATTGCTCAGATTAGATCTCCTACAGGAGATCCACGGTTAAGAGGCTCTACATCCAACAAATGATAGATGACCTGGAGCAGCATCAAGATCAAACGGTAGGGAGGGGCTCTGGAAGAACAATGCAAGAACTCATAAGAACTAAGCTTCAATCTGCTCTCCCGAGCTCCTCCAGTCATCTAGATCATTCGGGTGAGGGGCAAAATGGAGCAGAGGCTCCTCCGCACCTGATGGCACCTTCAAAAGGCACAATGGTGCTCAAGTGATGATAAACAAGCTCGAGGAAGAACATGAGCTCTAGGTACCTTTGAATTCTTCAAAAAACCTACAACGACACTTTTTCTCTATGTTTCTTGCAGGTTGTTGTCAGCACAAAAATGTGGAGCTCTAGGGAGCTCCTAGGGATGGAATGGAATGATGATAAGGTGGGGCAACGGACCTTCGGTGAGGTGATGGACTCGAGATCCAATAAGCCAGATCCGAGAGCGATCTGGTAGAATGATTTATGGAATGCACTGGGGAAATGAAGGGGAAGGAGATTGGCGTCGATGTGTTGGTTGAAATGACGTATATCACAACAGGGTTGTTCGTCGTAGCTCACCTTCGGCGAACTTCGATTCTATTAACTGAGGTTAAAATCCTAGATCAAAGACAAAACTAACTACAAAAAAACCATTCGACTAATGCTAAGCTAAAGAGCAAGAGAAATGTACTTCTACCGACCTAGACCAGGAGGTGATGGCCTCAATGGTGGAGCTTCGCCGGAGGTGGGTGGAGATCACCTAGGCCTATGTCTGAACCTGCTACAATCCGCTGGAGAAGTACATGTCACCTGCTTCGATCCTGAACGCACGAGAGGGAGCCAAAAACAAGGGCCAAAAGGGTTTCAAAATGGATGAAGCTCGAAGGTGGAGTTTTGTACAAGTGGTGACATAGGTTGAGGAATCGAGGAAGAACAGACGATGTAGTGTTCCATGGATTGAGGAGTCAATTGGACGTGAATCACCACTGATCGGGGTGAAAAAGTCATGAAGACATCGATCCAAATTGATGATTCTATCGATTGGGAAATATGGGAAAGATGAGATCAATGATAGGTCTGACAGAGGCGTAGGTGTAGGCCAACTAGTTGACCGAGGTCAACTAGTAGAGCCAGTTGGTTTGTCCACATGGACCAACTAGGAAAAATCTTCTCAAAATTATTTAGAATTTTGATATTAATTATTAAATGATTTTATTAAATCTATTTATTAAATAAAACTTATTCCTTATTTTCTATATTATTTATTATAATTTTTATTTATTTTTTGAGGTTATTAATTACAAGTTAAATTTTAGGGTTTTATTTATAGGTATGTTTTACCTATATTTTGATTCTTTTATTTTTATTTTGTACTTTTTATTTTATAATTTTAATTTTATAATTTTGATTTTATAATTTTATTCTCTTATTTTATATAATTATAATTTTTTATAAACACAAATATATATTTTATTATATTTTTGATATAGTATGTACACTTAGATAAATATAGGTATATATTATATAAGTATAGTTATTGTCTATTCATCTATGTATTTAGTATAAATATTCATTTTAATGTTTTATTCGTGGTTTTTATTTTAGTTTTAATATTTACGTATATTATAAATAATATTTAAAATTTATAAAAAAAATATAAAATAATACATGATAAATAAAATAATTTATTATATTTGGTTATATTGTACAATAGGGGTCCAAAACCCAACTTTCTCACCTTAACTCCAAAATATGATGTATTTTGAGTTTTTATTTGAGAGATATCGGTCTAGAAAATTGGGATTTTAGCTTTTTATTCAGAGTATAAAAAGTACATTGTATATTATTTTTGTATGAAATCAATTTTATAATTTTCTATACATTATTATCTACAACTTTAATTTATAAAGTTCTTTATTTGAAATATAAAAATTGAAAAATAAAATAGGTCTCAACAATGAATTCATGATGAATAAATGAGATTTTTATTGTATTATTAGCCCTTATCTCCCCCTACTTTATTCCTTATCGACCTAGTCATCAAGATGCCTAAATCTCGAATTTTATTGTTATAAAATACCTTTAGTATTTTATTCTTTTAATTTTTTTTCTTTATTATATAATTTTGGCATTAGAAACAATATTTTATACAGTATTTACACAACAAAGAATGAATGCTAATTTGTACAAAATAATGGTATTTACATGCATTGGCTAGGGTTTTAAGGCAAAAATGATAGAATAAAGGTGATGAAATGGAGATTCATCAGAGATGCAGTGGATATGGAGGCAGAACAATGGGATACAAGTGGATGAACGATGGCGGAGCTCTAAGCTCAAGTGTACACTAAGTTTGAGATCTACTCTATAGTTATAGATTAAATGTAAAGTAAATGACATAATCGAAATGCAGGAAGGAAATGTGATAAAAAAAACTAACCTAAACCTCGACGTACGTATAGAAGGATCAGAGATGCCATCGCCAAAGCAAGCTTCGAGCGATGGGGATCGAGCCATTAGTCACCTCCTGCACGCTGCAAATGAACCGAGGAGAGAGATGTCACCATATTCAACCTGATCGTGCCATGACCTGAGGGTTCCAGTGACCTAAGGTAGATCAAAAAGCAAAAGAAGGAAACCAGGGCTCATTTATGGGCATGGAAAGACGGGTTTCTTGGTTATGAGATTACAGACGAAGGGGCTTCAGTTGATGATGGCGAAGAGTGGGTGAAGTGACCGATCAAAGGGCGACGAATTTTGATGAAGACATCAAGCATCCTCAATCAACAGATTATGTGTGAAGATTTGGAGCAGTAGGAGAGTTAGGCAGCACAATGTTTGTCAAAAGAGGGGTACGAAGTAGGATGCACAGTTGACCTAGGTCAACGAAGGGAAGGTCATGATTGGTCCATGTGGGCCAACCAGGAAAAAGATGGTCGAAATTGTTTGTAAATTCTATAATAATTAATAAATGATTTTTTATTAAATTATCGATATAAAATAAAATTGTTTATTATTTTCTGTAGCATTTTAATACGATTCTTATTTATTTTTATGGCTATATTTATTAAAATTTAATTTTAGAGGTATATTTATAGGTTTATTCATGTATGTTTCGTATATTTTATTTTGATTTTGTATTTTGTATTTTATTATTTTATTATCTTATTTTATAAAATTATCACTTATTTTTGTATAAATATTTTTTATTGTATCTTTCTAGTGAAATATATATACTTAAATAAATAGTTATAATAATATATAGGCATAAGCATATGTATTTTATCTATGTATTTGATATGCATATTTTATTTTAATGTTTTATTTATAGTTTTATTCTAGTTTTTATATGTATATATATTATAAATAATATTTACAAAATTATAGAAAAATAAATTTATAAAAATAATACATAATAAATAAATGAATATTTTATTCAATGGATTTTTACCCGGCAGACCCTAGAAACTTTGCAAATTACCTCTACGACCTTTGAAACATCCTACTTCCTCCCTCAACCCCGTAAACTTGCTCCGTCTTACCCCACGAACCCTACCGTTAAATTGACACACCTAGAGTTAACTTCCTTAGGTTAAAAACGAGTTAATCTAACCAACTACGATCGGATGGCTAGAATTAAATAAGAGAAAAAAGGGAGGGGGCTTGTGTAGGGGAGGCGGCACGGTCGGAGGAGGCTTTACGAGGACGGCCGAGGGGGCTTCTAGTTGGAGCAGAGGAGGCGGAGGATGCGCGCGGGGAGCTCGAGCAGGGCGGTAGGGTCGGGGGGGCATCGACCTGGGGGGGCAGCGTGGCCGGCCGAGGGGGCTTTTAGCTGGAGCAGAGGAGGCGATGGATGCGTGCGGGGAGATCGAGTAGGGCGGCAGGGTCGAGGGAGGGGGGCGTCGACCTGGGGGGGAGGGGGTGCATCGTGCCCGGCAGGGTCGGGGGAGGGCGGTTGCCGGGGGGGTCTCGAGCAGCGCGGCAGGGTCGGGGGAGGGCGATTGGCAGGGGGGTCTCGAGCAGCGTTGCAGGGTCGGGGAGGGGGCATCGACCTGGGGGGAGGGGGGGCTCGAGCAGCACGGCAGGGTCGGGGGAGGGGGGCATCGACGTGGGAGGGGGGCAGCGTGGCCGTGGCCGGGGGCGAGCAGCCGAGGAAGGGTATGTGCGAGCCTCCAGCAGGGGAGGCGGTGCCCCGAGCGGGAAGGGCGGTTGGCGGCAGAGCCTGGAGTATGGGAGGCGGCGCCCGACGGGGGAGATTCGGGCAGATGCACTCGGGGGGCTCCAGTAGGGGAGATTCGATGCGGGGGGGGGGGGGGGGGGGTCTTCGAGCGGCAGCCGACGGGAGGCTCGACCTGGGGTTTCAGGCGACGCAACGGGTGACGAGGCTTGGAGGAGGACGATGGGAAGGACAGGGGTGGGAATCAGATGTGAGGAGGAGGGAGAGGTGGAATGGCAATAACTGTAAATTTGACAAACAAAATGGGTATATTGTAACATTTAATAACAGAATCCGGTTACTTTTAATAGATAAATGAACGGGGGTTAACCACAGGGTTTGTAGGGTAAAGGTTAGCAAGTTTACAGGGTTGAGGGAGGAATTAGGATGTTTCAAAGGTCGTAGAGGTAATTTGCAAAGTTTCTAGGGTCTGTCGGGTAAAAATCCCTTCATTCAATTATATATTGTATAAGGGAAAAAGGACCCTACACCGGCAGGTATAGGAAATTCCCTACACCCGACCTAATTTTTCATTATTTTTTGATTTTTTAAAAATGAAACCTTGGTGGATTTAGATCACCATGTATCACCATGTTGTCATTCCAAATTGAACTTAATTTGAGACTTCTTTTATCTCCATCAAGACTATCAAATTTTAACGGTGTCAGAATTGCTGAAATCGGTCATGTCTAGATGAACGTGTTAGGAATGTTTGTTTTGCATGAAATTTGAAATACATATTCCTCTCAACATATTAAGTAAATCCCTCAAAATTTAATTCAAAACAATAAAAAATAAATGAAAAATAGGGTTGGTGCAAGCTCCCTGCCCCCATTGTATAATAGAGATCCAAAACCTAACTTTCACACCTGAACTCCAAAAAAATATGAAACTACCTTCATAAAATAGCTTATTAAACGTATATACAATTAAAGGTAATTTTGATACATTTTGAGTTTTCATTTGGGAAATATGGTTCAAACAATTTTGGATTTTGGCTTTTTATTATGTGTATAAAATGTACAGTGTATATTATTTTTGTATCATATTAATTTAGTATATTTCTATATAATATTATCTACAAAATTCACATACAAAGTTTCTTTATTTGAGGTATAAAAAGTGGAAAATAAAATAGGTCCTAGAAATGAATAAATGATGAATAAATAAATGGGATTTATTGGTAACTTTTTGCCCTTATATCCCCCTACTTTACTTCTTATCGACCAAATCAATTCTTAACTTGGTCTCCAAATTTACATAAAAATATACCATTGGTATTTTATTATTTTTCTTTTCTTTATTCTATAATTTTGGCATTAAAAATAGTATTTTATGTAGCATTTATACTACAAAGAATGAATTTTAATTTGTACAAATTAGGATTTACATGTATTATATAGGGTTTTAAGGCCAAAATGATAGAATAAAGTTGGTCAAATGGAGATTCATCACCCCCTATACTTGCTTTTCTAGTCCCTAGCAAACACTTATGCAACAAGTGCAGAAAAATAAAAATAAAGAAAAAAGAAAGAAAGAAAGTGGATTGGATTTAATTCTCTAACTTGTCTTCACAAAATCAAAGTTTGGAGTTTAAGTCGGACCTTTGAAATTTTTACGCAGTCAGAAACTCATTGGGAATCGGAGTTAAAACACAACAACCTTAGAGAATCCCAAAACTATGCTCAAATTTCCTCAATAATCAGGTCAGAATATTTCAACTCATATGCAAACCCTTATGACTATGAATCTTACTTGTACAATGTATGTGATAGTGGCTCCCCTCAACAGAAATGACAAGAAGACTGATGTCTCCAGAATGGCAACCCAATGATTCTCCAATCCAGCAACTCCTTCGAGGAGCCGGGTATTCCCTTCTAAGTTCAAGTGACAACCATCTCACGAAGAGGAGGTGGAGAGAAGAATGGACGGTAGCCAGTGTAGCTACCTATCCAAGGATGCATGACCAATGTAGCCAAGTCATCCAACTGCAGGCTCACAATATATGACTTTGAAGCTCAAGCTTGCTTATTGACTAAACAAATGTATACACTCCTGTATGCATTTTATTTTCAATCAGGCATGTCCACTTTTAGGAGTTTTTTACTTTTTTATCTATTTTGAAATGCTATATACAACATTTACATAAGGAGATTTTCCTCTTGATCTAGTGGATTATGTCTCTTTTGAAGCATTATTGCAACCTTCACTCTCCTGACTTTAGACATCTCTACTACTAGACAGGTTGTGGTGCACTTCCCTCCCTAGACGAGGATAAAATTTTCCACTTGTGTGCATATCATACCGGAAAATCCAATCCCCTCACCACTCCAACTGAGTTGAGCCAAGTGAAAGGTGCGGGTGTCCAAGTTAGGTCATTATCAATTAGAGTCGTGTGTGTGCTCTGAAATATTCTACTTAGGTGGTCAAGAATACATTTAACCAAGTCTCATGATTCTCAAATAATTAAGCCAACTAGACTCGAAGTACCTCAATTCCAGCTTTTATAAGGTTCCTGTGATTAGGTAGATTTAAGGTCCAACCAAGCTCCAATCTTCGAATTTTACTGAGACTTGTTCAATTACCAAACTCAATCTGAAAAATGTGAATGCTGTGCAAATTCTATGTGCAATGGAGAAAATATTTTTGTGGTGCAATTTTCAAACTTTTGATCTTTTATGAATTTTAAAAAAAGGTTTTGCATATTTTTATGCAATTTTTCAAAAAGGTTTTTGCAAATCTTTTTTTTTGGAAATTTTGGCTTTGCAAATGTTGTTGTGATTTTTGAAAAGAAAAGATTTTCTCTAAGAAATAGTTACAAATATTTACACGGGGATCCATCTTATATTTACAAGAGTTGGGGTTTTTAAGGATTTATAAGGGATGTGTTATTAATTTTATATATACATGTATACAGTCAGTAAAGAATTTTTGTGTGATGTATATATTCCTCAAACGTATTTGAAAATCATTTTACAAACAATTTTGAAAACAATAGTCCAAAATAGTTTTTGCAAATAATTTTTACAAACATTTAAAAATCATTTTGCAAAGGTTTTTTCAAATAGTATATACAGATTCTTCAATATTTTTTGCAACCATTTTCCAAAGTTATTTGCAAATAAAAATATTTTTATTTCACACAAAGAAAAGGAATTTTTACAAACAAAATATTTTTACAAAGGTTCAGAATATTTAGAAAAACATTTTTCAAATAGTTTTCAAAAGATTTTTCAAAAAGATTTTCAAACTATTTTTCAAACATTTTATAAAAAATATTTTTACATGATTTATTAATCAGTATATACAAAAAGAGTTTAAGGAATAATATACAACTTTTTATTAAGCGGTTTTAATGAATTATATGGTGTGTGTATATATATAGTATTTTATACAAAATTTTAGCCATACTTATTAAAAATACAAAAGTACGAGTTATGGCTAAAGTATATATGCAATATATATTACCTCCCTGTACTTATCTTGCGCCATGTCCCCATAGATCAAAGAGAAAAAGAGAAGACATAATTCGTACTGAGTATAGAAAAGTCTAACGAATAAAGAATGAATGAAGAAATAAATGAATGAGAATTCGACCATTCCCCCTATCCTTAGGATCAAATATTTCTAAGTATAGCAGACTATATACAAGGCATGGAGGGTCAAAGGTGGGAATGAACAGATCGTACTTAGATAGTCTCCCCCTATACTTAGGGTAAGACATCCCTCAGTATAGACAAGAAGAAGAGATAGTGGAGAAGATCAAAGAATAAAAGAACTCAGCGTGCACACTCCCCTGACTAAGTATGTCCTAAGTATAGAAGACTGACAAAAAGGGGTGACACCTTTTCTAGTAGAAAAAGAAAATTGAAAATGAAAAGAAGAAAAGACATGTGAAGATAGGAGAAGAGATCAAAGATAATGTGCACATCACTCCCCTTATACTTAGGGTAAAAGATCCCTAAGTATAAGGAACAATAAGAGTGATGAAACAGAACGAAGAAAGAACACTCGGCTCGTCCACCCCCCTATACTTAGGACAAAGTACATCCTAAGCAAGGCAAGCACAAAAATAGGGTGGATGAGTGATACGGTAGATGGGCAGAAGTAAATGAAAGTGAATATACATGAGGATGGATGTACAAAGGTCAAGAAGGTAGAAAGCGAACCTTCTTGTGAGACTGTTGAGGAATGGATCTGATAAGGTGTAGGTCGATATCGGGGTCCTCAGCTGGCACATCCTGATCAAGGTCGACCTAGTGAATATCCTTAGTGGTATCAAAGCAGAAAGGTATGAACGGGTTAGTGGAAGAAGTGTGTCTAGGTCCGGCCTAGGAAGTCTCCACTAGGTCATCATCAAAATGAAATGGGGGCGAACTCATCTATGGAAGTAGTCAGGTCAGGTTCGTCCTGTGAAGGCTTGTAGATATCAAAGTGAAAAGGGATGAACTCATATTCGGAATAAGTAAGGCCAAGTTCGTACTTAGAGGTCTCTATTGGATCATCATTCTCATCAAAAGGCCTGAATTCATTGATGAATGCAACAAGATCAAATTCAGCCTTTGTAGTCTCATCCAAGTCTGCCCTCTGCTCTAAATTGTCAATCATGTATATCATGTGGATGTCATCAACGCATCGCCAATCATAGGAAGAGGAGACTCCAAGGTCTATGCTTTCTGAGTCTTCCTCCTTGGAGAGGAATTCTCGGGTCTCATAATCAGTTATAAAGCATACCTCTCTGATATCAGCAGATAGGTCATAGGCCTCAGGGTTGGCTAACATAGACATGCTCTCGTGGGATGCAAGTCTCTGGACAGTGGTAGGTGCGTTGATCAACACATCGCTCCCAACATCAAAACGGAAGCAAATCTCTCTAGATCCATAATCAATAATGGCTCTCATAGAGGCGAGAAAGGGTTGTCCCAGGATGATTGGAGAGCGCTCCAAAGGGGTGGAGTCTCCATTGGCAATACAACAAAGTTTGCAGTAAAGCTCATGTCCTGAATCAGAATGATGACGTTCTCGAGAATACCTTTCGACCTCTTTATTGATCTATCAGCAAATTGAACAATAATTATGGTTGTCTTGAGAGACCCAAGATGAATAGATTGTACCAATGAGAAGGGTATTATATTTATCGATACACTACCGTTAAGAAGAGTGTTATCACATGTATGGTCAGAGATGGTGCAACTCACAAGAGGTGTGACAGTGTTCCCTTTCCTAGAAGAAGGGCGATGGGTAATGGCGTGGGCAGTGGCAATGGTCAAAACATGTCGCTCGCATCTGCTCCTTCGCTTTCTCTTCTTGGGTTGAGGAGCAGCTAAATGGGTCATGGCCTGGTGAAGTGGGGATTTAATAATCTCATGAATAGTAGCCACCACTTCAGGTTCAATCAATATTTTTTTTTGAATTTTTGGATCTCCTCCATACAAGAGAGGAGATCAAAATCATCATCTACACAAGGATTGCCGAGAGTAACCTGTATGGTAGCATCCTCGGGGTCAATGGTGGGATATGGGGTGAGTGAATGTGTGGTCAAGTGATCTGACATGGGTGCCCTCTCCTCACGAAATGAATCAATGATGTGTCTCTCGAATTCTTTTTGTATTTTTAAATTTTCTCATGTTTATATTTTTAGCAATTGCAAGCTCTCATAGAAATCCTCAAATGAATCCATATCCTTAAATGGTGGAACGGCATTTTGTCTCTTACTCAAAATAGTAACATCGTCAACCCTCGAATTCATATGCTCCATTAATCGAGTCAATGTCTCAAGTGTGGACTCCATGAAAGGTGACTCCAACAGATCAATCCCGGTGGGCGATATGGAGGTAAATGTGAGGGTGGTGGAGGATAAAAATATGAGGTCTGATACTATGGCTGAGGCAAGTATGTACAAAAATTAGGAGGAGAATCCTCCTGGAAAAAGGGAAGTGGACCATCTGGAGGGTACGAGGGATTCACAAAATATGGATAAAATGCATTTCAATCGGCCATCTTTGAAACAAGAGAAAATGATCGGGAGAACACGATGGTTCAAATCAAGAGATATGAGAAAAAAGGCGCGAATACACAGTAACGATCAAGTATGCACACAAACAATCACAAGTAAACTCACCAAAATAAACATAACCCCTAAATTCACCTACTCAACTTAGTAAAGACCGTAAAAGCTCAGTTGTTTTATCTTGTCGGTTTTAGAGTTAGGTAAGAATCACAAGATTGTACAAACACTTAGGGACCTGGGATTTGGACACCAATCCTTAGTGTGTACGTGAGCAATCAAAAGCAAAGATAATGAGGGGATTACTTGTCCTAAGATAAATATTTTTTTGGTTGATTTTAGGGTCGAATAATATTAACCATCCCAATTTTATTTGTTATCACTTTTTTTGGATTGTTAATGAAAATGTGTGAATGCTATCTGAGAGTCAATTCCTTTTAGCTCCTAGGTGATCAAAATCAGAGGGAGAGAGTCCGAAAACCAATGCATGTGATAAATCGATGATGAACGATAAAGCGTAAATGTTCATCTTGCCTCTAGCTCTCTACATGCAAGGATGCCAAGTAGAATTGAAACCTATCTATATATGAATACAAGCCGATGAAATCTCCCTAGATGATGATATACTATTAGCGTGAAGAACTGTATGCTAATGACCTAAAATAGAACCAAAGGTTCCGGTCTAAGAGCCTCTGCGGTACCCACCATAGCGGTCCTGCAAGGGCTATATGGATAGCTCTCACAACATGCGATTCCGAGACTATGTACAGAGCATTTAAAAATTTGACTAAGTCCAAATGGGACCTATAGGTACATGTAATGGTAATTAGGCGTTTGGCCTTAATATATCATCAAGCAAATCCTAATGCTAGGTCTCAATCACACAAAATAAAGAAAATAAATCATAAAATAAAATAAAATAAAGGCGATAAATGTAAAGCCTCGAACTTGGCATATCTCAGATCTTATATAATAAGATCCGGCTCGTCAAGAGAAAACCAACGAAATTTGTTTCAGGTGAATCGGACTTCGTTTCGAATTGTTATGATTTTCGGAAGAAAGAGAAGTAAGGAAGGATAAGATGTCATTAACCCATAATGACTGTCATTAAGACTAATTAAAAATGATTAAAGAAACTAATGACGGATTGAAAACCGCTAATGATCATTAGTAAACACTAATCAATTGTTAGCAAAAGATAAGCGTAAGCCACGAAAGTTAAATCGCGATTAGTGAAAGTTAATCACGATTAGTGTTAATTAAGCATCATTAGCGAATCTAGAATCCTCTGGAATGTTCTAACTTAAGATCCAAGTTTGGGATAGGTTTTGGCCAAAACCATGGGCTGCTAAACCATGGTTAAGGCCTAAACCATGGTTTTCTAACCATGGTTAGTGGTTTTCCGGGGCCTATAAATAGACCCCCCATCCATTCATTCTCTACGACTACCACCACCACCCCAAGGGCTAGGGTCGAGAGGTCGGGAGGAGGAGTGGGAGGCGAGGGAGGAGCGCTAGCGAAGCGCTGCCGGTAGAACGAGGAGGAGAAAGGTACGATCCTCTCTTAGTTTGCTTCGTAAGCTAGGCTTTCAGTTCATCCTCTAGTTCTTCCAAGTTTTGTTCTTGATTCATCTTTCTTTCCGATTCGTTTTCCTATTGTGGTTCGAGGAGAAATATGTGTAACACCCTACTTAGGTGCGGGCGGCTATGCACGTCAGTGACCCTGTGATTCGTCACACGTTCACTCATCTAAGACGTGTGGTGTCTACCAATTCTCCATCATTTATTTTTCTGTTCTTTCTATTATGCTTTTATAATTATTTTGATGGAGAAATCTGTGTAATACCCTACTTAGGTGCGGGAGGCTATGCACGTTAGTGACCCTGTGATTCGTCACACGTTCACTCACCGAAGATGCGTGGTATCTACCGATTCTTCATCTCTTGTTGTTTAAGTATATTCTTTCAGTTTTGCTGTTGTTTTCCTCACGATTGATTTTATAGAGGAAATTCTTTTCATTTTTATTTTGAAATATGTCCTGATATAAGGAGAAACTCTGCCGAAGTTTTCCGAGAAATATGTCCCGAAATAAGGGGAAACTCTGCCGAAATTTTCCGAGAAATATGATCCTATATAAGGGGAAACTCTGCCGAAATTTTAAGAGAAAATATGTTCTTGGTGTTCTTCGTGTTCTTCACGTTCTTCACGTTCTTCGGTCGTTCTTCGCGTTCTTGACACGTTCTTAGCGTTTTTGATACGAAAATGAAATTCGATCTTTTCAGGAGACTTATAATAGCCTTTCTAAAAACGAAACATGATAAAGCCTTGCATACACGAGAGAGAGCTCGATTAGGTAACGAAATCCTTCCTTTTGCTGTTGGATTTTCATACGAGATTATTGAAATTCTTGATTTTATTTTCTTTGCTATTAAGAACCCTAAATTTGGTCATTTCTGAAAACGTCTGAAAAGTTGCTTTGTGATTCCCACTAAAATAGGGTTTAAGCATAAAATTGATGCGGTGGCGTTGAAAGTTAGGGTTTGGGAGTTAAAATAGGCATAAATACGAGTATATATGGTTATGAATAATATATATGTGAATCTATACTAAATATTGCTAATTATGCAAATCGAAGATTTAACGAAAGAATTACATCATGGGAATTGATGTGGTTTGAGTTGGATCCTGAAAAGGATCGTGTGTCACGTTAAGGATGACTGGGAGTAGAACTACATGTCGGGCATGCAACCTGTAGGTTTGTCGGAAGGAACCCGTATTGGCGTTTCCCTACCTAGGTAGTACACGATTGCCCTGTTATAATAACTGCGCACGAAATGAATGTTTTGCAACGCGTGGTACCGGGAGCCAATATCGTCGGGTTGAACGACGGAAGATGTGGTCGTGCCATGTGGAGGCACGGGTGGTTCAATAGCGGCTGGGTCACGATAACATGTATTTAAAGCCGCTAGGTTATATGATTAAATGTTAGCCTGAGGTTTTAAGCAACCGAGTGCTTGAGGACGGTGTGCTCATTTGTTTTTCCAGGCTGAGGGTTGAGACCCTGTTTAATAAAAGAAAAGGAAATTGTTATGGTAGTATTGGAGGATTGGTTGAGGCGACGTGCGGCGGCATAAGCTTACTAAGATCAATACAATCTCCAATCCCGAAGTATCCACAGCTTCGGAGTCCAAGAATGGTGGGATTCCCCTGGACTAATCCCTGATGTGGAATAGAAAGGAATATGTCTTAAATTAATAAAAAGGAATGAAATTTTTGTGATATCGAGTTTTGAAAAATTACACAATTTGTTTGCTTTTCTCTTCTTCGTTACTTAGCATTCGCTAATTTTTATCCTATGATTTATGAAAAATCCAACAGGTATCGGTGAGACATCGCAAGGACTTTAAAAATTCATCCAGCTTACATACTAGACATCCAGCCAGCCACAATAGCTTTACTCTTTAAGGTAGTTAGTAATCTTTTGTATATTTTCCTTTCAAGCTGATGTACATGTAAATTGTTATAGTGGGACATTGTATTATCTGAACTTTATTTTGTGAATGGAAAAGTGTTGAAATACTTTCTTTTGAGTATTTTTATTTATAGTCTATTTCTAAATGTTAGTTGTGATTGCTGAATAAATTATTGCTGAGTAACCAGATCTGGATATGGGAGGATCCGACGGCTCGGGAATCGGAATCGTGATAGATTGGTATCAGAGCCCGGTTACTCCATTAATTTATTTAAAATTAATAACTATGAGCGGTATTCGGAAACTAAGGTTGTATTAAGATCATTTGATCTTAATAACTGACTGCAGTACCATTCACAAGTCAATGTCCCTTATGTACATCATGCTAAGACATATAGGAACTGACCTTTGACCTTGACTCATCCCAGGATCATGGCAGACCAAGACGTGTCTAGACAATTAGCGACTATGATGGTAATGCTCCAAGTCATGGGGCAAAGGCAACATGCATTGGAGGAGAGGCTCAATGCAAAGGCTGAGAGACCTGAGGCATCTAAGCCTGCGGATGTCAGGATTGAAGGTTATGTCCATCTTTCTGAGGAAGAATCTAGTTACCATCCTTCAACTGAGTCTGCTCCTACCCCAACTAAAGGAGAAATGGAGAAGGCCCTTCTTAGACACCAAACATTACTAGATAATTACCGCAGGGAAAAATTCCTCGATTCAAAGGTGTAGAGATACCTGCCGAAGCTGAGTTACGGCTCGATGACGTTACTATGATGTTGAGGATAATCCATGCACCAGTTGACACCAGGGTGCACTTTGCTGATTACTCCCTAGCAGATTATGCACGACGATGGTGGAGAGCAATTTCCAAGAAGTTAGCAGATCCTGTTCCATGGGATATCTTTAAAGAGAGGTTCCAAGCTCACTTCTGTCCCTCTCATTGGGAAGAATTAAAGAGGAGAGAATTGGCTTCTCTGAATCAGGGTTTTAAGACCGTACGAGATTATCATATCCACTTTACTGAACTACTACGGTACTCACCAGCTCTAGAAGCTTCACCACAAGAGTGTCTTACCAAATTTGTTAGCGGTCATCAAGGAGATCTACGAGAAAAGATTGCTGGTTTTAGAGCCACAACCGTAGATGAAGCAATGGACATCGCCTCTCGTATTGAGATGGAGAGGGATGAAAATCGCCAAAGAAGAAGTTTCCACTTTAATGGTGGACCATCCAAAAGCAAGGCACATTATAATCGTAGAGATCATCGTTATCATCCAGCCGGTTCCAATATAAGCTCACTACAGACCTTGGGTCAGGAATTATCAGGAAGAAGAGGTTTCTCTAGACCTCCACTATATCCTCGCGACTCAGCAGAAGGAACTAGCACCTCTGTGGTTGGATCTTCAGCTCAAACAGGAGCACGTGTATGTTTTTACTGTCATCAAGAAGGCCACATCAAGAAATATTGTCCGAAGTTGAGAGGTTCGGGGTTTAAATCAACCCCAATTAACAGTATAACATCCACCTCGAGCAATGGGGCAACACACGGAGGAAGACATGGTAGAGGTCGTGGCTCACAAGGAGCGCCTCCTACACAACAACCACCACAAAGTGTTGTGGGTTCTACCTTGTCTATTCCTAATGGCCAGCTCAATACAATTACTGAAGAACAAGCCTACAATTCAGGCATAGTCGTACGAGGTACCGTTACTATTCATGGTTTTTCAGTACATGCCTTATTTGATTCTGGCGCTTCACATTCATTTATTACTCGACGGTTAGTACCCACTTTGGGTAGGATACCAGTAGAAGTACAACAGTCCTATCTGATCAAGGGACCAGGAGGACAGGTATTTATAATCCGAGAAATCCTGGATAATTACATAGTAATGATAGCGAGACATCAGTTACCTGTTTCACTACTATTGATAGAAATGGAAGACTTTGATCTTATCCTAGGGATGGATTGGCTAGAAAGGCATCATGCATGTCTTGACTGTTTCCAGAAGATAGTAACGTTTCACCTTCCTAACTCGATAGAGTTCCAGTTCATTGGAAAGACATCCAATGATAATATCGAATATATCTCTATATTGAAGGCACAACAGTTGTTAGAGCAAGGGTGCCAAGGTTATTTAGCTTATGTAACCACTACATCAGGGTCAGACAGATTGATGGAAGATATACCTATAGTGTGCGAGTTTCCTGATGTATTTCCAGAGGAACTACCTGGACTACCACCTGAGCGAGAGATTGAATTTGAAATCTCTCTCATACCTGATACTCACCCTATCTCTATCCCTCCGTATAGGATGGCACCAGCTGAGTTACGAGAGTTAAAGGTACAATTGCAAGAATTGTTAGATAAAGGATTCATTCGTCCTAGTACTTCACCATGGGGTGCACCTGTCTTATTTGTCAGGAAAAAGGATGGGTCGATGCGGTTGTGCATTGACTATAGACAACTAAACAAGAGGACATTAAAGAACAAGTATACTCTACCAAGAATAGATGACCTCTTTGATCAGTTACAGGGTTCAACTGTGTATTCCAAGATTGATTTAAGATCTAGATACCATCAGTTGAAAATTAAAGATACAGATATTCCCAAGACAGCTTTTTGAACTAGATACGGGCATTATGAATTCTTAGTTATGCCTTTTGGACTAACAAATGCCCCAGCAACCTTCATGGATCTCATGAATAGAGTATTCAAGGAGTTCTTAGATCACTTTGTAGTAGTCTTTATTGATGATGTGCTTATTTACGAACATCATCTCAGGAAGGCACTTGAAACTCTAAGGAAGAACAAACTGTATGCTAAATATAGCAAATGTGACTTCTGGCTATCTGAAGTATCTTTCTTAGGCCATGTTATTTCTGGAGTAGGTATATCAGTTGATACTACAAAGGTTAGTGCAGTGATGAGTTGGGAACGCCCGAAGACTGTCACAGAAATACGATCTTTTCTGGGATTAGGTGGATATTATAGAAGATTTGTGAAGGACTTTTCACGAATAGCATTGCCAATGACTAGGTTGACCCAGAAGGAAGTTCCATTCATATGGTCAGATGCATGCGAAATAAGTTTCCAAACACTGAAAGAATGCCTAACATCTGCACCCATCCTTACTCTACCATCCGGGAGTGAAGGGTTTACAGTGTACACTCACGCATCGAAAGAAGGACTTGGGGTGGTTCTTATGCAACATGGTAAGGTAGTTGCGTATGCATCACGGCAGCTCAGGACACATGAGAAGAACTACCCAACACATGACCTTCAATTAGCTGTCGTAGTTTTCGCTTTAAAGATATGGAGACACTGCCTGCATGGTATTACTTTTGAAATCTTCACCGATCATAAAAGCTTGAAAATCTGTTTGATCAAAAGGAGCTCAATATGAGACAGAGACGGTGGCTAGAGTTGTTGAAAGATTATGATTGCACTATCTCCTACCACCCTAGTAAGGGGAACGTCGTAGCATATGCACTTAGCAGAAGAACTTATTCACTTGGGTTACTGAGTGCTATCCACTTCTGGGTTTACTATCAACGTTAAGTGAATGGAAACCATTTGATAATAGTGCTGATACTATAACTATTCCTCATTGATACAAACCAGAGATCTGGGATAAAATAAAGAAAGGATATGAGGATGATCCAGTCCTTAAAGACTTGAAACAACAACTTGAGAAGTATGAGCTAGAGGGATTCCAGATAAAAGATGGGTTACTATATAACCATCACAGAGCTTGTGTACCAAACATACTTGAACTGAGGAAAGACATTTTACGTGAAGCTCATTGTTCTAGATTATCTATTCATCAGGAATTACGAAGATGTATAAGGATCTTCATTCATACTTTTGGTGGCCGGGAATGAAGAAAGATGTTGTTGAATTTGTGAATTCATGTTTCACTTGCCAGCAGGTAAAGGCTTCACACCAAAAGCCACCAGGATTATTGCAACCCCTCCCTATACCTGAATGGAAATGGGAAAGCATTTCCATGGATTTCGTTAGTGTCTTACCTCAGACGACTGGTAGTAAAGATAGTATCTGGGTTATAATAGATCGCCTGACAAAGGTAGCACACTTCATTCCGATAAGCTTATCTTTCACTCCAGACCAGCTTGCTGAGTTATATATTACACATGTGATTCACCTACAAGGTATCCCGAGGGAAGTAGTTTCTGATCGAGATTCACGATTCACCTTTTACACTATTGGGAGAACTTCATGAAAGCCTTAGGTACACAACTATGCTTGAGTACAACATATCATCCACAAACAGATGGTCAGTCAGAACGTACGATTCAGACACTAGAGGATATGCTACGAGCATGTGCCTTAGAATGGAAGGGATCGTGGATTAAACATTTGCCTCTTGCAGAATTCACCTACAATAATAGTTACCATACAAGTATTGGCATGGAACCATTTGAAGCACTATATGGACGAAGGTGTACTACTCATTTGTGTTGGGAAGAGGTTGGAATGAAGAACCTTTATGATTCAGATAGACTTCAAGAGACACAGGAAGCTGTAGAACTTGCTAGAAAAAGACTATTAACTGCCCAGAGTCGCCAGAAAAGTTATAGTGATACTAGGCGAAGAGACCTTGAATTTGAGGTAGGTGACTTTGTATTTCTCAAAGTATCACCTATGAAGGGTGTCCAGAGGTTTGGATTGTATGGGAAGTTAGCACCCAGGTTCGTGGGTCCCTTTGAAATTATTCAGTGCATTGGAAAAGTGGCATATAGACTTGCAATTCCTCCACATCTTTCGGCAATACATGATGTATTTCATGTATCAAATCTGAGAAAGTACATTAGGGATCTGGAGCATAAAATAAGTTATGATGATTTACATGTTGAGCCAGACTTAACATACCAAGAGATACCTGTACAAATACTTGAAAGGGATATCAAGAAGTTGAGAAACAAAGAGGTGCCTCTAGTTAAAGTATTGTGGCGGAACCAAGAGTTTGAAGAAGCCACATGGGAACCTAAGGCAGAAATGAGAGAGAAATATCAGTACCTGTTTGAATGATAACACTATGTATTATGTATATGTTCATTATAAATGAAAGTACGTTCATTCTCTTTAAGGTTGTTATGGTTTCAATCCTCTTTAAGGTTGTTATGCCTGCATTTCTAGTCTCGAGGACGATACTTCCTTTAAGGTTGTTATAATTGTAAAGCCTTGAACTTGGCATATCTCAGATCTAATATAATAAGATCCGGCTCGTCAAGAGAAAACCAACGAAATTTGTTTCAGGTGAATCGGACTTCGTTTCGAATTGTTATAATTTTCGGAAGAAAGAGAAGTAAGGAAGAATAAGATGTCATTAACCCATAACGACTGTCATTAAGACTAATTAAACATGATTAAAGAAACTAATGATGGATTGAAAACCGCTAATGATCATTAGTAAGCACTAATCAATAGTTAGCAAAAGATAAGCATAAACCGCGAAAGTTAAATCGTGATTAGTGAAAGTTAATCACGATTAGTGTTAATTAAGCATCATTAGAGAATCTAGAATCCTCTAGAATGTTCTAACTTAAGCCCCAAGTTTGGGATAGGTTTTGGCCAAAACCATGGGATGCTAAACCATGGTTAAGGCCTAAACCATGGTTTTCTAACCATGGTTAGTGGTTTTCCGGGGCCTATAAATAGACCCCCCACCCATTCATTCTCTACGACTTCCACTACAACCACCACCCTAAGGGCTAGGGTCGAGAGGTCGGGAGGAGGAGTGGGAGGTGAGGGAGGAGCGCTAGCGAAGCGCTGCCGGGAGAATGAGGAGGAGAAAGGTACGATCCTCTTTTAGTTTGCTTCGTAAGCTAGGTTTTCAATTCATCCTCTTGTTCTTCCAAGTTTTGTTCTTGATTCATCTTTCTTTTCGATTCATTTTCCTGTTGTGGTTCGAGGAGAAATCTGTGTAACACCCTACTTAGGTGCGGATTCGTCACACGTTCACTCATCTAAGACGCGTGGTGTATACCGATTCTCCATCGTTTATGTTTCTTTTCTTTCTATTATGCTTTTTATAATTATTTTGATGGAGAAATCCGTGTAATACCCTACTTAAGTGCGGGCGGCTATGCACGTCAGTGACCATGTGATTCGTCACACATTCACTCACCTAAGATGCGTGGTGTCTACCGATTCTTCATCTCTTGTTTAAATATATTCTTTCAGTTTTGATGTTGTTTTCCTCACGATTGATTTTATAGAGGAAACTGTTTTCATTTTTATTTTGAAATATGTCCCGATATAAGTGGAAACTCTGCCGAAATTTTCCGAGAAATATGTCCCGATATAAGGGGAAATTCTGCCGAAATTTTCCGAGAAATATGTCCCGATATAAGGGGAAACTCTGCCGAAATTTTAAGAGAAAATATGTTCTTGGTGTTCTTCGTGTTCTTCGCATTCTTCACGTTCTTCGTTCGTTCTTCGCGTTCTTGAAACGTTCTTAGCCTTTTTGATACGAAAATAAAATTCGATCTTTTCAGGAGCCTTAAAATAACCTTTCTAAAAACGAAACACGATAAAGCCTTGCATACACGAGAGAGAGAGCTCGATTAGGTAACAAAATCCTTCCTTTTGTTGTTGGATTTTCATACGAGATTATTGAAATTCTTGATTTTATTTTCTTTACTATTAAGAACCCTAATTTTGGCCATTTTTGAAAAAGTCTGAAAAGTTGCTTTGTGATTCCCATAAAATAGGGTTTAAGCATCAAATTGATGCGGTGGCTTTGAAAGTTAGGGTTTGGGAGTTAAAATAGGCATAAATACGAGTATATATGGTTATGAATAATATATATGTGAGTCTATACTAAATATTGCTAATTATGCAAATCGAAGATTTAACGAAAGAATTACATCATGGGAATTGATGTGGTTTGAGTTAGATCCTGAAAAGGATCGTGTGTCACGTTAAGGATGACTGGGAGTAGAACTACAGGTCGGTCATGCAACCTGTAGGTTTGTCGGAAGGAACCCGTATTGGTGTTTCCCTACCTAGGTGGTACACGGTTGCCCTGTTATGATAAGTGCGCACGAAATGAATGTTTTGCAACGCGTGGTACCGGGAGCCAATATCGTCGGGTTGAACGACGGAAGATGTGGTCGTGCCATGTGGAGGCACGGGTGGTTCAATAGAGGCTGGGTCACGATAACATGTATTTAAAGCCGCTAGGTTATATGATTAAATGTTAGCCTGACGTTTTAAGCAACCGAGTCCCCGAGGACGGTGTGCTCATTTGTTTTTCCAAGCTGAGGGTTGAGACCCTATTTAATAAAAGAAAAGGGAATTGTCGGGGTAGTATTTGAGGATTGGTTGAGGCGACGTGCGGCGGCATAAGCTTACCAAGATCAACACAATCTCCAATCCCGAAGTGTCCACAGCTTCAGAGTCCAAGAATGGTGGGTTTCCCCTGTACTAATCCTTGATGTGGAATAGAAAGGAATATGACTTAAATTAATAAAAAGGAATGAAATTTTTGTGATATCGAGTTTTGAAAAATTACACAATTTATTTGCTTTTCTCTTCTTCGTTACTTAGCATTCGCTAATTTTTATCCTATGATTTATGAAAAACCAAACAAGTATCGGTGAGTCATCTCAAGGACTTTAAAAATTCATCCAGCTTACATACTAGAAATCCAGCCAGCCACAGTAGCTTTACTCTTTAAGGTAGTTAGTAATCTTTTGTATATTTTCCTTTCAAGCTGATGTACATGTAAATGGTTATAGTGGGACAGTGTATCATCTGAACTTTATTTTGTGAATGGAAAAGTGTTGAAATACTTTCTTCTGAGTATTTTTATTTGTAGTCTATTTCTGAATGTTAGTTGTGATTGTTAAATAAATTATTGCTGAATAACCAGATCCAGATATGGGAGGATCCGATGGCTCGGGAATCGGGATCGTGATAATAAAAATACCAGAAAACCAACGAGGTCCCCAAGGGAACAATCCCTCAGGCAGTGGACCTCGTGTAGTGTCGTAGAGTGTCTTGAGAGTCTTGAATATTACAATTATTATATATCTCTCTTACTTCAAATTACAAAATCAAATGCACAAAAAAGTTTATCTTCAAAAATTTTCCAAGTCCTTCTTTGATGCTAGGTTAGAAAGTCGCATCACATGGGTGCACAGGCACTCTGAGTAGAGTGCCTCCCTCCACCTATATTCCTCGCAACAAATTCAATAAAGAGAGATGTTAGACAATTCAACAATCAATATCAAGTAAAAAAGAAAATAAATAAAGGAAAATATATACAAAGAAGACACGATCAAGAAAAACCAATCTATGTGCAATTTCTCCCTGGCAAGGGCGCCATTTGATGACTCGAATTTTGCGAGGGTCTAGAGTGGTCTACACAAGGCGAGAACTACAATGTTGCTAAGGCAATCACTCATGAAACTCGGATAAATCAATAATCAAACCACAATAATAATCAACGAATAAAATAACTTGTGGAATTAAAATTTATTTTATTTAACTCTATAAAATATGTGTATAGTGCAAGTAGTGCAGAATGTCAAACACATGGAGCAAAAAGGATAGATTATGTAGTCAAAGTGCAAAGATGATTGTGTGGTCTTCTTGCTTAATTTTTTATGTGGGGTTTAAATGTTGTTTTTATTTTATTTTATTTTTGTTCTTAATTTTATATTTTATTTTTATAATATATTAGTTTTTTATATTTCTTTTAAAAAATAACATAGAATATATATTACTATATATACAATATAGAGCAAGTAATTATATATACAACTAAAAATACTCAAAATACATAAAATAAAATATTTTTAGTTTTTAAATTTATTCTACTACTTTTGTATTTTTTTGTGAATTTTCCTAATTTTTATATATTTTAAAAAATATCTCAAATTAGGGATTAAATAGTAGGCTGAAATTGAAATGGAAATTAAAAATAGCAAATAATGTGCAAAATTTTCCAAATCATTTTTAATTTGTAAAAAATAATATAAAGAAAATTATAAAATAGAAAATGATATATCCGGAGTTTTAAGAACTTTTTAGATTTTTATAAAGGTTTTTTGAGGGTTTTCAAAATTTAAGGATTTTCTTTTTTTTTTTAAATTTTTAGTCTGAAGGCTCTAAATACTTAAATAAATAAATTATATTGGAAATTTTTCAAAATGTTTTTATATTTGTTATGGATTTTCTAATTCAACTAAGGAATAAATGTACTCTAAATGATTTTTTAATAAATTACAGATATAAAAATACGGCATGGAAGTGTGGACAATCAAGAACTTAACCATATTTTATAGTGATTTTTGGAGCACAATAGATATATCTAATAAATAGAGAAAACCAACAAAAATGCAAGAACTATCAGAGGCATAAATGTAAATAAAATAGGGTAAATTACAATTTGGGTCCTCATCTATGGGTCCCGATCTTTAAATTGTAACAATTTGGGTCCCAGAGCCATTAATGTAAAGAATTTTTGGGGCTAATGGCGAGGATGACCTTATTTAAAAGTTGGAACCCAACCCCCATTCCTTTCCCAACAAGGGCATATTCGTCATGAACCTCAAAATTTCCATTTCCTAAATGGTTCTGGGACCCGAATCGTTACAATTTAAAGATCGGGACCCATTCTGGGATCGGACCCATAGATGAGGACCCAAAATGTAATTTACTCAATAAAATAAAGATCTGGGGCCTCTCTACAAATTTACCAAAAATATACAACTAATATTAACATTTATTGGACTAATTCAAAATGCAAATATCTGAGAGGATATCTTTGCAAAATGGCCACCTCACGTGGGACTGCACATGAGGTGACCTAGCACGGACTCGAATATATTAAGAAGTAAAGACGGGGGGATGCTTGCATTTTCTCATATTTATTTACACTACCTAATATATTTAGAAGACTAAATAAATAAAATGAAAAAGGCAAGGGCATCTGTATAATTTACCCCGTATTATGTGTGATCTGACGGTTGTGGATTGTTCACTTAAGAACATCACACGGCGGTGAATCCATCACACCCTTTCATAATCGGATGGTTGCGATCAAATCTGGCCTCTCATCTGACGGTGGTTGAGGCCCAAGATCCAAGGTCTACTGTACAAACTGGGGCTAATGCATCATCAGACGGCTCTACTTCATTCCCCAAGAACAAGGAAGAACATTGTTGTGTTCTTCCTTATTCCATCGATTTTGTGCGCCACCAAGCTCAATCTAGGCTGCTCTGATGCTCGTGAGCTTCCTGTGTCAGATCTGCTGCTAATGGTGCTTCCTGATGAGTCTAGGACCCTCGAAGCGTTCCTAGAAGGTCGATGAAGAACGTGTGCCTGGGACTAAGTTCTTGGTACGAGTTGCCCTCGATAGGGCTCGTTTCCGCCAGAGACCTGCATGGTTATGAAGGGAAAGCACATGCGAGGGTCTCTAGGTTTTTATTGGGTGAAATAGTCGAAGGGTGAGGTGTGGCGGTGATGCTCAGGCGAAGGCATAAGAGCTAGCATCAGGTCACTGATCTGGGAGAGATCAGATTGGATAGATGGGTCGAGAAGATGTACAACTTGAAAATTCAGAGAAGTTGGAGAGTTAGGTAGCACGATGTTTTAGAAGAGGGGGCAAAGTAGGTTGTACAGTTGACCTGGGTTAACGAAGGGAAGGTCCTGGTTGGTCCACGTGGACCAACCAGGAAAAAGATGGTCAAAAATGATTGTGAATTCCATAATAATAAATAATTGATTTTATTAAATTATGGGTATAAAATAAAAATGTTTATTATTTTATGTAGTATTCTAATATGATTTCTATTTAATTTTATGACTTTATTTATTACAAGTTTTAGAGGTATATTTATAGGTATATTCATCTATGTTTCATATATTTTATTTTTATTTTGTATTTTTCTTTTATTATTTTATTCTATTATTTTATATAATTTCCACTTAATTTTTTATAAATATATTTTTATTGTATCTTTCTGGTGTAATGTATAGGTATATTAAATATATAGGTACAAGTATGGGTATTTCATCTATGTATTTTGTATATATATTTTATTTTACTATTTTATTCATAGTTTATTCTAGTTTTTATAAGTACATATATTATACAAAATAATTACAAAATTATAAAAATATAAAATTATAAAAATAATAGAGAATAAATAAAAGAAATATTTTATTCGAGTATATTATACAATAGGGGTCAAAAACTTAACTTTCACACCTGAACTCAAAAAAACATGAAACCACCTTATTTAATAGCTTATTAAAAATTTATATACAATTAAAAGTGATTTTGATCCATTTTGAGTTTTTATTTGGGAGATATGGTTCCGGGATGTTTGGGTTTTGGTATTTTATTCTGTGTATAAAATGTACATTGTATATTATTTTTATATGAAATCAATTTTATCTATTTCTATATAATATTATCTACAACTTTCATGTATAAAGATTCTTTATTAAGGTATAAAAAGTAGAAAATGAAATAGGTCCCAAAAATGAATAAATGTTGAATAAATAAATGGGATTTATTGGTAATTTTTGCCCTTATCTCCACCAACTTTACTCCTTGTCGATCAAATAGGTCCCAAAAATGAATAAATATTGAATAAATAAATAAAAGGGATTTATTGGTAATTTTTCCCTTATCTCCCCAAACTTTACTCCATGTCGATCAAATCAATTCTTGACTTGGTCTTGGGGTTTAAGATCATAAAATACCTTTCATATTTTATTTTTTCCTTTTTTATTTATTTTATAATTTTGATATTAAAAATAGTATTTTATACAGCATTTATACAACAAGGAATGAATGTTAATCTGTACAAATTAGGCGTATTTACATGCATTAGCTAGGGGTTTTAAAGCCAACATGATAGAATAAAGGTGATGAAGTGGAGATTCATCAGCTTGATGGGAAGGAAGTGTGTCGATTTGGTTATCGATCCACTATGACCCAAACTGCATCATGTCCCAAGTGTGTACGAGATAAACCTACTAGAAAATCCATATATATACTTTCCCAATTCCACTCAGGGATTGGAGGTGGTTGCAATAGTCTTGAAGGTCTTAGATATTCAGCATTTACTTGTCGGCAATCAAATAATGCTTAACGAATCCAGCGACATCGCTTTTCATACCATCCCACCAAAAATTTCTCTTGAAATATAGATACATCTTAATGCTTCCGGAATGGATTATTAACCTCGTGCAATGATCTTTTGACACTAGCTCTCCCTTTAGCCCTTCATCATTGGGTATACACAATATCCATCGAAAGTTTAGTGTTCCATCCTTTAGAACGAATCTTCGAGATGATCATCCTCCATCTTATTTCTCATCTTTTCCATCTCGGTATCTTTCCTCTAAGCTATTATCAAATGTTTGATGAGATTATTCTTTATTTGTTTAGAATCTACAATAATTTTAATTTTCCAGTAGAAAGCATTGGTCCCTAACTGCTTACATCTTCAAGCATATCCTCCTTCAATACTTGCAATTTAGTTGATATTACGGGTGGCTTCTGATTAAGAGCATCTATAGCGACAATTGCTTTTCCCGATTGGTATAGAATTGTGAAATCATAATCTTTTAGTAGATCCAACCACCTTATTTGTCTCATATTCAACTCTTTCTGAGAAAACATGTATTTCAAGCTTTCGTAATCAATATAAATTTCAAACTTTTTGCCATAGGGATATTGTCTCCAGATTTAAAAACTATTGCATCTAACTCTAAATCATGAGTTTGTCGATCCTTTCATGATTATACAACTGTCTCAAAGCATATGCCACTATCCGATCATTCTACATAAGTACACACCCTAGTCCTAGATGACAAACATCACTGTAAATAACAAATCCTCCACTTTCTGTAGGGAAGACCAACACAGGGGCTAATGTCCATCTTTTTTTAGTTCGGAAAAACTTTCTTCGCATTCTTTGATCCAAATAAAAGAAATCTCCTTTCGAGTAAGCTTTGTCAAGGGCAATGCAATTTGGGAAAAGTTGTTGATAAATCTTCGGTAGTAACCCGCTAATCCCAAGAAATTTCTAATTTTGGTTATTTTCTTCCAACGTTCCCAATTTAAAACTACTTCTACTTTAGCCAGAACTACAGAAATACCATTTCATGATACCACATGTCCAAGGAATTCAACTTTCTTCAACCGGAATCACATTTGATATTTTTGCAAATACTGATGTGCTCCTATGATTCCCAAAACAATTCGTAAATACTCTTTAGGAGTCATACTTGGGATAGATAAGCACATCATCAATGAAAACCATGACGAATTGGTCTAAATACGATAAAAAAAACTCGATTAATCAAGTCCATGAAAGCACCGGAGCATTAGTCAATTCGAATGGCATCACCAAAAGTTCATAATGCCCATAACGTGTTTGAAAAGTTATCTTGGGTATATCTTATGACCTAAGTCTCAACTGATGATACCCAGAGTATAGGTCAATCTTAGAAAAGACACATGCACCTTGCAACTGATCAAATAGATCTTCAATACGAGGTAAAGGGTACTTGTTCTTTATAGTTGCTTTATTCAACTGATGATAATCAATACATAACCTGAGTGACCCATCCTTCTTCTTCACAAATAGGACTGATATCCGTCAGGGTGAAGTACTAGGTCCAATGAACCTTTTATCTAACAATTCTTGAAGTTGGGTTTTCAATTATCGTAATTCTGCTGGAGCCATACAATAAGGAGTAATAGATATAGTGTTGATTCCAGAAATTATGTTAATCATAAATTCAATCTCTCAATTAGGAGGAAGTCCAAGTAATTCTTTCAGAAAGACATCTTGAAACTCCTGAATGATTGGAACGATGCTTATGTCCTTTTCATCTTTAGGCGGAAGATATCCTTGGCATCTACCATCAAGAAGTTTCCTTGCTTTGTAGTGTTGTGATTCTACGCAACAATTTGACATCTACCTTTCCTATAAATTCAAATATTGGTTCACCCAGAATGTTAAAGATCAATCTTTTCTCATGACAGTCGAGGATAGCATGATGCTTCGATAACCAGTCCATTCCAAGAATCAAATCAAAACCCACCATCCCAATAACCATTAAATTTACATGTAGCTTTCGTCCTTCAGTTTCAATTGAACACACCTCATAAATGGTGTCGGTTACAAACAATTGTTCTCCAAGGACTGATATTAAGTATGGTTCCTTTAATATGATTGGTTTGTGTTGAATCGTAGATGGAAATTCATACGATATAAAAGAATATGTAGTTGTTGAATCAAATAGGGCATGAACCATAAATTTATCAACTATAATCATACCTCACACCACAAAATCAGATGTATTTGATTCTCTTGTGGAGAGATTATTGGCTCGCACAATGATTTGATCAGCATTCGATCAAGCATAACTTCCAGATTGTTGGATTCTTGGGCAGTTTTTCTTCAGATGTCCGTCTTCCTAAAGATATAACATGTCATGTTCCTCCAACATGCTCTGAGATGTTGTTTCACAAATGACGGACATATCAGATTCTCTGAACTTGTCCTCCTGCAAATTTTTCATAACCTTTAAAAGGCTTGGCTGATTTTGGATTTGAATGTGATACATCCTCAGAATATTGCTTTCTACCTGATGTTGACCGTATGGGGGTGAAAACAGTGTCCTTTCCTTGACTGAGTCTTGTCCTTCTTGAAAGTATGACCCCTTTTCTCCATTCCCTTCTGCGATGCATCTCATTTTGTTCTCTTTTTGTGAATCCTTGCTCTGTTAGCTACTTCTACGAAATTTTTTAGCATTAACCCTACAACGAGGATATGAATGTATGGCCTTAGACCTTGCTCAAAATTCAATTTCCTCTCCTTCTCAATAGGTACATATTCTTTTACAAAAGCTAATTATAAGAACTTGATTTTGTATTCATCATCTGCCATTGACCCTTGATGCAAGTTGAAAAAATCAAAATTTTCTCCTCCCTCCAAGTCTCAGGGGTAGTATTGCTCGCTGAAAATCTCAATAAATTCCTCCCAAGATATTTGACGATCTTCTCAAGGTAAACATATCTCTACCATCACTCTGCATACCCGTCAAAATAAAAGATGGCAAAAGAGACCCAAGAGTATTTATCCAAATTCATGAACCTGAATATCTTAGTCATTTTCTGGATTCAGTTCTTAGCCAATGTAGGATCACCATCCCATGTGAAGATGGCGACTTCAACCTTTGAAATGCCTCAACAAGTTTACCATGAATTTATTCTTTTCTATCGTCCTCCTCATCATCTTTATCGATTATATTGGTGAATTAGGCATCTCTTCCTCTTCATAACTTCATCGGCTTCCTCTTCAGCATCATTTAAAATATCTTGCAAATTCCTCTCTCTACTTTTAGGCCTTTCGGGTCGACCCTGGCTCGACTCTTCTACATCTTGCTCGACCTCTACTTCTTCCTTGTATCTATCGGCTATAACACATGGAATTCGGGACTCTAAGTCATCAACTCTATTCACTGTCATTTCCATAAATTATTGATCTGGATCCCCCTTCCAGGACAACTGCTACCGAAATTCACATTTTGGGTTCTCCTCCTTGATGGCATTTTCTGAAAATTCAATTACTTGATTAGGATGATCGAAAGAATTTTTCGATGCGATGAGAAATAATCCTAGTTTAGAGAGTAAAAGATCTTCATTATTCTACTTCCTAGGTACATTAGGACAACCAATGATGTGATACCATTTCTGTCATCATATGATCCCCTATGCCTGATACGGCCAGGTTAGATCGACAAATGATGCTTAACCTACTGCCTAACAATTTAGCAAGAAAATAAATAGAAGAAATAGAAAATATGATTCCAAAAATTCCCACAATTCACAAGGACCTACGAAAAAGCATAAGGAGAGATATATACAATAGAAACTATAATCATGAATTTTCCATAAACTTTACAATACTAACTTTTCTTACAAAGTTAGTTAGTACTCAAAAAATGTTCATAATAATAAGGGGATACCAAAAAATTTACATCCTCAACTGTAATCACTAAAACGAACAAAAAGAAATCCTTCATGAGGTCAACATCTTTCCATCATTCATCTTTGAGTGGCGGGTCCTGGCGACGATAGCGGATCATAATTTCCAACTTCGAAATGAAATTGATCATCATCGTTATTGTCTCCCAAAGTATGGCAAGAATCCTTTCTTCTTCCCCTAGATGAGTGATGAATCTTCATCTCATCACCTTTGTTCTATCATTTTGGCATTAAAAACCCTAGTTAATGCATGTAAATAGCATTAATTTGTACAAAATAGCATCCATCATTTCTTGTATTTATTATGTATAAAATAAGGTTTCTAATGCCAAAAATTATAGAATAAAGAGAAGAAAGAAAATGAATAAAATATCAAAGATATTTTATGATCCTAAACCTCGATACCAAGTCAAGAATTAAGTTGGTCGACAAGGAATAAATAGGGGGAGATAAGGGCCAAAAATAGAATAAAACCCCTATTCTTTTATTAATTATTTATGCATTTTGATATCTATTTTATTATTTATTATTTAATCATCAAATAAAGAAATTTTATTTGTAAAATGTATATAATAATGTAAATAAAAATACAAAATTGAGTTTGTACAAAAATAATACACAGTGTTCATTTTATACACAGAATAAAAAGCCAAAAACCCAAATTCACGGACCCATATCTTTCAAACAAAAACTCAAAACATATCAAAATCACTCTAGTTGTAATACTTTTCACAAGAAATTTAATGGTAGTGATTTTGTATTTTTTTGAGTTATTGTGTGAAAGTTAGGTTTTTAACCCATATTTTATAATGTACCCGATTAAAATAACCAATTTATCTTTCAAAAAAAATAACCAATTTATTCATTCTTTATCATTTTTATAACTTAATATTTTTATAATTTTGTAATTATTATTTATAACATATGTGCATATTGAAATTAAAATAAAATCAAAAGGAAAGGTCAAATAAAATAAGTCTATAAATACATAGACAAAATACCTATGTTATACATCTACATAAATAAAAATAGATTCTATTATTTTATTATTTATTCTTTATATTTTTTAATATTGTAAATATTATCTATATTCTATTAAACATACAAAACTAAAATAAAACTCCTTAATATATATTAAAATAAAAAGATGTATATAAAATATAGGTAAAATACCTATAAATATACATATCAAATATACATATCTATTTATTTAAGTGTACAAATACTATCATAAAAATAAAATAAAAATAGGCTATAAATATATAAAATAAAGAATAATAATAAAATAAATTATACGAAATAAAAAACCCCAAATATAGATAAATATACCTATAAATACACTAATAAAAGTTATTTACTAATAAATAAAGCTAAAAAATAAATAAAAAATCATAATAAAATATGATATAAAATAATAAATATTTGTTATTTTATATTTAGAAATTAATAAAATTATTTATTATTTAATAAAATTTGTAGTTTTGTCTTCTTGTGCACCTGCATGGCCACTTCAGAAGCCGGGGATTGTTGACCTCCAGTTAACTCCCCCTGCGCCTCTGACTTATGTCAGAACCATCTTCTCCTGCGATTTCCTCCTTTTTTCGTGCTTGATCTATCCATCCATCACTCTCAATCGCTTCAGGAGATTTCTTCATTATTCTTCCAAGATCCATGCCGACTCCTTTACTTGCTTGTACATGCACTTAATCGTCGCCACTTGTCCAGTCAATAAGGGTGCATCTCGTTGTTCATAAATAAGCAACCTCCATCCTACTCTCAATTTTGGTCACTCTCCGAGTCTTTGAGCCCCTAGAACTCGTCCTAGCGTGCATCCCCGTGACAGGAGAAGGTCCCCGGAGCTTCCACACCGACTAGAGGAGGAAGATGTGTACCCAAGCGACGCTCCGGCGACCGTCCTGCTTCCTGTCTAAAATCCAGGCTAGAGCGTCGCTTTTTAAATAGTTTAGTTAGATTTTCACTTAAACATTTTATTTCTATCATTAGATTCAGTGATGGAGAGAGGGGGCGGGTGGGGGCTTAGCCCCTCCGGCTCTCAACAAAGTCCTTGTATATATGTTTAATATATAGTAGTATACATGATCTAAATACACTATTCAATAATTAAAATTTATATGTTATGTTATAATAGCCCATCATATATCAACAAAAAAAATCAATATATATATATATATATGATCTAATTACAATAATTAATTGTTAACATTACATGATGTGCATAATCGGATATTGTATATCCCTATATGTCCATTATCATACCCGTTTATAAACCGTCACGGATATATAATTTTTATTTTAGCATATATGGTATAGATAACCATAATTCTTTTATATTTCTTTGCATATATGGATATGGATTTGGATACCTCTTTCATTTTTTAGGATCTTAAAATGGATATGGTTACATATTTTTCTAGTGTATACATATATAGATACAAATACATATTTTATCGGCATGTTTGCAACCATATTTTTATCTACATCGATTTTGAAATAATATGCAGATGCGCATGCGTGCGCGCACACACACACAACACACCCACGCTCCCATGCATGCAGAATGAGTTTAGTAGGGTTGCCCCTGCGTCGTTTTCAGTATTTTTTATTTTTTTTGAAAAATATCACCATGTATATTCATCCCTATATCCCTCCTATAGGCCATTCAAATTCATCAGAAACAGAGACTCCTGCAACCTCCATCCAGACAATCATTTTTTAATGGTAACAGGATTTTTTAAATCGACATCATCTCGATGGAGGCCACAGGAGTCTCTGTTTCTGACGAAATTCGAATGCCATATAGGAGGGATATAGGGATGAATATACATGGTAATATTTTTAAAAAACATAAAAAATATCAAAAACGGTGCTGGGACAGCCCCATTAAACGGTGTGTGTGTGTGTGTGTGTGCGCGCGCGCGTGTGTGTGTGTGTGTGTGTGTGTGTGTGTGTGTGTGTGTGTGTGTGTGTGTGTGTGTGTGTGTGTGTGTGAAAAGGGACGTTGCTACATGTAGCAGCTAACATGGCTACTACATGTGGCAGTTCCCTAAATTTTTTTATTTTTTTTCAAAATTAAACCATGAATATTCATCTATATAATCTCCTACATTGTATTAAAATTCGTCAGAAACATAGACTCCTATACCCTCCATCTAGAACATGTAATTTTAACAGTCTGAAATTTGTTGTAATCGACCTATTCTAGATTGAGGGCATAGGAGTCTCTGTTTCTGACAAATTTTTAATACAATGTAGGAGGAAAATATGGATGAATATTCGTGGTTTAATTTTGAAAAAAAATAAAAAAAATGTGGAGAAACTGCCACATGCAGCAGCCACGTTGGCGGCTACATGTAGCAGCGTCCCGGATATACATACATACATACATACATACATACATATATATATATAGTTACTTGTTTGAACATATTAAATTTAATGGTATTCATTAATATCAGATTAATAAATGTGTATTTCAATGATATGAAGAGTTTTGTAGGGATCTTTTGGTCAATATGATGTTTATAGATTGACGTTAATGTTCTACATATGCTCCAAATTTTACTCAAACCTGATGACAAATCCAACCTCATAAATTGACATTAATGTTCTACATATGTTCCAAAATTTATTCAAATCTGATGACATTTCCTAATTTATCTTAGTGGTTAAAAGTCCAATCAATATTTAAGCAACTTAAGTCCCATTTAAAAGAGAATCAAACTTTTTATCATTGGTATAAAATAGCAAATGATCTTGGATTTAAGCGAAATTAGGAGGATATGCATAACATTATTCGAAGACTCTATCTATAAGGTTGGATTTTAAGAAACAAATTTGAAAAGAAAAGTTACAATACCTCTTTTGCAACTCACATGGATCGAGGAACCCCTCCCTAAATTTTAACGATTAAAATGACAAGATAAATTAGATAAATAATATCTAAATAATTTGCCTCCCCCTATCCGAAATAATTTAGCCCCCCAAGAAGAATTTTCTGACTTCGTCCCTTATTAGATTAATCGTCTTTTTATTTTTTTTCCTTTTGTTTTCGTGTGTGTATAAAAAAGACACATGATGTAAAAACCTATGCACAAGAATTATATTGGGAACCGTTCCGATTCGAGAGTGTGATTTGGTGGCTCTCTTCCGACGTGGAGAAGCACAAACTCTCAGGAAATCATCAAATTCGAGAAACTTTGATTAATCGATTAGAAAGCGTAAGTACTAATCTGCTGCTGCTATGGAGAGTGAAAGGACAGATTTTCTGAGCAATAAGCATGTGCTGACTCAAGGACAAATTCATTAAATCTCATATTAAATTTCATGGGGTTTTGGTGTTAGGTCCCGTCATTGACTTTAATACACATGAGAATCAATTCCGAACATGATCGATCATGTCAATGAACGGTCCGGATGGGTAGGCCAGGTGTCTCGTCGTACGAGTTCTTTCTCATATTGGGTACTCTGGGAAACTATTTCTCAAAATGGGTACCGACTGAAACTTTTTCCCGGAATGGAGATGTATCGGCAAATCATTTGTTGCTCGTCTACGTGGCGCAGCAAACGGTTTGCCGTGGTGACGTGGCATAAGCGGCAAACGGTTTGCCGTGGTAACGTGGCATCAGTGGCAAATCATTTGCCGTGCCTTGTATTCAAAATGCTCATTTGCCGCCAATGCCACATCACCACGTGTTTGCCGCGCCACGTAGGCGAGCGGCAAATGGTTTGCCGATACATCCCTATTCCAGGAAAAAGTTTCGATCGGTACCCATTTTGGGAAATAGTTTCCCATGGATACCCAATATGAGAAATAACTATCGCCCTACTGGCTTTATCGAAATCCTACAATCTCACCTACCAGCCTTGACGATGAATCGGAATTAGATATGCAAGCGGTGCCGCATCCTATCATTTACCATATCCGTTTTATACAGATTTTGACATCCGTATCTGTATCCGTTTTAAAATATACATGCATATGGATATCGTTTTGATCTCTGCAAACATCCTTATTCGTATCTGTATATCCGTTTTCGCATATAAATATAGTCATAGATTTATTTTTAACCATATATAACATAGTTTTATATCTTCTTTTATCATAATTGTATAATTTTTATAATGCAAACACATTTAGTAAATTTATATCATGTATTTTCCATCCAATTTGTATATATTATAAGTTGATTTTGTAGAGTATTTCTAATATTACTTGTATGCGATCAATATTCATTTTACATTCGTATCCGTTTTTCAAAGATATGGTAAGATAGTTTTAGTATCCATCAAATTCCTTATCAGCACGAGACAGTTGTTGGACAGTTTTCGACCCCTTTCGTCGATTTGATTAGCCTAGATGGTTAGCTAATTTGTTTCCTAATCCCGTAGATTACAAGTAAAAGAATTAAACGTTCGATTAATCTGACATCCATTTTATAAGATGGCCTCTAATTTTTTACGTGTTCGTGCCACTAAAATACCACGTGCATGGGAAAGCATGGTTGGCCGTGTATACGATTGTGTTGTCAATATGTATGGTTTTTTACAGTAAAAAAATCGAAGTTATGAGGATAGAAATATACGCATGATTTCTCGCAACATTAAATTTCAAATTTATTTTTTTTATAAATAGGTTATAAATATGATTATAATTATACATTCGTATTGTGAAAAAATTTATTTTGTTGTATGGATACATTGCAAGGAAAACAAGCTATGGTTACAAACATACCCACAGATGTGGGCTTGTGGCCATAAAATTTGTCATAATACGTCGTGGTCTGTAGCTGTAGCTACAAGTCTTGTCGTGAGAGTTCTCTAATCACAAATATGTCGTGACCATTACAAGTAACCACAGAAGTTGTCGTTGCCACAATTCTTGCATGAATGTCCTCCTTACAGTTTTGAAAACTTTGACCATGTAATTGTAGCTACGGAAAACTAGTGGTCACACAATTATCGTGATCACAAATTTCCATAATCATATTCTATGATCACAACTCGTTTTTCTTAGCAATCATAAGATAGCAATTGTTGTTTGTTGCCTTTGTTATCAAAACATGCACCCACTGTTGATAAAAATAGAAATGCTTGGTTTATTTTCACGATACATACAACAAACAATTGTTGTTATATAAATCATCACTAATAATATAACAACGGATTCGTCATTAATTTCAATTATAAAAAATATTATAATTAATAATATCCGTTGTTATATATTTAACAAAAAATAATATAATGCCCGATTTCGGTATATACGTTATATAAATATTCATTGCAGTATCGTTTGATGTCAAGTATATAACATTAAATATTATTCAATACAAAATGAAAAATATCTGACTATCATATTCACCGTTAAATGAACAATTCATGTAACTACGATTTTTTGTTGACTTTTTTGGTTAGATTTGTATAAATCGTTGCTAATTTAGCAGTATCAATATTAGAAGAAGATTTGTCCAATAAAACGTTGTTATACATGAATGCAACTTGTTTTGTAAATTTTGATAATCAAAGATATTTTTTTATATTTGACATTGTACTAGATACAGAAACAATAAACATAAAACACGTGAACACTAGATTCAGCACCATTACGAAGGTTTCTAATGAGATATAAATAGATTGCACAATCAACAACTTCAGAAGCACGTGAGATATGTAACAGTCGATCATCTCTCACAATAACCATAAAGATGCTTACAATCACCGTAAAGATGCTTTGGGGCGACCATAGCAAGAAAGGTTTACCTTTCTCTACTCCCCTTACCTTTTTATATCCAAAGAGGATTGGAATAAAGAGGAAAAGTTGCACAGATGAGAAAGAAAGGGGAAGGAAAACTCCCGATTTGATACTTTATTTCTTCATCATTCGGACTATGTTTCCATTGCATTGAAATTGTCTCGACAGAATCAATTCCAAATATTTGCTTTCGTACACCTCATGGATTTTCAGATATTCGTATTGTCCGTTGTGAGCGAGCTTGTCAAATTTGACCAACTAAACCGACTAGCTGGCTAGATCGCTAGCCGAGTCTGGGGGGATCCGAACCAACTAGGACCGGTGGTCAGATCGATTTCTGTTGTCTTCCTCGACAAATCGCTTGACTTTTATATTGCAATTGTTTATGCTTTTTAATGGCCTTTTAAAAAGCAAACTAGGATGCTTAGCATTTGATTAGAATTCAATTTTTTTATTTCATTATGATAGTATCATACTATTGAATCCAAATATATGTAAATATATGAGTATATATTTGTAAAAGGGAAAGGGGAAGCTGCACCGGGTGGTGCAGCCAATTACTTGTACCCCCGGCTCCGTGACCGTCCGATTGGACTTATCCCGTGCGGCTGGAATGACGAATCGATCCCCAAATCCTTGCGATTCCTCTCTGCTGAACATGTCCATTTCAATTTTCCCAACCAGTCCCAAGTCCCCCAACCCTCGCCTCCTCCAAGTCATCCCCTCCCCGTCGGTGCTCCCGTGCCTCGACTGCCTCCCCTTGTTCGGCCCTCGCAGAACCTCGCACCCGCGGGCCCACCATTTTCTCCCCACCAACGCGCCTCTCCTCCTCCCAGCCCCACCATATGCTCTGCCGCCATCGAACACGCCCCTCTCCATCCCCTCCCAAATCCCGTAGCCCTCGTGGACTCCTTTCCTCGTTGGTTCTCCTTTGTTTCCTCTGCTTCCCCCACGAGCTTCAAACTCGCACGGTGGAGAATATTATGTTCATTTGTCTCTATTTTTTTCCAACCATTTTTCTGATCACATTGTTTTCCAATAGGTTTGTAAGATGCCATCTTGTGAGGAGTGTCATCGCTAAGAGACTAGCAGGGGTATCTAAAATCTATGAAAAAATCGTGAGAAAATCGACAAGAGACGAGATATCTAAACTCCATGAGAAAAATCTAAATCAAACGCAATGTGTGTGGGAAAAAATCAGCGTAATTTATGTGCTTGTTTAAAAAATTGATTCATCCAATTTCTGAGAAGTGTCATTGGCAAGAGACTAGCAGTGGTCTTGTAAGTTTGGCTAATAGAAAGCCACTTGCGAAGATCTCATCCATGATTGTTAGCTGGTCAAGTAGATCTGCAACGGCCTTTCTAATGTAGGAGTTGTGGTTTCTAATAACAAGTTTTTTATCATTTAGATTGGTTGATTCACAGATATACATTGCTGGCTTTTTCTTGTATAAACAATTTCGTTTGATCACAACTACATTACCGGAGTTTTACATTGTACCAAATGGAAGGCACTTCTTTTTATTACGATGGATATATTGTGTAACAAAAATATCGTGAAAATCATTATCTAGTTTGAAATATCTTGATGAGTAGGAACAACATCCGTGCGATTTCTTCAATTTGAGTAGACTATGTCTATCATAACATAGTGGAGCTAATGGGACAATGGAGAAGCCTATAGACAGTGCATATAAGCAAGTAGATAGAATGGAGAAGTGGTTTGCAGGAATCAAGAATCTTCTTTTTTATTTAAACATTGTAATTGCAATTGCACATTGATTGTAATCTTCAAACTTAGAATTGGATTATGACAAAGTGTACACTATTCGAAATCAAATTCCAAGTATGATGTATGGATGTTGAGAGGAAGAGCAGAGTTAGAAGTTGTTTTTGTTATTGCATCTACTTACTTAAAAATAGGGTAATGTTGAACTATTAGCTATTTAATTTCTTACGGTTGGTTTTACTGGATCTTACTTTGAACCCCTTCAATAGAACCGTGCATACCACTAGAACCTATCCTACATTAATCGGTTGAAAGTGACTATTGCTATGTCTAATTTCCAATGAAATAATTGAACGGTGCATTCCAAGCAAAGGCAAAGATAATTTGCATGTCTTGAACATGGAAATATGACAGATGCATCAATCATAGTTTCAAAAGCCTCACCACGTGATTATCTACTATTATCATGTATGTGTTATTTCCATGGGAACGTATTATTTGCATTGCTATGTCAAGCAAGATGTTGGCCATATTCTCTGCAAGCAAGGAAATAAGCAAAGAACAGTTGCCGCGGTTCTTCTCTTGGCAAACAAGATGTACCCTTGTTGAGAACGTACATTTAGAAGCTAAAAAACACATGGCATTTAAATTCCAACATGATTCACAGAACGTCAAACTCTAAATTTTATCTCATTTTCAACGCTTCAAGTTTCGGGAGCAAGAATGTCTAAGTTAGTCCCAAAAAAACATTGATATCGCTTTGTTGATAAAGATATAAGCACGGCATACATTTGTTTAAAGCATGAACTTTTTACAGAGAATTTACCAGATATAGAACCCAAAGCATTGTTTATAGCAAGAAAATTCACATATAAGAATATGCTTTACATTGAAAAGTTTAGGGAGGCTCAAAACTATGATGACCTATTTCCCAACAATCATCTCGTGATTGCCTACATGCCACCCACACCTACAACACGGTCCGACTGCAAATGAGGAAAATATAAACATTGATACAACCACTAGACAACCACCAAACTAGCAAATTCTGTTAGTCATCAAATGGTAACCGCAACACCGGCACAAACACTATATGCAATGTGTTGATGCCTCATCATCTTTACTCTTGCAACCGCATTCCTAGTTGCGTACATCATATGCCAAGAAGACAAGGTTTGCTTCTCACAAGCCCACAATACTATCATATTTCTACTGCACCAAGAATGAACGAAACACTTATGTCAGAAGTGCGCAAGGAGTTCATGATAAGGGGTGGAATGCTGTCTCGATAAGAAGTTTTTTTTTATATCAGCACTAACTGGTGCTCTAAGGTTTAGATGCCTACTCAAAACAATCTCAATTTATTGTGCTGGTAACTGGAGGATGCCAAGAAATGACATGTTAAGATGGAGATAATTGCATAACATACATACCTGCAATAACAGGGGGAACAAGTGTGGTTGAGTCTGCAAATCACACTTCAACGGAACAATCCACAACTTTAGCATCTTACAAATCTATTGGAAAACAATGCGATCAAAGAAATGGATGTCATGTACTAATAATCGACTAAAAAAGTCTTTACCAAGAAATTGCATGCATCATCCAAATATGGAAAAAATAGAAACAAATGAACTTAGTATTCTCCATTGTGGGAGTTCGAGGCGCATGGGGGGTAGGGGAAGCGGAGGAGCACCATCGGGGAAGGGAGTCGACAAAGGCTACAGGATTTTGGAGGGGATGGAGAGGGGCGTATTCGATGGCGGCAGAGGAAAGCATGTGGTGGGGCTGGGAGGAGGAGAGGCGCCTTGGTGAGGAGAATGCAGCGAGCCTGAGGGTGCGAGGTTCTACGAGGGCCGAACAAGGTGATGCAGTCGAGGCACGGGAGCACCGGCGGGGAGGGGAGGACTCGGAGGAGGCGAGGGCTGTGGGATTTGGGACTGGTTGGGAAAGGGACATGTTCGGTGGAGAGGAATCGCAAGGAATTAGGGATCGATCCGTCAATCCAACCGCGCGTGATGAGTTCGATCGGACGGTCACAAAGCCAGGTGCAGGGAATTGGCTGCACCCCCGGTGCAGCTTCCCCTTAATGATTTATATTTTTAAAATAATTAGAAAATATAAAACCGACTAAATCCGATTAGTTGTTCGACTAATGATTAATTCTTAGCTACTAATGTGACCGAAAAGACTGACTACCAACTTAAATTTGCAAAATTGGCGTGGAAACAGAATCAATCTACACAATCAATCTTGTCGTATTAATAATAACCACTGGTAAAAAAATCTAAGGGTTGCGATTGTTTGGGACAATGAACCACTTACTTCATGTGCTTTCAAGGCCTTTACAATAAGACATATTCCTTTTTCATTGGATGCATGTTCTTACCATTCGATACTCATCTCAAGGATAGTCACATATCTTCAAGATGCACATCTTATCATTTAATGTTTCATACAACATCCTTCCTTGGATTTTCGTTGAACAACATCGATAAATATACTGGGCCATGTTGTGTTTTCTCTTGCATTTTACTAACAAAAGGAGCATAATGCAATAGATAATTAGGATATTCCAAACAATATCTTTCTATGTGAGATTTATAACAACGAATATTATTCATTCTTTTAATTTGAGATGATCATGATCATTGTTGAAATTCGTATCGCTATGATATATCCATCGACTTTTAATGAAAGTTCGTAATTAATCATGGTTAGTTTAGCAATGACAAAAAAAGTCAACAAGTAATCGATGTTACATGATTCGTTCTTATATTTGAATATAATAAATCAAATATAACTTTGTAACAAATAATGATCAGTGGTGTGTGTGTATATATATATATTGACGAATAATAAATTATATATTATCGTATTTATATTTGGATATAATATAATGAGGTTAATGGGGCTGCCCTCATGGGGCAGCCAACATGATTGCCCCCGCGTCATTTTAGGCGTTTTTTAAATTTTTTTTGAAAAATATCACCATGTATATTCATCCCTATATCTCTCATATATGTCATTCGAAATTTGTCAGAAACCGAGACTCCTACGGCCTCCATCTAGATGGTGTCGATTTAAAAAATCCTGTTACCATTAAAAAATGACTGTCTAGATGGAGGTCGTAAGAGTCTCTATTTCTGACGAAATTCGAATGACATATAAGAGAGATATATGGATGAATATACATGACGATATTTTTCGAAAAAAAAGCACCGAAAATAGCACGGGGGCATCCCATTAATCTATAATATAATAGAATATACGCTTAAATTCTTTTTATTACATGACTTTTGGTTAAGGAGTTGAAATCTTCTCCCATATGAGATTGCATAAGGCTCACCTAATCTCCGATCTTTCATGGAGCGATGTTGACTGCCCGATATCATTAATTTTGTTCCCCAAAAGTGTGGGGCCTAGTGAGTAATTCTCCCCAAACTCTAGCAAACACAACGTCTCCAGCAAAAGAACCATCGGAACCGCCTCATCTCCCTTTCCCTCAAAATCTCCACCCTCCGATCCCCGCGACCCTCACCTCCATCATCCAAGTGTATATATAAATGAGTAATTTACGAGGTCTGCAAATTCTCTACCCACTAACAATGTGATCCCTAAATTTTCAATTGCAACTATTTTGTCCATCAACATTGTTTATGGTAATAATGTGGTCCTAGCAACATGAAATGCACTGGATAATGTTAGATTTTTGCATGTTTGGACAAAAATACCCTCGTTATTTTCCAATACCTAAAACTCCTTTCTCCCCCAACGTTATATTGTTTCCTTTGCACGTATGGCTGACTATTAAGTCACGGCTCGATGAGCCAGGCTCGAGTTCAGTTCGATAAGGGCTCATGAGCTCGGCTCATTAGGCTATTGAGCAAGCCTAATCTAGATTTTTGGGCTCGATAGCTTAACGAATCGACTTCGAGCTGAGCCATGTTTGGCTCGATAACTCAATAAAAGGGCTCGATAAGGAACACACACACACACACACACACACATATATATATATTATATATTCTATTTGTGAAACTGTAATGATGCTTATTTTATTTGTATTAGTTTTGCAAAATTGTGAATGGTAAACTATGTGTCTATGTGGTTTACGTAACGGGGATGTTGGGTGGAGAATATTGTAGACATAAACTTCCTGCACTTTATCTATGTTATTCTAAGTTATAATTAGATAATTAGTATTTTTCCTTTTTACTAGAAAATAAAATGTTACAACATATATTATAATTTAACTTTTGTATATATACAACTCGGAAAGTGACATACTGGTAAGAAATGCCGTCTTCAAAGAAGAGGTTGTGTTTGAGCCCAATCATCAGTACTTTTCCACCAGAAAATGTCTATTTTCCTTAACAGCCTGACTAGGCTCGAGTCCAGACCAGACTCGATAAGGGGCTCAGCCTCGATAAGAAACTCAGTTTGAACCTCATCGAGCCCGAGCTGGATCCATAAGAGGCTCGAACTCATTGAACCCGAGTTCGAACTCAGCTGAGCTTATCAAGCTCGAGCCATGACCTCGCTTGGCTCGTTGGACTCAATAGTCAACCCTACTTGCACGGCTCCATCTCACATCCACGCCTCTCCACGGCTCCACTCCTCCCCCATCGTCGTCCATTTGCCCCCTTTATTTCCCACGAAGGCTTTGGACGTTGCACCGACAAGGAGGGTGAGAGCAGCGTTGTCCATGACATTTCATGGGCCCTAGGCAAAAGAGAAGAAAAGGGCCTCTATAAAAAATAATTCAATTTTTTATTTTGTAAATGTCTTATAAATACAGTTCTTTAAAATTTACAAAGAACTATCTATGTTATGATCAACGAGCATCAAACAATAAGTAATGAATTAAAATTATAAAAAATAATTTCTACAATCGAAATAAGCATCTATGGATATAATGCAACTCAAGGAACATAAACACAAACAAAAGCTATGGGCAATAGCTTGCAAAAAAATGTACGACATTGTTTTTTTGAGTTCGGATTTTTGAGAACGTTCAAGCACAGAAGCACATATATCTATTGAATACAATAACAAAAATATTTATAAATTAAGAGTTTCATCTCCTAATGTCAATTTTTCATATCATATGGGTCAGAAAAAATAAGGTTAGAGAAAAATGATATTCAAGCAAGAAGCACTAAACAATTAAATACAATAAAAATAATATATGATTTAAACGAACAATAAAATAATAGTTATGGAAAAAAATAATCAAGTCGTTAGTTTTTTTATTTGACAGTGATAATCAGGCCAGACTGATAGTTTCTATTAACAGTCCAAGATCCAAACATATATATGTTTATAAAATAATATTTCAATTACAACTAGCGTTAATCTTGAAACCTAAATTAAATAATAAAGATTTAGTTTTATGAAAAACAAAATAAGTTACCTAAAAATATTATTTGATGGTTATTCACAATCCAACTATAAAACATTCTTACTACAAATATAAAACTGATTATAATGACAATAAAAGATTTGAAAAAGGAAACGTATGTCTTATGATTGAGCAATGAGAGATGGATTTTTTTGTAGAAAAGATAACAACAATTCAAGTGGTTAAGTAGAAAAGATAATAACAATTCAAGTGGTTAACGCCACATTCTCAATCCCCTACAATGTGTAATAAGTTTCAATTTGGTTATTTCTTAGAAAAAAGATAAGAGATTATTTACAATTACACAAATATGGTGAGTAGATATGTGAATCCAAAAAATAACCATGATATGTAGATCTAAGGGAAAAATTACAATGCACAAATATAAAAAATACCATTAACTGAGATCGTGATTTGCGGGTGCCCAGCAACAACTAATCATAAATTGAAAGCAGAAGAAATTGCAGCAGAGGCGGAAATCACAAATCACAAGAGGAGGTCATATTTGTCTCCAAAGGACACATTTAAGTTCAATGTGGGGTCTTGTCTTTAAGATATTAATGTGGCATTGGGGAACCCAAAGGCTTTTTAGACCGTTAAGAATATGAAGAGTCAAAATGAGACATGCAAATGTAAATAATTAATGGACTTGTGTGGTCATTTAGACATTGGGTCGGTATTTGATAGGGATGAATACAAATATGGATATATTCGAATATCCGCTTACATTATTCAAAAAATTACCAGATATGGATATCTGCATCCAAATATTAATCGAATACGGATCGGATATGGATATGGATTGTAAAACTTTTTCGGATATGGATGCAGATAAGGTAATGGCTTGAATATCTGGATCCGGATTCGGATATCAAAATAAAATATTTAATATTATTTTATATATTAGTTAATGTAATACAATACACAACCCCATGTTATTATATTAGTATTATATATTATATAATACAATATATCAATGATATTAATAAACTTCCGTTTATTTGAGGATGGGCACGAACAAAAGTTACGAAATTATATCCTCCTTTTTCGCTTCTGGTTAAGAATGCATGTCACCTCGACGATCTCTTTTGTCACGATGCAACTTATTTATATGTCATTATCAATTTTGAAAATTATTATAAACTTTGATTAAATATCAATTCGTATTCGTATTTGATCATTAATAGACTCGTATTTGGATTCCATGTTTATAGTATCCATATTTGGATCCACTCTTTCATTGATTCATATTTGGATTAGCTCTTTATTTAATTTATATTCGAGTTCGCTCTTTATTCGATCCATATTCAAATTCGATAAATATCTGATTTGTATATGTATCCGTATGTTTAAGGATACGATTTCCTCAATGCATATCCGGATAATATCAGTATCCGTATTCATATTCGAGAGATGAAGCGATATGGATATAGAAATAGGCATATATGATAGGATCATTTGATTCGTTTTCTATCCCTAGTTTTTGAAATAAGAATAATAAAAACTAACTAGATGTAGCCGATTTAGAAATGGACCCCCAAAATTGCGGGGCCCTGGGCCATTGCACCTTGGGACGAGGCTCAGGGACGACCCTGGGTGAGAGATGCAGCTCCTGTACCGCTCAACGTGGTCCATGCTTCTCAAGAAGCAGTCCCTGCATACCATCCCCGGCAAGAGCAACCGTTGTTATCTGTGGAGTGTTGAGATTTATCCTGTGAAGACTGATTGGTTGAATACAAGTAGAAAGCATTGCTATTGTGGCTGATCTCCATGCTGTCTTCTGATTGGCTGAGAGCTCTTGGGTTGGATTGCTGAGGTGTCTGATCCACCTCCTGCATTCTGATTGGCTGAGAGGATTTGGGCTGGATTGCTGAGATGCTTAATCCACATCCTACATCCTGATTGGCTGAGAGCTGATGGTGGGGATTGCTGAATGCTTGGTATTATTTTGTTGTAGTATAAAAGGAGCCTTGTGGCACCACATATTGTATCCCAACATCATTCAAGCAATAGTAGAGAGAGTCTGGTGTGAGCAAGTGGAGTAGGCACATCGCCGAACCATTATAAATCCTTGTCTTGTGTGATTGTGCGTGCTTTCTTCTTCGATTGTGGTTCTTGTCGTGTGGTGCTTGATCAGATCCATCCCCAATAACTGGTATCAGAGCAAGGTTCGGAGATCAACCTCTACATAGATGGCGGAAGAATCGATGGTCAAGATCGAGAAGTTCAATGGATAGAACTTCGCATTCTGGAAGATGCAGATTGAAGATGTTCTATATCAGAAGGATCTCTATCTTCCGATCGAAGGGAAGAAGCCCGAAGCCATGAAAGATGAAGAGTGGAAGGTTCTAGACCGAAAGGCTCTAGGAACGGTAAGGCTCAGCCATGCTCCATCGGTGGCTTCAAATATCGCAAAGGAGACGACGACAACGAATCTTTTCAAAGCTCTTGAAAAGATGTACGAGAAGCCATCTGCATCAAATAAGGTGTATTTGATGAGGAAGCTTTTCAATTTAAAGATGAATGAGAACTCCGTGGTGGCTTTCACATTTGAATGATCTGAATAGTATCATCAACCCGTTGGAGTCTGTGAAGATCGTGTTTGATGATGAGGTAAAAGCTCTTTTACTTCTTTCTAGTTTACATGATAGTTGGAATGCTTTAGTTGTAGCGGTTAGCAACTCCTCTGGTTTTACAAAGTTGAAGTTGGAGGATGTTGCTGATCTTCTTCTTGGAGAAGAGGTACGATGGAAGACGTCTGGAGAAGAACACTCGTCGGGTTCTGCCTTGAATACAGAAGGAAGAAGCAGGAAGAGCTACAGGAACCAAAAGCATTCCAGAGGAAAGTCGGTACGAGGAAGATCCAAATCCAGAGATCTGAAATCCGTGGTCTGCTGGAATTGCAATCAAAGGGGGCATTACAAGACAGAATGCAAGGCTCCAAGAAAGCAGAAAGGAGAAAATGACAAAGGTAAGAACACTGTAAATCTTACTGATGATGAGGATAGCGATGCCTTGATATGTGTTGCAGATGCTCGAAGTGAGTCCTGGATTGTGGACTCGGGTGCTTTATTTCATACCACTCCACAAGGGGATATCCTCCAAATTTATGTGAAAGGTGATTTTGGAAGGTATATCTGGGAGATGATGAATGTTGCAGCATAATTGGAAAGGGAGACATTGATATATCCCAACCCAATGGTGGCCTCTTGAGATTGAAGAATGTTAGACATGTACCCAGTTTAACGAGGAATCTCATATCTGTTGGACAGCTATCGGAAAGCGGTGTGGTGACATCATTCGATTCTGATTCGTGGAAGATGTCAAAAGGATCATTGATCCTTGCTCGAGGTAAGAAACAAGGAACCCTTTATATTTCATCAGGTTCATATGACAGGATAAATGTTGCATGCATCATCTAGGTGTGATGCTAACACTTGGCATAGACGGCTTGGTCACATGAGCGAAAAATGAATGAAGATCATGCAGAAGAAGGGAAAGTTGATGGGATTGCAAATCGCTGATCTGGACTTCTGTGAAGATTGTATCTTGGGAAAACATAAGAAAGTCAGTTTTACAAAGACTGCAAGAGTACGAAAAACTGAAAGACTGGAGTTGGTTCATACAGACGTATGGGGTCCATCTCAGGTACCTTCCCTTGGTGAATCTTATTATTTCATTACTTTCATTGATGATGCAACTAGAAAAGTATGGGTTTATTTTATCAAACATAAATCCAATGTATTTGAGACCTTCAAAATGTGGAAGGCCTTAGTTGAGACTGAGACATGTTTAAAGTTGAAATGTCTCAAGTCAGACAATGGGGGAGAATACTGTAGTGAGGAGTTTGAATCGTATTGTGCCAAGAACAAGATCAAGAGATTGAAGACGGCCCAAGAAAGCCCCTACAGAATGGTGTTGCTGAGCGCATGAACATGACTCTTCTAGAGCGTGCGAGAAGCATGAGGTTACATGCAGGTCTACCAAAGCGACATTGGGATGATGCAGTGAATACAACTGCATACTTAATCAATCGAGGTCCGTCTGCTACTTTAGATGGAGATCTTCCAGAAGAAACGTGTACGAGAAAGGAGGTAACACTTTCTCATTTACGTGTCTTTGGATGCATAGCTTATGTTCACATTGAGCAAGAAAACAGAGGAAAGCTTGATCCCAAAGCAAGGAAGTGTATCTTTGTCGGCTGTGGTACAGATAACTATGGATATAGATTGTGGGATTTGGAGAACAAGAAGACAGTAAGAAACATTGATGTCACATTCAATGAGTCTTTCTTATACAAGGATGAATTGATGAAAGGAAAGACAACGAAAGAGCCAGACTTTGTGGAGTTTGATGAAACTCCTGAACAAAGCACATCACAGCCACTTGATGAGAATTTTCAACCCATCCCACAGAATAATCTGCAAACTCCGGTACTACGGAAATCTTCCAAAATCAGCAAACCCACTACAAGGTATTCACCTTCTTTGAATTATTTATTGTTGACTGATAATGGTGAGCTTGAATGCTTTGATGAAGCTATACAAGGTGAGACAAGGAATCAGTGGGAGTTAGCCATGGATGGGGAGATGAACTCCCTCTCAAGAAGCAAAACGTGGGACTTGGTCCCACTACCGAAGGGAAATAAGGCTCTGCATAACAAGTGGGTGTACAGAGTGAAGGAGGAAGCCGATGGTTCCATTAGATACAAGGCTCGGCTAGTGGCAAAGGGCTTTCAACAGAAAGTAGGAGTTGATTTCACAGAGATCTTTGCACCTGTTGTAAAGGTCTCAACCATAAGAGCAGTATTGAGCATTGTTGCAGCTGAGAACCTACATTTGGAGTAGTTGGATGTTAAGACAGCATTTCTCCATGAAGATCTTGAGGAGGACATCTACATGCAACAACCAGAGGGCTATGTAGCTACTGGAAAGGAAGACATGGTATACAAGCTCAGAAAAAGCCTTTATGGCTTGAAGCAGGCACCGAGACAATGGTACAAAAGGTTTGATGATTTCATGAGAAATACCGGATTCCGCAAATGTCATGCTGACCATTGTTGCTACTTCAAGAAGCTTGGTATGTCTTACATCATTTTATTGTTGTACGTAGACGACATGCTTGTTGCAGGCTCATGCAATGAAGAAATAACAAATCTGAAGGCAATGTTGTCTAAGGAGTTTGAAATGAAGGACCTAGGTCCTGCAAAGAAAATCCTTGGAATGCAGATTAGCAGAGACATGAAGAACAAGAAGCTGAGATTGTCTCAATCAGATTACATCGAGAAGGTACTAGAGAGATTTAATATGAAAAATGCAAAATCTACTCTAACACCTTTAGGAAGCCACTTCAAACTTTCAAAGGAGAACGAACCTACTACGAAGGAGGAGCATGAGTACATGTCAAACGTACCCTACCAGTCTGTTGTTGGTAGTTTGATGTACGCAATGGTTTCCACAAGACCAGACATCTCCCATGCAGTGGGAGTTGTGAGCAGATTCATGGCGAATCCTGGAAAGGAACATTGGGAGGCTGTGAAGTGGATTTTACGTTATTTGAGAGGTACCTCTAATGTGGCATTGTGTTATGGTAACACTGATATTTCCATTCGAGGTTTTGTGGACTCAGATTTTGCAGGCGATATCGATGGCAGGAAAAGCACAACAGGGTATGTCTTTACCCTGGGGAGTTGAGCCATTAGCTGGATCTCTAGGCTTCAGAAGATAGTGACCATCTCGACCACGGAAGCAGAATATGTGGCGGCAACTGAAGCTTGCAAGGAAATGATATGGTTGAAAGGTATGATGAAAGAACTGAATAAAGAATGTGAAGACTGTCAATTATCCAGCGACAGTCAAAGTGCAACTCATCTTACAAAGAATTCCGTCTTTCACTCGAGGACTAAGCACATTGATGTGAAGTATTACTTCATTCAGACACAACTAGAAGATGGTCAATTTAAGTTGAAGAAAATCCACACACTAGAAAATCCTGCTGATATGTCCACAAAGTCTGTAACAGTGGAGAAGCTGAAGACATGTTCAGCTTCTATTGGTCTTCAAGCATAGAAGACAAGGGAAAGCTCACACCAGGACTATTGAAGATGTCAAATCAGTCTTCAAGTGGGAGATTGTTGAGATTTATCCTGTGAAGACTGATTGGTTGAATACAAGTAGAAAGCATTGCTGATGTGGTTGATCTCCATGTTGCCTTCTGATTGGCTGAGAGCTCTTGGGCTGGATTGCTGAGGTGTCTGATGCACCTCCTGCATTCTGATTGGCTGAGAGGTTTTGGGTTGGATTGCTGAGATGCTTAATCCACATCCTGCATCCTGATTGGCTGAGAGCTGATGGTGGGGATTGCTGAATGCTTGGTATTATTTTGTTGTAGTATAAAAGGAGCCTTGTGGCACCGCATATTGTATCCCAACATCATTCAAGCAATAGTAGAGAGAGTCTGGTGTGAGCAAGTGGAGTAGGCACATTGCCGAACCACTATAAATCCTTGTCTTGTGCAATTGTGCGTGCTTTTTTCTTCGATTGTGGTTCTAGTCGTGTGGTACTTGATCGGATCCATCCCCAACATGGAGTGTGGAGCAAGGTGTGCATACATGCTTCTTAGTCATGACCCTAATGACTTCTCTGGAGCAAAGCAATGTCCCTTGAGATTATAGATCATAGCTATTGTATAATAATAGAATCTAAAAGATCAGTTTGTTCTTTCACAATACCATCATCTGTTTTTGTTAGTTGTTTTGCAAATAAATTTATTGGTTTTTCCATCAAATAAAAAAGTCTTTGGGGGTTTACTTGATTTGATTCTGTATGGAAGTGGTATCTCGTATTTTCTTCGCATATGTTAGATAAGTATTACAGCTCCAAAAATTTTTCACATGCAGATCATCTGAAGTGGTATTTGCTACAGATGTTACGCAAATAACTTAAAATGCAATCTTTGTCCTTCGTAGATCTTCATGAATGGGAAAACTGCAAAATAAATTAAACAATCTGTGTTAATACCAACAGCTTGATATACATATACATATACACATATATGTGTGTATAGAGGGCTTATCCAATGGACCACGTATTCAAGATAAGGTGAGCCCCTAGTCTCAGATGTTAGATCTTTATCCGACGATCAATAATTTTTGTATTGACATTAGTAACTGAATGCATCAGCAACTTTCGTATTACCATCAATAACACTTTATATCAGTAATACTGAACGCGTCAGTAACTTTCGTATTGTTGCTAGTAACACATTATATCAATAAATACTAAACGCATTAGTAATTTTCGTATTGTCATTAGTATCTTTAAACCAATTGTAAGTAAAAGAAGTAATTTAGTCAGTAACTTTGTTCCACTCTTAGTTGTAACTTTATATAAGTTACTAGAATTGTGATATTACTTGTTGAAGCTTCGATATATATTACTGAAGTTTGGATATATGTGTGTGTGTATTACTGAAGCTTGTATGTTTATTACTGAAGCTGCTGGAGATTGAACGGTCTCATCTCATCTCAAATGGGCACGTGGCCCATTGGTGTGTGTGTGTATGTGTATAGGAAATAATTCCAATAACGTGCACCTTTCCTGAGTACAAAGAAAGCCCATCATCTCATTACGTAATTAATCTAACAGATCCAGTTTATTCCTTTTTAATCTTAATTTTTTAATGTTGCAAACTCATTTTAGTCTTTTTGAATCATTCTAAAAATAGAAGGTGACAACCCACATTATATCTTTGGTTTATGGAGAACAATCGACGGCAAAGGCATGCTCGAGGGCTCATTGCAGAAGATCTTGGTCACTGCCGTGCAGAGCTGCATGATCTCCTCCTTTTCCAGTGGAGATGCCTTTAGTGACCCCAACCCCTTAAGCTTGATCAACCTTTCCGATGATATCCAAATGGGCTTCCTCCATTGCCCTTCATCCTCCGCTATTCCTGAAGCTACCTAAAAGGATAGATGAAGTTAGGATTCTTTGATTGCCGATTGAATCTGCACGTATTTGTTGTTATCTTGGAGGATGTGATGTGCATCAATCGTCGCTCTCGGGACAACAGAAGCATGAGCAGTTGTGCTTTGCATACGTAAGACTTTCTCTTTAATTTGTCAGTTGCTTCTTAAGATCCACGAATAGGAGTCTAGTAGTTTGATCTGTGGAGGAAGACGTGAGGGATACTACCGGTGATTTGGCATGCACGCAAGGACCCCCATTTGGCAAGATGTGAAGTAATTGTTTGGAGAAGGAGGGCGATGTCACTCGAGGCCTCGCATGGGGAGGGAGAGGGTGACAACACACGAGGAGATGTAGGGCGGTGGTGGCAGCAACGAGGTCACGCACAGGGAGAGCGCACACCTTGGAAGAAGTTATTGGCATCAATCCTCTTGGGTTGTTGCTAGTATGCATTTTTATTTTTTTATTTTGACTCATTGATTATTCCATCATTTCATTATTACACAAATTGATTATTCAATTTTACAAATAGATGCTCTAATTTTACAATTGATGGACTAATTTTTACAAATCGACTCATTCATTTTTCTAATCCACTCACTGATTTTATATTCGATTTTTACAATCTAGGTTCATTTTTTATAATACTATTTCTTTTTGTTACAAATCACAATGTATTTTTTACAATCTCAAATTATTTTTTTATATTAATCTCAGATCTTTTCTATCATTTTTTCATTTATTTTTTTATAATATGAGTTAGTTTTTTTTACAAAACTCAACATACGTTTACAATATCTTTTTTTCATTTATCGTCTCTTGTATCATTTTCTAACAATTTCTTATTTTTTTCTGGCAAAATCTCATTTTTGTTTTTACAAATATGAGAACGTTTCCTACATATATGTGACTGCTTTTTACAAAAGCATTACCGGATTTTGCAACTACAACAATAATTGTAGTACTAAGTTTGATCTTATTCTACAATGCATGATACAAATTTACAATGTGAATGCGAATTTTACAAAGATAGTTGTCATTCTCCATGCGCGAAAATGCTCCCTCATTGACAGAATCTCATTGAATAAATAACAAAAAAACCAAATTAGGCCGCCTAAATTTGATAAAATAAAAGGATTAAATTAAATTCAAATTCAAAAGAGAAATTCCAAAGACTAAAATACCCTTTTGAATAAAGAACTGTCAAATTGAGATCTAACGGATCTTGTGATGGGCTTTCCATTAATACAAGAAAAGGTTCACCTCGTTGGAAGGGCCCTATATATAGGGAAAATGGGGATGCTCCCACCCTATTTTCCTCTCTTTTAAAAAAAATAAAAATATATACTTTCATCACTCTATCCCTCTCTAATATGATATTCAAATCTCATCAGAAACAGAGACTCATATGCCCTCCATCCAGAACATGTAATTTTTACGGTCTTAGAATTGATGTAATCAACCTGTTTTAGATGGAGGACATAAGAATCTCTGTTTCTGACGAAATTTGAATGGAATATTAGGGAATATAGTGATGGAAGTATATATATTTTTATTTTCTAAAAAAATAGAGGAAAAATGAGGCAGGAGCAACCTGTTGGCTCCTCCCAAGGAGTAGCTCCATTTTCCCATATATATGTATGTATGTATATGTATGCATACATATATTAGGGGAAATGGGTTGTTCCCTAGGGGGAGCTAACTTGGCTCCCTCCATCCCTTTTTCCTTGTATTTTATTATTTTTAAAAATGAATCCTTGAAGATTCATCGCTATATCCTTATATTATCTCATTCAAGTTTCGTGAAAAACAGTGACACTTAAGGCCTCCATCTAGACAATCATTTTTAATGGTCGTAGAATTGTTGAAATCGACCCCATCTGGATGGAGGCCGTAGGAGTCTCTGTTTCGCATGAAATTTGAATGAAATAATATAGAGATATACTAATGAAAATTTATGGAAGTATTTTTCAAAAAAAATAAAAAAAATTGGTGAAAATGTGGGGGGGGGGGGCAAGTTAGCTCCCCGAGGAGCAACCCCATTTTACCCATATGTATATATATGTATATGTATGTATTGGGTTAAATGAGCATGTTCCCTGAGAGCATATAAGAGCATTCTCCCGTCTTTTTCCATCTTTTTTTTATTTTTTTGAAATGAAATCTTGGGGAGTTTACTTAGAATAATAAGTAGAAAATGTGATTCAAATTTTGTACAAAAATAGACATTCCTAACACTTCCATCTAGAGGTGGCCAATTTCAGCAATTTCGAGACAGTTAAAATTTGACATTCTTGATGAGGAGGATAGAAGTATTGAACTAAGTTGAATTTTGAATGATACATAGTGATATATGGTGATCAAAATTTCATTAATTTTTATTACTGAAAAATGAAAAAAATATTAAGAAAAAATGACGGTGACATGTAAGTTACATGCTTCCGGGGAACATACTCCTTTTCCCACATATATGTATATGTATATATAGGTATATGTATATGTATATGTACGTATACAGATGTGTGTATATATATGTATAAGTATATATATATATGTGTATATATATATGTATATGTGTGTGTATGTAAACTGGGGTTACCCTTTGGGGGAGCTAACTTGGCTCCTCCCCTCCATTTTTCCATTTTTTTGTTTTTTAAATGTTCTATGGATTTTCATAACTATATCCCAATATTCCTATATTATGTCACTCAAGTTTCATGCGAAATATAGACTCCACAACCTCTATCTAGACAGTTATTTTCTAACGATCGTAGAATTGTTGAAAATGACCTAGTCTGGAATTGGAGACTGTAGGAGTCTCTTTGTTTCGCATGAACTTCAATGACAATGTGACATACTATAGGGATATAGTGATGGATTTCTACGATTTTATTTTTTAAAAAAAATAAAAAATGTAAAAACGAGACGTGTGAGCCAAGTTAGCTCCCCTAGGACATCTCCATTTTACCATATATATATATATATATATAGGGTAAAATGGGGCTACCCCATGGGGGGAGCTAACTTGCCCCCCCCCCCCCCCCCGCCCCATTTCGCCCGGATTTTTTATTTTTTTAAAAAATTTTCTTCCGTGGATTTTCATCAATATATCCCTATATTATGTCATTAAAATTTCATGCGAAATAGAGACTCCTATGGCTTTTATCCAACGGGGTCGTTTTTAGTAATTCTGTTACCGTTAAAAAATAACTGTTTGGATGGAGGCCGTAGGGGTCTCTGTTTCGCACGAAATTAAAATGACATAATATAGGGATATAGTGATGAAAAGAAATTTTAAAAAAAATAAAAAAAACCCGGGCGAAATGGGGCGGGGGGAGCCAAGTTATCTCCCGCCAGGGGGCAGCCCATTCGACCCATATATATATATATATATATATATATATATATATATATCAGTCGCGAGCTATTTATATAACCAATAGAAAATGGAAAAGAAGGGTCTTCACACCGAGGGACAGGCCCTGAAGCGAAGGACGGGAACAAGCAGAATAAATGTCTTCCAATTTCTGGCCTTGCACCGACCATCCAATGGACCATGGACTAAACGGCCACTGCCTGAAAGGACTATGTCCAGGGGACCGCCCCCCCCCCCCCCACAAGGTACGTACGAGGTCACAATTCACCCAACACGATCATCCGGGGTGAACAAGAATTGGGGATCGGATGAGGGCGAAATTCCCGCCAATGGCTGAGATGTTCAGTCGACTCCCTCCCCTGAACCCCCCAGAGAACCCTACGAGTGAGCAGAAAAGGGAGGAGGAAAGAGGCCCTGGCGAACCGTCGGGAGAAGTGAACAAGTGTAAGCTTCGCTGCCCGACATTATATATATATACCCACCCCATTTTTTGCAATTTTTTTATTTTTTGGAAAAAATATTACAATGTATATTCATCCCTATAAATATCCCTCCTATATGTCATTCGAATTTCGTTAGAAACATAGACTCATACGACCTCCATCCAGACGTCATTTTTTAATGGTCGCAGGATTTTTTAAATCGACCCAGTCTGGATGGAGGTTGTAGGAGTCTCTGTTTCTGACGAAATTCGAATGACATATAGGATGGATATAGGGGTGAATATACATGCCGATATTTTAAAAAAAATAAAAAAATTGCCCAAAAATGGGGCGGGGCAGCCATATTGGATGTCCCTAGGAGGCAGCCCCATCAACCCCATATATATGTATATATATAGGAGTGATCCTATGAGAGCAAAAGGTTGTTAGAAATGAAAGGAATGATCCTAGACCACATGATTATGTTTTCTCTCTCCTGGGTGAATCATGTGGTCTATAATCACCCCTCTCATGCTCTCACAACTTTTTGCTCTCATAAGATCACTCCTCTCTCTATATATATATATAGAGAGAGAGAGAGAGAGAGAGAGAGAGAGAGAGAGAGTTTAATGGGGATGTCCCCTTGGGGCAGCCAACATGGCTGCCCCCGCGCCGTTTTCGACGTTTCTTTTTGAAAAATATCGCCATGTATATTCATCCCTATATCCCTCCTATATGCCATTCGAATTTCGTCAGAATCAGAGACTCCTACGACCTCCATCCAGACAGTCATTTTTTTAACGGTAACATGATTTTTTCAATCGACACCATCTCGATAGAGGCCGTACGAGTCTCTGTTTCTGACAAAATTCGAATGACATATAGGAGGGATATATGGATGAATATACATGACAACATTTTTCAATAAAAGTAATAAATGCTGAGAACGACATGGGGGCAGCCCCATTACACACACACAACCTGGTAGTGCGGAGGGGGGGGGGGGAGGGGGGTCCGCTTCAAACCAATTCAATCCCCTTTGATATTCCATCAATATATAACAGGGCACAACTGATATTAAATAGGTTTATTTTTCTTCTTCAGAGGATTTATCGAAGTCTTAGTTGCCTCTTCTGGTCACTCTATATATTAGGACTCGTTGAATGATTATTGGAGTAAATTCAGAGGGTGAGAATGTCTTGGGAAAGGGGGGCTAGCAGCCCCTATAGCATGCTAAGTTCTAGGATAGTCTCGGTATGTTGTAGGGATGAGTCCTGAGCCCTATCTGAACAATTGAGCGAATAAATCTCCTAAATCTAATAGAATAGCCGCTTTGAAAAATGAATCCATGGAAATTCATCACTATATCCCCATACTATGTCATTCAAGTTTTGTACGAAACAAAGATTCCTACGGCTTCCATCTAAACAATCATTTTTTAACGGTCCCATAACTGTTGAAATCGACGCCGTCTGAATGGAGGCTGTAAGAGTTTGTTTCGGATGAAATTTGAATGACATAATACATAGATATAATGATGAAATTCATGAAAGTATTTTTCAAAAATAAAAAAAAAATAAAAACAAAGAAAATGAGATTGCAGCTGAGACAACCCCATTTTACCCTATATAAATGATGAATGGAATCAAGAATACACTGGAGAATGCATAATCTCTTCCCTTCAATTAAAAAGCCAATATTTAGTATAAGATGATCTTGCAAATTTGCAAAAACTTCGGAGGCAAAAAATCCCTGGAATAATCACGTGCAACAAAATCCTCGTGTTGGATAGGAATAATCATGTGCGCTTTCCTGCCCACCATGCTCCACATGTAACAGCTGCTGCTCTTGCTGGGGATGGTACGCAGGGACTGCTTCCTGAGTCGCAGGGATCAAGCAAGTTGAGCGGTGCAAGAGCTGCATCCCTCACCCTCCTTGTCGGTGCATGGAATTATCAATAAGGGGATCGAATGGACAACGATTGGGGAGGAGTGGAGCTGTGGATCAAGAGGCGTGGATGGGAGATGGAGAACGATTTGAGGAGGGGGAACGTTGGGACAGAAAGGGGGATTAGGGATTTTATGGTGCTCAATAGATCCGGAACTGCATTGTCACCATAAACAATGTTTAGAAACCTAATTGTTACAATTAAAAGTTTAAAGACCACATTGTTACCGTTAGAAAGTTTTGAGGATCTCTTTGTAAATTAATCTATATAAATCTCCCCATTTCAATTTCAAATCTCTCCCTGGAAACGGAAGCCGAAGCGTGGAAAAACGCCCAACAGAATTCGAAGGCTCTCTTTCCGTTCTCCATCTCCTCCTCCTCCTCCTCCTCCTCCTCCATCGTCCCCCTCCTTCCCCGCAATCGCGTCCAGATCCATCTCCCCCTCCCCGCGAAATTTCTACTCTCCCGCGCAATAGATCGATTGATCTGAAACGCCCGCGGATCGGTTGGAATCGAGTGATTTCCCGCTGGATTCGATCGCTGGGATCGCGAATTGGGCGCCGGAATGGAGAAGGGAATGCAGTCGGTGGCGCCGGATCTGCCGCGGAAGAAGCTCGCGAGGCAGCTCGATTTCACGGCGCTCCTCGGCGTCTCTGGACCAGAGAGGCAGCAGAGTGCGGAGGCACCGTCGCTTTCGCAGCACTCCATCCCGATCGCAGTGTGAGAGGGCTTAGCAGCAGTCATCTCTGTTATTATTATGATTAAATCAGCGAAATTTGATTATTGGAGTCGAATGTGTAGCGAAGTACTAAGATTTGTTCTTGTGAAATTGAGCTCAGTTGATTGCACTGTTTTTTTTAATTAAATTTCCGTTTTAATTAAAAAATAGATGTAGTGTAGGAGAAGGGTCTGCGAGACGAGAACAGTTGGAGAAGCAACAATACAGTTACTACTGAGAGGCTGTTATTGGGTTTTAATGTATCGTTTGTCAAATTAAGGTTTACTTCACTAGGGTTTGATCTTTGAACCGGTGATAGTGATTTAGGTCGAGTTGGGAATGTAGTAATCCACTAAGATGTAAGAAACACAATAGTTCGAATTTCTAAAGAGGGAATAAATGCATCTAATTCGGGGGGCTGCTCAAATTTGTAAGCTTCACCTTTTCTTGCTTTTGTGGGCTTGGAACCCTCAGAAATGAAAGTGGAATACAAACGTTAGTTTATCCCAAGATTCCAGGTTATCACAAAGAGGCAACTGGTACAAAGTGATCAAAGATAAATAAAAATAAAAGGAAATCATAGTAATAAAATTTACTATCAACAAGCTAGAGAATTTCTGTCTATGGTGCTTAATTTGGGAAAATAACGATCAAATGTTGACCTTGATAGAGACTTGGTAAACAAGCAACCTGAAATTTAGATGAAACATGAAAAATATATGCACAACCATGTTGAATCATTTAATGAGCCTGGTATTGTAGTACTAGTGGTCTTGATACTTTTCATCTTTACCATTGTAGTGGCGACACTTTCCCCATGCATTGTGCTGCCACAACGTAGATTGTGAAGCACAGCAGTTTGGCAAACATCATCGAGTTTTTTTCCTCGGAGTACCAAGCCTCACCTCTTCACTGCTTTCTTAGTCCATGTGACATTTAGAAACCCGACGAGTTTGTAATGTAGGTCATAAGTACTTTGTTGTCTTTGTTGATGATTATAATAGATCTTCTTTGGTGTATTTAATAAAGGAACAATCATAGATAAATAGAATTGTCTAATCTTTTATTTTAATTTCAAAAAACCTCTTTCTCTGAGTGCATTAAAATTTTCATAACTAACAATACTCTTAAGTTTGTTCAACAGGACTTGACAATTTTTTTGCTACTCAGGATACCTTGCACTAAACTTCTTATATGTACACCTCGCAGCGAAATAGGGTGGCGGAAAGGAAACTCTGTCTTCTTCTGGACATTGTTTGCACCATCTTTATTCACATGAAAGTCCCCAAAACCTTCTAGGGTTATGCCGTTCTTACTGCTATGTATCTTGCGGCAATGCTCTTCTTGAGCTTCCCATCTCTTTTTATACTCTGCCCTTAACATTTAGTGCACTTAGGTATTATCTCGAAAGGTCTCAGAAGATGTACTGGCTAGTACATATTGATATGCTGAACTTATTTTCCATGTTGATCAAGTTCTTTTAGTTTAATAATTGAATACTTTAAATGTGATGGTCATTAGTAGAAAATTAGGAAACTAGAGTTTCATTAAAAAACTTGAGAGAGCAATCATAAAAAAGACGAACGTTTGGGACAAAGATCAAATCCAATCCAACAATCCATAATCTGCTGGATTGGATCGAATGTAGATTAGACTATGTAATGGATTGGATGGAAAGGAACTCCAAGTTACTAATATAGGATTGTAGACTGATTATGTCAAAATCCGATCTAATCTGATTCACTTTCATCTTTTCTGAGAATTGCACTATATTGAACTTTTCCTCTCTGTGCATAATAGTTCTGTTATTCATGTTTGGAGCATATCTTCCAAAGAAAAATGCACTACTACATAATGACTTGTTTTATACCATGTTACAACTTACCTGTTTGGTTCACAGGACAGAATCTCCCAAAACAAGACCAAGACCAGCTTTTGACGTGAATAACGGCAGTCCAAAGAAACAAAAGCAATGCAACTGCAAACACTCAAAATGCTTGAAGTTGTAAGTGACTCGTATGCTTTATCGTAGTTTCATAAATCCAAAGTATGCAAGTACAGGTTTTACCAGAAGTATCTGGAGAAAACCAGATAAAGCTCATCAAGTAGCATGTTAGTTGTGTGCATGAGACACCCATTCTTCATTGATGGCAGCTTTTCATTGTTAAGTTGGAGAATATAATGTCAATTATGCCGGTGCCACGAATCCATTTGTTCAACTTGCCTTGAATCTTAATACATTTGTTCAACTTAGAGAGACAGACTTGACTCATATTAGGATATGGCTAGATTTTTAACATATGAAGTGTTGCACTGGACCTTTGTTGCTTGGCTTTATGCAACTGAGCTTAATTTAGAAATTTAAAGCTTCTTACAAGTGTTGGGAAAATAGAAAGAGTTGTTTATTCCTTGGGTCATAGGCTTTCTTATATAGGGAGAGACCTCGGGGTAAATTACATAAAGAAGATGAACATAAAAATATATAAAAAGTACAGAAATATGAAATATATCTCTACACTCCCCCTCAAGATGGAGCATAGATATCTATCATGCTCAGCTTGGATGAACACTTCTGGAAGGGCCCTCTAAGGAGGGCCTTAGTGAGAATGTCTGTCGTTTGGTCCCCTGAGCTGACATGAGATATAGCAATGAAGCCTTTCTGGATCATGTCACGTATATAATGGTAATCAACCTTAATGTGCTTTGTCCTCTCGTGGAATGCAAGATTATTAGCAATAAATAAGGCAACCTGATTGTCGCATTCCACTGACATGGGAAGAGGTACATTTATATGTAAATCAAATAGGACTGCTCGAACCCACATCATCTCTGTATGTGCTTGTGCCATATCTCTATACTCAGATTCTGTACTAGATCTAGCCACAATAGTTTGTTTCTTACTTTTCCACGAGAGTAGTGAGTCTTTAACAAATATAGAAAATCCAGACGTGGACTTCCTGTCCTTGGGGCACCATGCATAGTCTGCATCTGCACATACTGAAATAGTAATAAAGCTACCCTTTTTGAATAACAACCCTGCACCTGGAGACGATTTAAGATACCTTAGTATCATTTGTATTGCATCCTTATGAACCTGACGAGGTTGTTCCGTGAATTAGCTCACCTGACTGATTGCAAATGAGATATCGGGTCTTGTAATGGTAACATAAAGAAGCTTTCCAACCAGTTCTCGGTATCTTCTCCTATCAACCTCACCGGTATTATCATCATAGAGCTTCATGCTTGGATCCATGGGTGTATTTGCAGTACTACATCCAAGCATACATGTGTCACTTAGCAGGTCAATAACATATTTTCGCTGAGTCATTACGGGCCCTTGTTGATTTCTGGCAAACTCCAATCCTAGAAAATATCTAAGAGCTCCTAGATCATTGGTAACAAATTCACGACCCAGAAATTCTTTCGCCCTCGTTATTCCCTGCATATCATCTCCTGTAATAAGAATATCATCCACATACACCATAATAGCAGTCATACCTCTGGATGTTTTCTGTATAAAAAGGGAATGATTTGCATTAGAATGTTTATACCCCTGTTTCTCAAACAAATCTAAGAGCTTCTGGAACCAAGCTCTAGGGCTCTACTTAAGGCCATAGATCGCCTTATGAAGTCTACACGCCTGGGAACACCCCCCCTCAACAACAAATCCCGACGGCTGTTGCATGAAGACTTCCCCTTGAAGATCACCATATAAAATGCATTCTTGACATCCAACTGAAACAACGACCAATCTTGAACTACAACAACAGAGAGAAGAGTTCTTAGGGTGGAATGGTGAGCAATTGGTGAGATTGTGTCTAGATAATCCACCTCGTACGTCTGAGCAAACCCTCGTGCAACCAGTCGCGCCTTGTATCTGTCGATGCTACCATATGCATTTTGCTTTACTGTAAAAACCCATTTACAACTCACTATCAATACTTCAGTAGGAGATGGGACAAGGCTCCAAGTACCGCTCGACTGAAGAGCAACCATTTCTTCCTTCATAGCCAAACCACCGACCTTCCTTCATAGCCTCCTGATAATTCCGTGGAATGGCCACAACTGATAATGCAACAACAAAATCCCTGAAATTGCTAGTTAAATGATCAAAGGAGACCATCGATGTTATAGTATATGACACAGTTACGCTTCTGTTTTCGAAGCGCAATAGGTAATTCCAAATCAACAGCCTCCACATCTGTCCTCTGTAAAGAATCCTGCTCAGGTAGACCATTAGACCCATCATTAGAAACATTATTTTCAAACCACACCTCAGACATGTTAGACGATGAGCGGTGATCGTGAGCAGAAGCAGACCGACGGGTATAGTGATGTGGCAATGGGGGAACCGGGACCGTAATAGGCAGTGGAGGTGGCGTTGGTAGTGTTGGTAGTGGTGGTAAAGGAGGTGGTGGTAGTGGAGGAGATGATGATGGTTGTGGTGGCATGTATTTGTCATTATCAGTGTCTGAAGATGTCAACTGATCACCTATAGGAGAAAAGTACATCACGAACTAAAAAAGGTAGCATCGGTGCAAAAGTAATACTTCCTGTGCATTGGATCATAACATGTGTATCCTTTCTGTGTCCTGGAATACCTGACAAAGACATACTTGATAGCTCTAAGAGAGAGCTTGTCGATACCTGGAGATAACTGGTGGACGAAGGTGACTGAACCAAAGACACGTGGAGTTAGTGAGAACAATTCCTTGTGAGGAAAGGCAAGAGAGAATGGAATTTTCTCACCTAAGACTGATGAGGGCATGCGATTAATAAGATAGCATGCTGTTAGAACCGCATCACCATAAAAAGAATGAGGAGCACGACTCCGAACGAGAAGTGACCTAGTAACATCAAGCAAGCGACAATGCTTTCTTTTTTGCAATACCATTTTGTTGGGAAGTAAAGGCACATGATGTTTGATGAATGATACCTTGAGTAGAAAAATAATTGGAGAGAATTCGTACAAAACTCCAAGGCATTATTAGTTCTCTCAATTTTTACAGAAGTAAAAAACCCTTTCTGTACTTCGGTTAGAAATTTTTTGATAACATCTCCATCTTCAGCTTTATTCTTTAATAAAAAGACCCAAGACAGATGAGAAAAATCATCAACAACAACTAGATAAAATCTGTGTCCATCAGGAACACGACTGGGATCCCAAATATCTATATGAGACAACTAAAAAATAGAGCTACTGCTCCGACTCATACGACCGGGGAATGCAGAACGATGATGCTTTCCCAACTGATATATCTCATATTGAAAGGACGTGTGAGGCGAGACCTGAAGCAGAACACGACACAATTTCTGAAATGGGAGATGACCAAAGCGTAGGTGCCACGTAAATGGTGAAATAGATCCAACAGATAGAAAGGAGGTTCTGGTATAGGGAGTTCGAACCAAGCGATAGAGACCGTCCTGCTCACGACCACACCCAATCACCTTGACCGTAAGGATGCCCTGAAAAACAAGAGAAGATGGGTCAAAAATAGCTCGATAATGTAAATCCTTCGTAATCTGGCTAATGGACAACAAATTCATAGAGAAATCCGGTGCATGCAACACATTCTGTAGATACATAAAGGGTGTCAAGTTAATCTCCTCCTGTCCAGTGATTGGGATATGAGTTCCATCCGCAATAAACCACAGTTCATCCTAGAGGAACCTGTCTGTAGGCTATAAGTTGACCCTTGTCTCCACACAAGTGATGTATGGCACTGGAGTCCACAATCCATTCTATACTATCAGAACCACTATTGCTGGTGAGTGCATAAGTACTGCCTGAGGTACTGGAGGAGGCTGAAGCAGCTACATCTGAATGGCTCTCGGGGGTCGACGAAGACGTCACAGGACTGGAAGAAGGTATAATGCCCTTCAATCGTGCTATAAGATCCTTAAAATGTTGATCCAAAGAGGAAGCGGCCAGAGTCTCAATCTACTCAGCTACTCGAGCAGAGGCAAGGAGTCCATGCTTGGAGTAGCATGTATCCTATGTATGTCTAGGACGATGGCAGAAAGTACATATTTAACGAACTCGACCTCCTCTGCCACGAGGTCCTCGTCCACAAAACTGAGAAGGGCCTCCTCGACCTCGGGAGGCTTCCGTCGCTGAAGAAGTCTGAGAGGCGGTAAAAGATGGAACATTGATCCGACTAAGCCTGTGGAATCCTTCCACCATAGAAGGAATAGCGGAGTCAGCCAAAATCTGGGAACAGACCACCTCATACTTAGGATCTAGTGCTGCTAGGAACACACCGGCCATGGTGGCATTCCTATAAGTCTTATGTTGCTCAGGTGTAGATGCGAGAGACATGACGCTATAGAGCTTCTCGAACATCCCACGCAAAGATGTATATAGCGAGTGGAGAGGCCGTCCATTCTGCTTGATAGTAAATATATCATGCTGGAGTTGTAGAATCTTCGTCTCATTCTTTACCTTTAAATAAGTAGCAGCAAGAATATCCCACATTACTTTGGCAGTGGGCGGATGTAGTACATCATCGGCGATCTCTATTGCCAATGTACCTGAAAACCAAACTTTGGCATATGCATCATCCGCCTCCCATGAGGTGTTAACCCCATTCTTCTCAGTCGTCTCTTTCTCGGCAAGAATGTGTTTCTTACCTGTAGACTTCATCATACTCATGAACTGCATAGCCCACAGTCCATAGTTTGACCTATACATCTTTACTATAGGTGCATGACCTCTAAAGGCCCCCGTGGAGGAAATATCGACCTTGCTTTCTGACATGATGACAAGAGAAGACTAGGGTTGTAGACTAGATAGACTTTTGTCTACACTGACATACAGAGATTCGGTTGTATATGTAGACTCAAGCAACCAAACCCATCAAGAAGAAGACTCGGCGGGGGTATTCCCTTTTAATAGGGAGATGGCGGCGGCACCTCTTTGAGAGGAGGTGCGGTGGCACCTAGGTGACAAGCGGGGGCCAAGGCGGTAGGCCGCGGGGGCCGAGACGACAGGGGTTGTAGAGCTGGACGATGACGGAGAGGCACGGCGGGGAGGGGGAGGGCCCTTGGCGGTGGACCTCAGCAGGAGAGGAGAAGGGGTCTTAGGCGGCAACCAAAGTTGGAGAACCTGAGGCGGCATACGCAGGAGGGGCTTGAGGTGGGATTTAGGGGTAGGGTTTCGGTATAGGAGCTCCGGTATAGGGCCGTCGCTCTGATACCATGTTGGAAAAATAGAAAGAGTTGTTTATTCCTCGAGCCCTAGGCTCTATTATATAGGGAGAGAGCTATGGGCAAATTACATAAAGAAGACAGATGAAAACAAAAATATATTAAAAGTACAGAAATATGAAATATATCTCTACAACAAGGTTTTACTAAAATGTAGAAAAATGATCGCAAATCCTTGTGTCAGCATGGTTATAGGTTGATCCTTTTTGGTAACTGGGGAATATATTCAATTAGCTATCTTGCATAATTTGTTCATTTTCAATGTTACTTTCGCAGATCCATGTAATTCTGAGTTTAACATGTAAACATTGAAGTTTTAGTTGGTTGCAACATTAAAAATGACTTATGGCAAAGACACTAAAAAATTGCTTGGAAGGTTTATTGCGTGCTAATTATTTGACTAAAACATCTTCCCTCCAAGATAGTTTTTCTTCCAAGATAATCAAACTTTTCTTCCACGATAATTAATTATTAGAGATTTTATCAGTTGTGCCACTATGAAATATTACAATATCAGTTGCGTCCCTCGCTTTTTGGAATATCAGTTGTGCTCCTGACTTCTTCTGTTATCACTTGTGCCCTTCCGTTAGTTTGACCGTTAATAAATCCAACTAAACCATGATTTATTCAAACCATGGTGTGGGTAGAGGCACACCTAGGGTAGAAATGTCATTTTCCAAAAATCTTCATCTTCTTCCTCTCCCTCATCCTCCTATGTAACCCACCATCATTTCCTCCAGCTCTCTCCTCCACTGTCCCCCACCTCCTCCAGCCCCATCCTCCTCCGTCACCTTCTCCGGCGTACACCTCCTCCAACTCCCTCCACCACTGCCCCCATCCCCTGTAGCCCCTTCCCTTTTGTTTACTCAACTGCAGAACGAGTAGAATGAAAAAAATGACTATGATTTAATCTCACCTCCTATAATAGCACTTATCCTTGAGCTCGCCTCCACTTCGTCCACAACTTTGATTTCTCTTGTTATCCTGAGAATGGTAGAGAAAAAATGGAACCAATATCAACATAAAAAACATGAAAAGCGGTAACAACACCAAGGAATAAACATAAACAATGGAATTGAGAAGGAGATTATAAATTAAGGACAATAAAAGCCATACAAATACGATTCCATGGTTCACGATACCAGTAATATTCACAGTTTGTTAGAGCGCATGCATTCGAAAGAAGTAAAAACTACAGGTACCCAAATCAATTGGACTAAGGAAAAACATGAGGTAGGTAGCATCAGAATGAGAAGCTTTCCTTCTACACAGGAACATGATCATTCTCGTCGCAATTTGAACTAATAAAAAGCCGGAGATCTCACATTCGCCAACAACATATCTCTTCAGTCAATGGATAACACCTTTGCCATAGGGCAGGCTCCAGTGCCAAGACCCACACATGATTCCAAGCTACAGTTTTCCAGTTCGGAGATGTGGGTCAAAGAGGTGGAAGAGGAGCATGAGGAAGTTGGGGCGGAGGAGGGAGTGAGGGGATGGAGGTGGTGGGTGTTGGAGGAAGAAGAAGATACTGCAAGTTTTTGCATTATAAAATTGTTGGAAAAATAGAAAGAGTTGTTTAGTCCTTGAGCCCCAAGCTCTCTTATATAGGGTGAGGCCTATGTGCAAATTACATAAAGAGACAGAAGAGAAGGAAAATATATAAACGATACATCACAACAACAACAACAACAAAGCCTTTTCCCACAATTAAGTAGGGTCGGCTACATGGATTCTTCGCCTCCATTCAGATCTATCTTGGGTCAATCTCGGACTTATATCCAAAAAACGAAGATCCCTTCGTATAGTCTCTTTCCAACACTTCTTGGGTCGTCCTCGCCCTCTCTTAGCCGGCTCAACATCCCACCACTCGCATCTCCTAACCGGTGTATCAGTTGACCTTCTTTGCAAATGACCAAACCATCTTAAGCGGTTTTCTCGCATCTTATCCTCGATCGGAGCTACACCAACTTTCTTTCTGATTGCATCATTCCGAATCCGATCTTTACGTGTATGTCACACATCCATCTTAGCATTTTCATTTCTGCTATAGCCATTCTCTGCACATGTCTATGGTTCACAGGCCAACATTCAGAACCATAAAGCATAGCAGGTCTCACGGCTGCTTTGTAAAACTTTCCTTTAATTTTTAAAGGAATTTTCTTATCACAGAGAACAGCGGAGGCTCCTCTCCACTTTAGCCAGCCTGCATTTATTCTATTAATAACATCTCCATCAATTTCCCCATCATGTTGCAAAATAGATCCCAGATATCTAAAAGAATCTCTCTTCTGAATGTTATCGTCACCAATCTTCACCTCGATTCCTTCACCATTGCTTCCATTAAAGGTGCATTCCATATATTCCGTCTTAGCCCTACTTATACGAAAACCTTTAGTCTCCAATTCATGTCTCCAAACCTCAAGCTTCTCATTTACTCCATCTCTAGTCTCGTCAATCAACACAATATCATCAGCAAATAACATACACCAAGGTAACTCATCCTGAATGTGACTTGTCAACTCGTCCATAATCAAAGTAAAAAGAAATGGACTCAAAGCTGAACCTTGATGTAAACCAATGTTGATATCAAAATAGTCAGTCTTCCCCGTCGGGGTCCTTACACAAGATAAAGCCCTATCATACATATCCTTTATGAGATTAATGTATAGGACAGGTACTTGTCTCTTCTCCAAAACTCTCCACAGTATCTCTCGTGGGACGAAATCATAAGCCTTCTCCAAATCAATAAAGATCATATGGAGATTCTTCCTTTTAGCTCTATAAATCTCCATTGTTCTCTTCAGCAAATGGATGGCTTCAATAGTTGAGCGACCTGGCATGAATCCGAATTGGTTTTCTTTTATTTGGGAAACTTGTCTCAACCTTCTTTCGATCACACGTTCCCAAATTTTCATAGTGTGACTCATCAGCTTGATACCTCTGTAATTTGAACAATTTTGAATGTCTCCTTTGTTCTTATAAAGAGGCACCACAATACTCCTCCTCCAATCTTCAGGCATTTTCTTGCTTCGCCAAATAACATTGAATAGATTCGTAAGCCAAGTCAAACCACGCTCACCTAAAACTTTCCATACTTCTACATGGATCTCATCCATTCCAACACCTTTCCCAGGTCTCATAACCTTCAAAGCCTCTACTTCTTTTCTTTGTATTCGTCTATAGCACGCACGATTCAAGTAACTTTCACTACTAGCTAGATCACCCAAAGTGATCTCTCTATTTCCTTCTCCGGTGAAAAGTTTATGGAAGTATTGCTCCCATCTAGTCTCTATATCCTTCTGAGTAATAAGCACGTGACCTTCCTCGTCCTTAATGCATCTCACTTGAGAAAGGTCTTTGGTCTTTCTTTCTCTTGCTTTGGCCAATCTGAATATATCCTTCTGGCCCTCCTTGGAGTTGAGATTTTTATACAAAACCTCATAAGCTTTTGACTTAGCTTCGCTTACAGGCTTCTTTGCTTCCTTCTTCGCTATTTTATAGTCTGTGACAGTTTCCTCTGTTCTATCCTTAGACATAGCTTTAAAGCAAGCTCTTTTAATTTTTAGCTTCTCTTGCACTCCTTCACTCCACCACCAAGCCTCCTTTTGACCCGGAGCTCCTCCTTTTGACTCGCCTAGCATCTCTTTGGCTATCTTTCGGATACAAGATGCTACTGCCTCCCACATCTCGTTTGCACTACCGCTACAATCCCAAGATAAGTCTTCTAAAACCTTCTCCCTGAAGCTTGATTGCTTCAACGGAAGATTCCACCACCTAGTTCTAGTGATCTTAGGAACCTTCCTTTTCTTTACCAGCCCTTTTATTTGTAAATCCAAGACTAACAAGCGATGTTGGATTGTCAAACTCTCTCCAGGGATTACTTTGTAATCTTTGCAACATAACCGATCTCTTCTCCTCAACGCAAAGTAATCGATTGATGTTCTAGTTGTCACTAATCCCTCTTCTTGAAAAGAGTGTTTGCTATGAAAAGATCATATGCAGTTACAAAATCCAGAATGACTTTTCCCTCTTCGTTTCTATCCCCAAAACCATGTCCTCCATGCACACTTGCATATCCTGAAGCATCTTTTCCCACATGGCCATTAAGATCTCCACCTATGCAAATCATCTCTCTTTGTGGGATTCCTTGTAAAATCTTATCCATATCCTCCCAAAAAGCTTGTTTAGTCCTTTCATCTAAACCAATTTGTGGTGCATAAACTGAGATGATATTCAGAATTTCTTCTTCAAGCACCAACTTTAGCAAAATAATCCGATCCCCAAATCTTTGCACCTCAATCACACAATCCTTCAAATCTTTATGAACAACCACTCCAACACCGTTTCTGCCCTTATCTTTACCTGAATACCAAAGTTTAAAGCATGTCTTCTCGATCTCCCTTGCTTTCTCTCCAACCCATTTAGTCTCTTGAAGACATAATATATGAATCTTCCTTCTTTCCATTGTATCCACTATCTCCATCAATTTTCCAGTTAAAGTACCGATATTCCAACTACCAATCCGTAACTTCCTTTGCAATCTCTTTTGGACTAATTTCTTTACTCGCATGCGTCCATTATGCGAGAACCCTTGCAAATTTTGGACTGCATCCGGGCGGTGATGCAGCGGAACTAGCTTATTTACCCGCATGCGTTCCTCATGCGAGAACCCTTGTAAATTTTGAACTACATCCAGGCTGCGATGTAGCAGCCCTTACCAATTTTTCATTGCATTCGGGCGATGCAACGCGTCGCAAGTAGGGAACGCCCCAACGAAATCTGTATGTTTGTTTAAATCCATGTTTAAAAGATCCGAACGGTTTCGAGATAAATTCATAAATAGTGTTCTTAGAAGAAATTAAGAACACTATTTACGAATTTATCTCTCCTGCGCTGGCTGTCGGCTACCTAACGCGCAACCCTCCTCATTTACCCGGGCTTGGGACCGGCCACGGCTGAGTTATATAAACGATACATAAATAAGAAATATATCTCTACACTCTCCCTCAAGATGGAGCATAGATTTCTATCGTGCTCAGCTTGGATGAACATTTCTGGAAGGGTCCTCTAAGTAGGGCCTTGGTGAAAATGTCTATCGTCCGATCCCCTGAGCTGACATGTGATGTAGAAATGAAGCCCTTCTGGATCATGTCACGCATATCATGGCAATCAACCTCAACGTGCTTTGTCCTCTCGTGGAATGCAATATTATTAGCAATGAATAAGACAGCTTGATTGTCACATTCCAACGACATGGGAAGAGGAACATCTATATGTAGATCTGTTAGGATTGCTTGAACCCACATCATTTCTGTACATGCTTGTGCCAAAGCTCTATACTCAGATTCAACATTCGATCTTGCAACAACAATTTGCTTCTTACTTTTCCACGAGACGAGTGAATCTCCAACAAATATATGTGCATGCTGAGATAGTAATAACGCTACCCCTTTTAAATTGCAGTCCTGCATTAGAGATGGTTTAAGATACCTTAGTATATCATCTGTATAACATTAATATGTACCTGACGAGGTTGTTCCATGAATTAGCTCACGCAACTGACTGCAAATCAGATATCGGGTATGGTAATGGTAATATCAAGGTTGCAAAAAGCGGTATGCAGTCTTCAGTCGGTAGGGTCACTGATTACTGATTAAACAATATGCATGAGTTTAAACGGAGATTAAACGGGTTATGTGGTTTTACATTTTTAATAAATAAAAAAATTACATACATATATTTAATAAAAAAGTATAAATAAATAAGAAAGATATAATCAGAGATTCACAATATAGATCAAATATTGTCAAATTCAAGAAAATATTTCATTCAAATGTCAAAATAGATAACATAAACAACTAGAATGCATAGCCAAATGTCAAAATAGACAAGATAAACAATTATAAGCATGAATCCAAAAAGGCATGGATAATGGTGATCCTTTGAAAAAAGTAGATCCATATTCTTAAAAGTCCATTTCTGACCGTTTAAAAGACCGATTAAGGCCGTTTATGCAGTTTGACAGTTTATGGACCTGATTTTGGTTACATGATGCGGTCAAGCACCACATGCATTTAAACAACCGTTTAAACAGTTCTTTAGACCGTTTTTTGCATCCCTTGGCAATATAAAGAAGCTTTCCCACAAGTTCCCTGTATTTTCTCCTGTTGACCTCATTAGTATCATCATCGTAGAGCTTCGTGCTTGGATCCATGGGTGTAGTCGCATGTGTCACTTAACAAGTCAATGACATATTTTCGTTGAGTCATCACAAGACCTTGTTGATTTCTAGCAAACTCCAAAAATGTACTAAGAAAAATGTACTAAGCTTTCTCCCATTATAAGTAGGGTTGCCTACATGGATTCTTGTTCAAATCCATGTTGAAAGATTCGACTATTTTTTATGCTGGCCATCGGCTACCTAACATAACCCCGGTAAGAGTGGGATTTAAACCATGGTCTTTTGTGTGGTAGACACATTGTACTGCCACTAGACCATCAAGTGGGTACTAAGAGCACCTAGATCTTTGGTAACAAATTCACGACCCAAAAATTCTTTCGCCATGTTATTCCCTGCATATTATCTCCTGTGATGAGTATATCATCAACATACACCATAATAGTAGTCATACCTCTAACGGTCCTCTGTACAAAAAGAGAGTGATCTACATTCGACCGTTTAAACCTCTGTTTCTCAAATAAATCTGAGAGCTTCTGGAACCAAGCTCTCGGGCTCTATTGAAGGCCATATATTGCCTTATGAAGTCTACATACCTGTGAACACTCCCCCTCAACAGCAAACCCGTTGTTGCATGTAGACTTCCTCCTGAAGATCACCACACAGAAAGGCGTTCTTGACATCCAACTGAAATATGAGACAATCTTGAACCATAACGACAGATAAAAGAATTCGTAAGGTAGAATGATGAGCAACATGGGAGAACGTTTTAAGATAATCCACCCCATATGTCTGAGTAAACCCATGGGCAACTTGTCGGCCTTGTACCTATAAATGCTACCATCTGCATTTTTCTTCACTATAAATATCTATTTGCAACTTACTATAGACGCCCAATGGGAGCTGGGACAAGGCTCCAAGTACTTCTTGACCGAAGGGTAACCATCTCTTCTTCCATAGCTAATTGCCGTCGACCGTTCTTCAACGCCTCCTGATAACTCTGTAGAATTACCACGACAGATAATGCAACTGCAAGTTTCATGAATTCCCTAGTCAGGCGATCAAAGGAGACCATGGATGCGAATGGATATGAAGCACAACTACGCTTCTGCTTCCGATGCGCTATAGGTAAATCCATATCGACAACCTCCATATCTGTCCCCGGTAGAGAATCCTGCTCAGGTAGACCATCAGACTCATCGTTAGAAAATGTGTATTTAAAACATACCTCATGCATGCTAGATGATGAGCCGTAACCTTGAGCAGAAGCAGGCTGACGGATATAGTGATGCAACAATGGTGGGAGTAGAACCATAGGATTTAGTGGAGGTGGCAGCGGCGGTGGCGGTGGTGGTGACGGTGGTGGTGGTGATGGTGAAGGCGGTGGTGGTGATGATGGTGGCAATGGTATATATATTTCATCATCAGAGTCTGAGGAAGTCAACCGATCACCTGTAGGAGAAAAATACATGACGAACTTGAAAAAGGTGACATCTGACAGCTCCAGGAGAGAGCTTGTCAATCCCTGGAGACAACTGGTGGACAAAGATAACGGAGCCAAACATACGAGGAGTAAGTGAGAATAATTCCTTTTCAGGAAAAGCAAGAGAGAAGGGATTTTTCTAACCCGAGACCGACGAGGGCATGCGATTAATAAGATAGCATGCTGTAAGAACAACATCGCCCCAAAAAGAATGTGGAGCACGACTCTGAATGAGAAGAGTCCTCGTAGCATTAAGTAAATGACGATGCTTCCTCTCTCCAACACCATTTTGTTGGGAAGTATAGGCATATGATGTTTGATGAATAATACCTTGGGATGAAAAATAATTGGAAAGAGTATGAGTACAGAATTCCAAGGCATTATTAGTTCTCACAAATTTCACAGAAGTAGAAAACACATTTTTCACTTCAGTTAGAAAAGTTTTGATAACATCTCTGACTTCAGATTTATTCTCTAATAAAAAGACCCAAAACAGAAGAGAGAAATCATCAACTACAACAAAATGTAACCTATATACCTGGTGATCAGGAACACGACTGGGACCCCAAATATCTATATGAAACAACTCAAAAATAGAGCTACTGCTCTGATTCTAATGATTGGGGAAGGCATACCTATGATGCTTTCCCAATTGACATGCCTTACATTGAAAGAACGAGTATGGAGAGATCTGAGGCAGAACATGACATATTTTCTGGAGCGGGAGATGACCAAAGCGTAGGTGCCATGTGAAGGTGAGACAAATCCAACAGAACTAGAGGAAATTCTAGCATAAGAAGTTCGAACTAAGCGATAGAGACCGCCCTACTCACAGCCACACCCAATCACCTTGCCCATAAGGATGTCCTGAAATACAAGAGAAGATGGGTCAAAAATAACTCGACAGTGTAGATCCTTCATAATAAGACTAATAGACAACAAGTTCATAGAGAAGTTAGGTGCATGCAACACATTCTGTAGATGCATAGAGGGTGTCAAGCTAATCTCCCCTTGTCCAATGATTGGGGAATGAGTCCCGTCTGTAATAACCACAATTCATCTTGGAGGGACATGTTTATATGTTGTAAGTTGACCCTGTCTCTACACAAGTGATGTGTGGCACCGGAGTCCATAATCTGTTCTATAACATCAGATCCCTAATGCTAGTAATTGCATAAGTACTATCTGAGGTATTGGAGGAGGCTGAAGTAACCACATCAGAATGACTCCCGGAGGCCGATGGAGACATAACGGGACTTGCAAGAGGTATAATGCCCTCAATCGTGCTACAAGGTCATCAAATCGTTGATCCCAAGAGGAAGCAACCATGGGCTAAATCTGCTCAGCCACTCGAGCAGAGGCAAGAAATTCGTACTTGAAGTAGCATGTATCCTCTGTATGTCCAAGACGATAGAAAAAAGTACATGGCTGACAAACACAACCTCCTCTGCCACGAGATCTGCGTCCACGAAACTGAGAAGAGACTCCTCAACCTCGGGAGGCCTCCATCGCTGAAGAAGTCTGACTAACAGTAGTAGATGGGACAGTGATCCGAGTGAGCCTGCGGAAGGCTTCCTCCATGGGAGGAATAGCAGCGTCTGCCAAAATCTGGGAACGAACCACCTCATACTCAGGATCAAGGACTGTCAGGAATACACCAACCATGGTGGCATTCCTATAAGTCTTCTACTGCTTAGGAGTAGATGTGAGAGGCATGAAGCTATAGAGCTTCTCGAACATCCCATGAAAGGATGTATATAATGGGTGAAGAGGTCGTCTATTTTGCTTGACAGTAAATATATCATGCTGGAGTTATAGAATCTTTGTCTCATCCTTTGCCTGTGAATAAGTAGCAACAAGAATATCCCACATCGCCTTGACTGTGGGCTGATGGAGTATATCATTGGCGATCTCTATTGCCAATGTACCTGAAAGCCAAACCTTGGCATATGCATCATCCACCTCCCATAAAGCGTTAACCCTAGTCTTCTCAGTCGGCTCTTCCTCGGTAAGAATGTATTTCTTACTCGTAGACTTCATCATGCTCATGAACTGCATAGCCCATAGTTCATAGTTTGACCCATCCATCTTTACTATAGGTGCATGACCTTTGAAGGCGCCTGTGGAGGGGATATCTACCTTGCTTACTGACATGACAACTAGAGAAGACTAGGGTTAAAGACTAGACAAGTATTTGTCTACAATGACATAGGAAGATTTGGTTGCATGTGTAGAATTATGCAATCAATCTCATCAAGAAAGAAGACTCGACAACGGTTTCCCCTTTGAACAAGGAGGTACGGTGGTACCTCTTAGAAAGAGGTGCACGGGCCAAAGGGAGAGGCTATAGGGCTGGGTGACGGCACCTCTTGGAGAGAGGGCTGCAGGGCTGGGCGATAGTAAAGGATATAGAGCCACTCAGTAGGGCCCTAGGCTGTAGGGTCGGGCGGCGGTGCCCTATGCAATGAGCATGAGAGAGAGGCTTGAGGTGGGGTTTAGGGTTAGGGTTTCGGTAACGGAGCTCCAGTCTAGGACCGTTGCTCTGATACCATGCTGGGAAAATAGAAAGAGTTGTTTATTCTTTCAGCCCTAGGCTCTCTTATATTAGGAGAGGCCTGGGTAAATTACATAAAGAGACAGAAGAGAAGGAAAATATATAAATGATACATAAATAAGAAATATATCTCTACAAAAATACTATATTTATCCTAAGTATGGACACACATGTAAAGATCGGATTCGGAATGATGTGTGGACACACACGTAAAGATCGGATTCGGAATGATGCAATCAGAAAGAAAGTTGGCGTAGCTTCGATCGAGGATAAGATGTAAGAAAACCGCTTAAGATGGTTTGGACATTTGCAAAGAAGATCATCTGATGCATCAGTTAGGAGATGCAAGTGTTGGGATGTTGAGTCGGCTAAGAGAGGGCGAGGATGGCCCAAGAAGTGTTGGAAAGAGACCATACGAAGGGATCTTAGTTTTGTGGATGTAAGCCCGGGATTGACCCAAGATAGATCTGAATGGAGGCGAAGAATCCATGTAGCCGACCCTACTTAATTGTGGGAAAAGGCTTTGTTGTTGTTGTTGATTTCTAATTACCCTTATGTCCTAAAGTTGACGTCCATATAGGATGAAGATGAACGACAACTAACCTGAGGGGCACAACTGAGCCCTAGGCTCTCTTATATTAGGAGAGGCCTATGGATAAATTACATAAAGAGCCAGAAGAGAAGGAAAATATATAAACGATACATAAATAAGAAATATATCTCTATAAAAATACTATATTTATCCCAAGTATCTCTAATTTTCTTATGTCCTAAAGTTGACGTCCATATAGGACGAAGATGGACGACAACTGAGGGGCACAACTGATAAAACTTCAAGAAATTAGGGGTACAACTGTTATTCTTAAAAAGAGGACATAATTGATATTGCAATATCTCAGAGGGGCGCAACTAATAAAATCCCTGATTATTATTATCATTTGTGGAGAAAGAATAGAATGAATGAAATACTTTATTAAAGGGGTATGGAGTTTCTTATATAGCATGAAACCCTAGAGCTAAAAAAAGTTTGAGTAAGAGCCCCTTTACAACTCATTAAAGAGATAATAATCATAAGACAATCAAATAATAAATAATTTTAACACCCCCCTCAAATTGGAGCATATCCATCGATTATGTCGATTTCAGAAATAAACCAAGTTATGCATTTCTTCAGTAGAGCCTGTAAGCTGAAAATCTGTAGAGATATGGGGAGTGGTGATCTTCGCTCCTCATACTGCATCTCGAATGAAATGATAATTGACTTCAATGTTCTTAGAAAGGAATTTGATATTGGTGACAATGTATGTAGCGGACTTGTTGTCACAGTATAAAGGAACTGGAGTAATAGCAAGAAGTCCAAACTCATATAGAAAGGAGACAAGCCAAGTAATCTCACAAGTGTCTTGAGCCATCGCCCTTTATTCAACCTCTATAATTGATCTAGAAACTATTGTCTGCTTCTTACTCTGCTATGTAACGAGGTTGCCTCAAACAAACATGGGATAACCGATGGTAAATCGTCTATCCCTAGGAAAACTAACATAATCACATCTGCATATGCAACGATGCCAGTGTGGTTGTTAGCTCCATCGAAGAGGCCTTACCCTGGAGATTCCTTCAGGCATCAAGGATCCCGAGAACATCTTGTCAATGGTTGTAGTAAGGTCTCTCCATGTGCTTGCTGGCTCTGCTCACATCGTACGATATATCTGACCTAGTGACAGTTAGATAAATCAGTTTACCTATTAGGCTCCTATATTGAGTAGTATCCTCAAATCCAGGATCAATAGATATAATATGTCTCCGTAACTTCATTGGGATGTCAGATGGTTTGCACCCAAGCAAGCTAGCAATGCAAGATTTTCAAGGCAATACTTCCTTTGTGATCGATGTAGTCCCTTTGGAGTATGCATTACCTCAATGCCAAAGAAGTATCTGAGCTGACCAAGATCCTTGGTGATAAACACCTTCTGGAGGAAGGCCTTGAACTCTATAATGCCTACTTTATCACGGTCAGAGAAGTCATAGTCTACTTGAGTTGGCTCATTTTGATATTTAGGGTCCCATTCATGTCCCTGATCATCAGGGGCAGAGATTTTATCTTGTCGCTGTTGATGAGTTTTCAAGGTTATCATGGGTTTTTCTTCTTAAGAATAAGTCTGATGCCTGTCCTGTTATTCAGTCCTTTATTAATGAGATAAGGAACAATTTTCAGCTAAAATCAAGTTCATACAGTCTGACAATACCTTGGAATAGTACTCAGCTTGCCAATTTCTTATGGTATTGTGCATCAAACTTCTTGTGTCTATACTTCCCAACAGAATGGGATGTTTGAACCAAAATACCACCATCTTCTGGATGTTACCAGGACTCTTTTGATCGAGAGCCATGCTCCTCACTCGTACTGGAGGGATGCGGTTCTAACTGCTTGTTATCTGGTAAACTGCATGCATTCTTCGATTCTGGGGGAAAACATTCCATTTTTTTACGTTTCCCGAGACAGATCTTTTCTCACTCACGCCTTGTGTCTTTGGTTCAGTGCCTTTTGTTCATGAGATGTCTCCTAATCTTGACAAACTCTCTCCTATAGCTTTCAAATGTGTGTTTATTGGGTACTTCCAAGACCCAAAAGGAATATCGTTGCTTCGACCCTGTTCAACAAAGGTACTACGTTAGTGCATATGTCACCTTTTTTTGAATTTATTATCTACTTCTCTCCTACAAGTCACAATCTCATTTCTTCAGACGATGGGGAAGATGTTTATATGCCTCTACCTCCGATCTCCACTATACAGTCATTACCACTACCGCTACCACCTCCTCCTCCCCCACCATCCTCCACACCTACTGTCTTTCCCCAGGTTTACCAACGTTGACCTCGTGCTCATGTGCCTCCTCCATCATCCAGTATGCCCAAGGTATGTTCTGAGCATTTGAGTTCTACTCATGGCAGTGGTGATTTGCATGTACAACTTGAGGTGCACGATGTCCAGGATGCCACGACTACTGTGAGTACTGAAGACCTAGATGTGCCTATTGCTCTACGGAAGCAGAAGCGTGCATGCATTATGCATCCTCTTGCTTCCCATGTTTTGATGGCCCGTCTTTCCGAGGATTTTCAATGCTTGTTGTGGGCAAGGACTTAAATGTCGGATTTCAGTTTCATTTCGATGACTGGCCGAAATGAAATTTTGGATGAATTTCGATCGAAATTCGACCAAAATTTCGGTCATTTCGATCGGTTTTTGAGCTAGGACCCCCAAATTTTGGCCGATATAGACCATTTCAGCCGAATTTCGATCACCCACCGTAATCAAAATTCAATCGAATTTTAGTCACCCATCGAAACCGAAGTTCGACCAAAATTCGATGAAATTTGATCCCATGGTTGTGGGACTGTCAGTTGTGGAGATACCACATTCCTATCAGGAGGCACTGAAGAGTAGTCAGTGGCGTCTGGCAATGGAGGAGGATATGGGAGCTTTACAGTCTCAAGGTGCGTAGAGTATTGTACAAGCTCCTCCTGGTATGTCTATTGTAGGAAACAAGTGGGTGTTTATTGTGAAACACTGGGCTGATGGTATTATCGACAGATATAAGATAAGATTGGTTGCCCATGGGCTCACACAGACGTATGGGGTGGATTATCAAGATACTTTTTCTCCGGTTGCACGTCACTCCACGTTGTAGATTCTTATTGCAGTTGTTGTGGTACGTGGCTAGCCGCTTTTCCAGTTAGATGTTGTTAGAGATTGCAGAAGATTTCCTTCTTTGAATATTCTATTGTAATCCCACGAGGGCTTTTATGTTAAGAGAATATTCTATGTGGCTATTTGTTAAGAGAATATTCTATAGAGAATATTCTATATTCTAAAGAATATTCTATAGAATATTCTCCTTTGAGCCCTCTAGGGTTTAGTCCTATATAAGGACCCCTAGACCTCTTGAATAAACAACGAATCATCTTTTCTTATCATTCTTTCACATGGTATCAGAGCAGCGGTCCTAGGCCGGTGTTCTGACCTAATCACCCCTCCAAGTCCATCTACAACCGTGTGCCGCCTCGGGTCTCAGCACCTCCTGCCTTAGGCCCGCGCCGCCTCGGCTGAGCGTCGCCAGGCTGCTCTAGGGCAGCCAGGTACCACCGCTAGGTCGGCCAGGCCCGCCTCGCGCTGCCAGGCGCCTCCGCCAGCCCTCCCAGGGCCTCCTTCCGCCGCCAGGCCGACTCCGCCAGGCCCCCTCTTGTGCCGTCAAACGATCATTGCCTCATCCTTCTTATTTCTTGATGAGGGTTTAGATATTTGATGATAAATTAAGGGAAGACATACTCTCTAGGTCACTTTTTCTTGACATAAGCCGCCACGATGATGTCTGCCGAGATCAAGCCCACGTACCCTACTTCTTCTTTGCTGGTACAGGGCACTTCTATCAAGTTGAAGGGCTCCGAAAATTATGTTCTATGATCTCGGTCTTTCAAAGTGTTTGTTGGTGGCCAGCGCAAGAGCTACGTTCTTACAAAAGTTCCACCTGCGGAAACTGATAAGGACTATGAAACTTGGTTTGTTAATAATTGTCAGGTTATCACTTGGATGACGAACAGTGTCGATCCAAATATTGCTGCGAATCTTCTTTACAAAGACACCGCTAAGGCAATGTGGGAAAACCTTGAGCGTACATATTCTCAAAAGATGACTAAGTCTCGTCTGTCAGACATATACACAAAAATTTGGTCTGCCACTGAGGGAGAATCAAGTCTTATCGAATAGTACAAGCTTCTTACAAGCCTTTTTGAGGAACTCCTTATTTTTCAGCCTGCATGTTGTGATAAACAAGTAGGAGAACGTGCTGAATGGCAGGTTTACAGATTTCTCTCGGGGCTAAATCCAAAATATAAGCCTGTGAAAGATCAGTTTCTGATGGCTGATACTTTACCTACTCTTGAGACCATCTTCGAACGCTTACAGGAGCTAGAGGCTCCGATTCAGCACTCTACCACCCACACCTCTACAGAGACGATGGCCCACTATACCTCCTCAGGATATAGAGGGTGTCATAATTATCAAGGAGGACGGGGACGTGACTCAGGGCGTGGACGTGGTCGTGAATCTGGACGCAGCCATGACTCTGGACGCAGACGTGATCGTGGACGTGGTCGTGATTCTTCTGCTCGGTATCCAGCATGTGTACACTGTGGACGCTGGAATCTCCCTTCTGATCGCTGCTGGGCAACGTTTGGCATGCAACCTAATGCTAACTGTTGAAATCTGAAGAAGCGGAAGCGGAATCGATAAAACAAGAATAATAATCATGAAGAACAAAGAGATTTATGTGGAACCCTACTCCCTAAGGAGCGGGATGAAACCACAGGAGAAGCCCTAAACAGGGCGGATATTCTATTAGAATTTCTCAATGAGTACAGGGGGTGTGAGGCTCTTTATATAGGAGCTCAAGGGAGAATATTCTATAGGATATTCTCTATAGAATATTCTCTTAACAAATAGCCACACAGAATATTCTCTAACACTCCCCCTCAAGCTGGAGCTGAGAAAGCTGCAGCTTGCAAAAAGAAAGTATACAACACATCTTCACACGATACATCACAATAAGAATACAAGTCTACTGCTGGTAGAAGACCTCGCACGAGGACGGGTCTGCGGCTTTCAGGTCATCGGAACGTATCTCTGTCATACCTGTAGAACCGCTGCGATATCAGGTCACCGGAACGTATCTCTATCGTGCCTGCAGGTCACCGGAACGTATCTCTGTCGTGCCTGGAGAAGAATCGCTGCAGAAGAAGTCCAGCGCGGAGTAGTAGTCGGGTCGCAAAAGAAGAAGTATGCGCCTCGAGGAAGAAGTTGATGCTCGGTGAAGATGGATGATCATGTAGAAATCTGGAAATGTTGGTCTGTCAGTGTAGATGGAATATTGTGAAGAATATACCTCTGACTCCCCCTTTCTCCCATACTTGATAGAATAAAGATCGCGGATCAAGTTGGGAGAAACCAAAAAGACGTATTTTTTTTTCTCTATCTCTTTTTTTTTCTCTTTTTTTTCTCAAGCCGTTCAACCATTTTTTTTCTCGGCTTTGTAAATCCCCATTTTTTTTAAAAAAAATATTTTTTTTTCTGGATATTCTCTTCTCATTTTTTTTTTCGATTTTTTTGAAATCTCTCCTTTTTTTTTATATTTCACTCGGCTCAATATGCAACCCGCTTGAGCTTACTCAGTCCCCCGCTCTCTCTTTCTAAATCACGGTATACTTGGACCCTCAAAATATAAAATCAGCTTAGGTTCACACACAAATAGCCCATCCAAATTTTTTTTTTAAACGCCATTCTGGTTTAGGGTTCCCTTCGTGGGAACCCTTCTTTTCTTCTTGCGCCGCCGCCTGGTGTGCCCCCTGTGGATGGGAGAGAGGTCGGCCTCCACTGGGGCTCGTCGTCGATCGTAGAGGAGTGGATGGAGCAGCATCATCGGTGGCGGAGCCATCGCCGTCTGACGCGAAGGGAGAATGGGTGGCATCGCCTGGGTGGCCGCCTCGCACCTGGGTGCGCCGCCTCGCGCCTAAGCAGCGCCGAGTGCCGCGCGCGATGGGAGAGAGCCCCCCGCGCCGCCTGCGCCTGGGAAGAGCATCGTGCCTGGGGCTTTGCGTGTACGGGGAGGTTTGCGCTGGATGGTGTCGCCAGGGAGAGAGACGCCGCTGGGCGGAAAGGTCTGCTTCATGGCTGGAGATTGATTGCGCGAGGGGCTTCAGGAAGAGGGTGCATCGTGCGCCTGTGCCTGGCGGTGCACCTGCACCTGCGATGCTTGATGCGCCAAAAGAGATGGAGGGCCATCGCACGGTGCCGCCTGCAGTATAAGTGAGAGTTCCAGTCGCTGTCAGGGCTCGTTGGGTTTGGAGTGCGCCGCCAAAGGCGAGGAGGGTTCGAGCCTGTACTCCGGAGGGGAGGAGCGCGCGGGAGGTCTCGAAGACGAACTAGAGTCGCTCGAGGCTGTGCGGAGGAGAGACTGAGATAGGGGGCTGGAGCGCCAAATGGAGTTTGCGCACTGCTTGCGCAGGCTTCACGCACTGTGCCTGGAGACTTGAATCGTCTGGAGAACTGCTTGGAGCATGCACGACTTGAAGGATCTAGCCCAGTAAAAAAAATGAATCTCAATCAACTGATGAACATAAAACCCTCGAGAACCGACCCGCTCTGATACCATGTTGAAATCTGAAGAAGCGGAAGCGGAATCGATAAAACAAGAATAATAATCATGAAGAACAAAGAGATTTATGTGGAACCCTACTCCCTAAGGAGCGGGATGAAACCACAGGAGAAGCCCTAAACAGGGCGGATATTCTATTAGAATTTCTCAATGAGTACATGGGGTGTGAGGCTCTTTATATAGGAGCTCAAGGGAGAATATTCTATAGGATATTCTCTATAGAATATTCTCTTAACAAATAGCCACACAGAATATTCTCTAACACTAACAATGCCTATGATGAAGTATCGTATGATGCAACTACAGAAACATCTACTCAGCAAACCAGCGAGGCACAAACCCCATTCACTGCTTCTGAATATGCTCGCCTACGACAACTGCTGCAAGAATCTAGCAGTAATGCTTCTGCCCCTACTGCTAGCCTGGCTACTACCTCAGGTACAGTAGTAAACTCTGTCTCTGTCTCTAAGCATGCATGTATTATTGATTCTGGAGCCTCTACCCATCTGACGGGAGAAGGAAGTTTGCTAACCTCCTCCCAGTAATCTTCCTCTGTGAAGACTGTTCGGGTTGCTAATGGGGATCATTCCCCAGTGACTGCTATTGGTACTGTCAACTTTTCTTCCAAGCTGCATCTGACAGATGTTCATTGTGCCCCTGTTTTTCCTCTCAGCCTTCTATCAGTACAGAAGCTATGTCATCAGCTTAACTGTCGTGTTATTTTTTATGAGGTTTGTTGTTATTTTCAGGACATCCGGACGAGGAAGATTTTTGGTGGGGGTCATGAGAGGAACGGCCTCTATTACCTTGACATCCCTTCTGATTCCAACTTTGCTGGTGCAGTCTCCATCTCTGAAGATCCTTTTCTATGGCACCTTCGTCTTGGTCACCCTTCTGCTAAAGCTCTCTCCATGATGTTCCCTGAACTTTCTATGCTGAAACCCTTTGAGTGTGAAGCATGTCAGTTCGGGAAACATCATCGAGCCTCCTTTCCTGCACAAACTGAGCCTCGCCGCCGTACTCCTTTTGCACTTGTTCACTGTGATATCTGGGGACCCTGTCCGGTCCGAAGTCTAAGTGGTCATAAATATTTTGCTGTCTTTGTGGATGACTACAGTCGATCATCTTGGGTTTTTCTGTTAAAGGAACGCTCAGAAATTAACAATATTGTCAAGAATTTCTTTTACTATGTCAAAAACATCTTCTCCACTACTGTTAAAATATTTCGTTCTGATAATGCATTGGAATTTACACAAAATGATTTGACATCCTTCTTTGCTTCCCAGGGTGCTATCCATCAAACCTCTTGCCCATATACCTCCCAACAGAATGGGGTAGCCGAAAGAAAACTTCGACATCTCCTCGACATTGCCCGCTCTCTTCTTACCCAAATGAAGGTCCCCAAAACCTATTGGGGAAATGCTATTCTCACTGTTGTCCATCTTATCAACAGAGTTCCCTCTGTCTCCCTAAACGGCTCCACACCCTTTGCCTTATTGTATCCAAATGACTCGCCATTTCCTCTACCTCTGCGGATTTTTGGATGCACCGCCTTTGTTCACAACTTTCATACTGCAGACAAATTATCGTCACGTGCAATTAAATGTGTTTTTCTGGGTTATTCTCAAACAAAGAAAGGGTATAGATGCTATGATCCTTGTGGTAAACGCTATTATATATCAGCTGATGTCACCTTTTTCGAACAAACTCGCTTCTTCAATCAAGATGTGTCTGACATACCATTAGAACTTCCTCCTCCACCAATTGTCTATAAAAGAAAACATGTGTCCCCTCTTGTTCTTGTTCCTCTACCAGTTCCTTTGTTGCAGGAAAATATGCCATCTTCAAGTGGCCCCACCAATACTTCTCCAAATGATCCTCAAGAGCTTCCCATTGCCCTACGCAGAACAAAGAGGCAATGCACTATCCATCCTATGTCTAATTTCACGTCCACTGATAGCCTATCATGTTCTGATAAAAGATATGCAGATGCTCTTATGACAATCTCTGTCCCAAGAGACTATCACATTGCATTACAGGACCACGGGTGGCGACAAGCTATGAATGAAGAAATGGATGCTCTCAATTCCAGAGGAACATGGGATCTAGTTCCGTGTCCCGAAGGTGTCAGGCCTGTTGCCTGCAGATGAGTCTTTACTACGAAACATTCTCCAGATAGTTCTATTGACAGACTGAAAGCAAGACTTGTGGCAAAAGGCTTTACACAGACATATGGAGTTGATTACTTCGAGACTTTTTCACCTGTTGCCAGGATGGGGTCTATTCGCACTATCCTCTCCGTAGCCGTGAACAAAGGATGGCATGTTTTTCAACTGGATGTCAAGAACGCATTTCTATATGGTGATCTTGAGGAAGAGGTTTACATGATGCAACCCCCAGGTTACGAAGTCGAGGGGGAGTATGTTTGCCGACTTCGCAAAGCAATTTATGGTCTAAAGCAAAGTCCGAGGGCATGGTTTGAGAGACTTAGTTCAGAGATTAGCACTCTGGGCTTTCAGAGAACTACATCTGACCATTCAGTCTTTGTCAGAAAATGATCAACAGGTACTGTCATACTAGCTGTATATGTGGATGACATGGTTGTTACAGGTGATGACGATAAAGGAGTGCTAGAAGTGAAGACTTTTCTGCAAAAGGTTTTTGTCACCAAGGATCTGGGGCAACTTCGCTATTTTCTAGGTATAGAAGTCTTACGCACCAAGAAGGGGCTTCATATGTCACAAAGAAAGTACTGCTTAGATATACTAACTGAAGCAGGATTACTTGGGTGCAAGCCATCTGGCATACCTACAGAACCAAAGAAACATTCTACACCAGATGATCCTGCCTTTGAAGATACTACAAGATACAGAAGCCTGGTTGGCAAACTTCTGTACCTTACTGTTACTAGGCCAGACATATCATATGCTGTGAACAGAGCTAGCCAACACATGGAGAAACCATGCTACAGCCACTGGCAAGATGTTCTTCAGATCCTTCGCTACCTGAAGGAATCCCCTGGACGTGGTCTATTCTATGGGGCAAATGGATACACTAAGGTTGTTGCTTATGCTGATGCTGATTATGCAAGCTCACCTGAGGATCGTCGTTCTACGACGGGCTATGCGATGATGGTAGGAGGTAACCTTGTTAGTTGGAGGAGCAAGAAGCAGACGGTGGTTTCCCGATCCAGTGCAGAGGTAGAATATAGGGCAATGGCCCAAGCCACATGCGAAATTACCTGGTTACTATCTCTTTTGCAAGAACTCAATATTGCTATCACTACTCATGTTCCTCTATACTGCGATAACAAATCTGCTACTTATATTGATACAAATCCTGTGTTCCATGAGAGGACCAAACACATTGAGATCGACTGTCATTTTGTTCGTGATGCTGTACGAGAAGGCAAGATTTCTACACCACATATCTCAACAGATCTTCAGCTGGCAGACATATTCACAAAGGCCTTATCAAAGAAGCGCCTTTCCTGGATATCTTCCAAGTTGGGCATGATCGATGGATATGCTCCAACTTGAGGGGGAGTGTTAGAGATTGCAGAAGATTTCCTTCTTTGAATATTCTATTGTAATCCCACGAGGGCTTTTATGTTAAGAGAATATTCTATGTGGCTATTTGTTAAGAGAATATTCTATAGAGAATATTCTATATTCTAAAGAATATTCTATAGAATATTCTCCTTTGAGCCCTCTAGGGTTTAGTCCTATATAAGGACCCCTAGACCTCTTGAATAAACAACGAATCATCTTTTCTTATCATTCTTTCACAGATGTCAAGCATGTATTTTTGTATGGAGATCTGCAGGAGGAAGTTTTGCATGCAACAACCACAAGGGTTTGCTGCTGAGGGGGAGTCTAGTATGGTGTGCCATCTCCACAAGGTCATATATGGCCTCAAGAAGAGTTCGAGGGCTTGGTTTCAAAAGATCTTAGAGTTGATTGAACAGAATGGTTTTGTCAGATCAACTGCAGATCATTCTCTTTTTGTTAAGAGAACTCATAGAGGTACTATTGTTGTTCTGGCTTATGTTGATGATATTGTTGTTATTGAAAGCGATGATTAAGGTATTCAGGCAGCTAAGGATTTCCTTGGACGACAGTTTGTGACCAAGGACCTTGGAATATTGCGTTACTTCCTTGGCTTGGAGTTTGCACGCAATCAGTGTGGTATGGTTATGACACAAATGATGTATGTTACTGACCTTCTGGCTAAGACAGATATGACAGGATGCAAGCCTGCCACTACACCAATAGATCCCAATGCTAGACTCTATGATGATGACTTTGAGGAGGTGGATAAGAGACGGTACAGAGAGATTGTAGGGAAGTTGCTATATGTTACTATTACCAGGATTGACATATCGTTTGCTGTGAGCAGAGTCAGTTGGTTCATGGGCAACCTAGACAGGTTCATATGGATGCGGCTTGTATAATTTTGAGATATCTGAAATCTTATCCAGGTGCGGGCCTTCTTTTCAGAAGAGATACGTCTCTCTCAATTACTGAATGTGCAAATGCGGATTATGCTGGGTGTCCCAAGGACAGTAAGTCTACTTCAGGCTTCACTGTGTTCGTTGGTAGCTCGCTGCTTTCATGGAAAAGTAAGAAACATGCAGTTGTTTCTCGATCCAACGCTGAATCGGAATATAGGGCCATGGCCCAAGGGAGCACATAAATGATGTGGATCAAGTCTGTCCCGACTGACCTAGCTATAGAGGTGCCTCTCCCAATGCACCTCAAATTTGATCATCGAGCTGCTATATTCATAGCTAATAATCCAACCTTTCATGAGAAAATAAAGCACATTGAAGTAGATTGTCATTATACCCGTGATTTGATTCAAAATGGGCTTATTTTCACCTCTCATGTTGCTTCGGGCGATCAGATTGCAGACATATTTACCTAGGCTCTTGTGAGGGGTCCTTTTCACCGTTGTTGTTCCATGCTGAGCATGATAGATATCAAGGTTCAGGAAAGCGGTATGCGTATGCGTTCGGACTGATCACCGAATATTGATTAAGCGGTATGCGGGGGCATATGCGGGGTATATGCGATTCTAAGCAGTTTTCTAATTTTTAATTTAAAAATAAAAAAATATCTTTAAAAATAAAAAAATATCTATGACTAACATTACCACTGAAGTTATGTATCTAAGTGGAGTTAAAGAAGATCTAAGAAAAACGGTTCATGTTAGATGGGTGTGCATATATACTTTTAATTGCCTCATATTTAATCACAAAAAAATATTTACCATAAAAACTTCACATTATATGATTCGTAATAGCAAAACTTCAATACACATACATGCACTACATGAGCAAAACTTCAATCGACATATATAAAAAATATTCGACGATACATTGCATATACTCGTGAAAATAATACATGAGAAAAACATAAAACATTGCATATACATAATGGTATAATGCATTGCAATTGTATAGAAATGCATGTCATATTCTAACAATTGAATGAAGAGGCAGAGTTACAGAATTAAGGACATGAATGAGAAGATTGAAAAGTTGGAGGTGTTGGAGCAGTATGCGCGGCATATGCGGGGCATATGCGGGCCGCATATGCGGGGAGGGCGCATAATGCACTGATTCAAGTAATCGGTGCGGTCTGCATGCCGCACGGGCATATGCGGCCGCATATGCGGTCCGTGCGGCTGATTTAGTGAACACTGATAGATATATATGCTCCAGATTGAGGGGGAGTGTTGAGATAATTATATGCCATTGTCTCTATTTGTATTTTTCTATTTCTTCAGTCTTCTTCATTTAATTTCTCCCTAGAGCTTTTCTCCTATATAAGAAAGCTCTAGGACTACGAGATACGATAACCTTTTTCATTTCACACTTCCACAACCTCGGGGCACTGTACATCTTCGTTGATATTACCAGATATTGTAGGGAGATGTGGGACTAAACACATGGATGTGGTAAATGAATCTTGGAGTGATCCATTTACCCATCTACAACTTATATGGTGCACAACCAAATACTCCAACATCCCCCAAAAAATCTGTATCGTCCGGATGTCTTGAAATAACAACAAAACTCATAAAATATAACTCGATAGTTAAAATCAGTGCAGAGCTTGTGAAAAGATAATAGACTAGGACAATCAGGAGCACTGTGAACTCCATTAAATCGGAGCTTGAAGGAAAACTCCATAGTGCCCACAACAGTGATAGGTTAATGAACTCCATTGGCAACACGAACAGTCTTTACAAAGGAAGACGGCCGTGAAGAGGTATGAAGACTACCTTCTCTCGTTAGAAGAGTTGAGGCACTCGTGTAAGTGATCCATGTAGGATTTTATGTATGCTCATTTTCCTGTTAGCACATAATTCAACTTTTTCTTTTTTCTCACTTTGAAACAAGATAATTCACTTGTATGAAGGTTGTCGCAGATGAAAATATTGACCACTGTTCCTCTTGAATATTGTTTTTTAATGAGTTGTTCCCCCTGGTTAGATATTGCGAGTGTTTCACATCAGGAGTTTACTGCAATGGATGTAAATGTGTAAACTGCCTAAACAATGGCGAGTATGAAGCCCTTAGGCACGAGGCAATTGAAAGCACGCTCAAGCGTAACCCAACTGCATTCCAGCCAAAGATAGTCGGTAGCCCACATTCAATCCGAGATAGCAGGGTATGGTTTATGCTTCTAGTTTTGAACATAAATGAGATTCTTCCAAACTGCTTTTATGCCACATCTTTATTCTTAGATATATAATTGTGCTTGTTTGCCTGTTAGTTCTGTACTTAGGGTAAAATCAAGGCCGTTGCTATAGATCTCTTGGCCTATTTATTTGTTCTCACAATTATCATGTTTTAAAATATTTACGGCTCTAATGACTTGTTTTCTGTTTATTGTTTTTTTTCTTATTTGGTTTCTCTTGATTTTCGGTTACGATAATTCTGATTTGATGCTTTAAATCATATCAACCGAAGTTCAATTGATATGAAGGCACTAAATAGTTACAAATATTGTTGTCTATTAGTGTACTAAAAACAATGAGCGACAACAATCACACATGGATTCAAAGTTCACATATAACTGGCCTACATCCATAGAGGCATAGACAATGCTGGCAATCATCACTATGCGGAAAGGATAAGGCGATTCAAGAGGTTAGCTAATGGCTTAACATTAAAAACACTCATTCTAAGGAGATTACCCAGACATTTCTAATTCAAATATGTCTAGATAAAAATCCGACCGAAATAAATAACCATTTTTGGGACATTCCCTAGAGTTGCTGCAGGAGCCGGGGCACGTATCTGCTCCCACCCCGAAAGCTCACTGAATTGTGATGATTTTTAACTTTGTTGAGTTATTTTCGTTAAAAGGGTTAATGGGTCAAGAGTGGGGAGGGTCTATTTGACCATGTTAGACTATATATATAATCCATCCCCCACTAGTTTTCGGGAATTACTCCCCTTAATTTTTGCGCACTAGAGGACATGACCTTATGCGAAGAATAGAATCTAACGGAGAAAAAGATAGGACAACAATTTTTTTATGCCCTAACTCCACTCTTTTTGTCCATACGTGTGGGGGAAGAAGTTTTTTTACTATCTCCTCTTCGTCTCTTGGTTCTTGAGTGATAGTAGCTCGTAGTCAATCATAGAAGGCACTACAAGGTACACCAATGAAGCCTCTTGTTTATGAGAGCAGCAAATATTGTATTTTTTTTCCTGATTAAATCTTTCCATCTCCATCTTTTATTTTGTTTGGTGGTAATGGTTAGTTAATAATAATTTAATGATTAATAAAATTTGGCTTGTGTAGATCAGTTGTTGATAGTAGGTGACCTTCTATGGTTCTATCCCATGGTGATGCTATAACATGTGAAGCAGGTGCACTACCATAGGTGGTGTTGTGATAAATGGTGCAATAGTAGAAACCACAACATGTGCAAGGTGCATCAGGTGGCCATAGCAGGTGTATCACAATAGTACAGTAGGTGACCTGCTATGGTGTTTGGGCCATAGTAGGTGCATATCTGGAAGTACGATTAGGTGACCTGCTATGGCCTTTGTGCCATAGCAGGTGGCGAGCTGCATGTGCAAAAGTTGGTTCCCATCACTTATGGAGGGCCCCACCTATCTTGATGGCCTCTTTTTCTTTTGTTCTGCTATCCAAAGAGTAGAACCCATCTATTCGTGAGATGGAGGCACATCAAAGAAAGCTAAGACATCATTGTGTGCTCTAACTCCACTCGAGTCCGATGAAGATCTCCTGTTGTTTTCCTCTTCCCGTGGTGCTTGGTTCATGCGAGAGTGTAGGAGAAGGAAGAAGATGCAAGGTGAAGCCCTCTTTGAACGGGGGTTACGGACTTGGGTTCCATCTTTGGTGATCTCTTTACTTCTCCTATTACCTTGTTTAGTGGTGTTCCTTTATTGATAAACAAACAAGAGGGCTTGGCTTGTGTGCCATTTTGAGGAGAATGTACTATCGCCAATCATAGGGGAGTGGTTTTGGGTCAAGAATGTTCCGCGGTTTCCTGCCTTTCATTTAGGGGTTTCCATGTTAAAATCGTTGTATGTTTTGTGGTTGCTTGTTTGGAATTTCATTGCTTGCTTATACTACTCGTGATAACTATTCGTGGTTTCCATTCATCTTGATCATGGATCTTTGATTCTGTCCCACGCTTTTGCAAGCAGGGGTAACTTGTGTTCTAACCCCAACAGCCACATGAGAACGTTTTAGGAGGTTGCGTTATGCAATTAGTTTGATGGGTCATTGAATTAATATCTAGATTTAATTAATGAAAATGAAATACGATTTATTTTTGTTCCTGTACCACTATAATGATCTGTATAAGTGGACTTGTATACCGGGCCGCGTTACTTGAGTAAAGTCATTGGATCATCTCGCTCTATGGGTATTTTCTCCCATGCATGATGACCTTCATTCATGTCTTCACAAACCATGCAAGTCCAGGTCTTCCATAATTCTTTGTGCTAATCTTAGAAAGTAAATTTGTACATAGTGGGCATTCTTTATGTAAAGCAAATAACGGTTTTGTACCTAAATCCACCTAGACAGTTGAGTGGTAATGCACTGTTAAATTTGGCTGAATCCAAAAAACTGTAGTGCATAATTTAAGCAAACAAACAATTTTATAAGCCAACTGCTTCTCTCTCCATATCCATTCTAAATTCCATTTAAGTACATTTCAGTTTCAAAATTAAAACTGATTCGCATTTGAAAACTAGGAAGCAGGTCAACTCCCAGTAGTAGGCAAGCACAACAAGGGGTGCAACTGCAAGAAAACAAGTTGCGTCAATAAGTATTGTGAATGCTTTCAAGCTAATATATTGTGCTCAGAGAACTGCAAATGTTCGGATTGTAAAAATTTCCATGGAGGTAAAGAGAGGAATGCTCTCCTCAATGCAGATCGAAACTCCATCTTCCATGTCTATCAGACAGCAAATGCTGATTCTATAGGAACTTCTCGTTATGGCTCTCCTCCAGGACTCAAGAAGAGAAAAAATCATGAATTCATTTCAGTGGAACGAGTCCAGGATGTATTCTTGCAGAAATCTTCCCAGCTTGAACAGGTATTCTTTTAATTATAAATTCTTTCAAAGTACTTAAGCAGAATTCTTTTTTCACTTCCATTTTAGCCTCATTCATTTTTATTTAAAAAGGCAAAGGTGGTCAATAGGGTCTAATGATCATCCATAAATTCTTTAATGAAATCAATGCAAGTTCTAAGGGTGACATTACAAGCAAAAATCATACATATTCCCACCGCAAGAACTAAAGAAATGTGAGCTCAAGTACATAATATTTTCAAGTTACAGCCTAGCGGACCGGAAATCTTCTTGTTTCTCGTTCAAACTTGTCCATAAGTGAAGTCAAATTAATGAAATCCTCGCAGCACACCTGACAAGAGGCATTTGTCTGAGGACTTATTTTATCTTCCGTAGCTGAACAGCACACATCTGACAGAGAGGCATTTGTCTGAGGACTTATTTTATCTTCCGTAGCTGAACAATCTAAGTATACAAATTATCAAACAATCCAAGGAGAACACATGATTTACGTAGAAAAATCCCACCAATGTAGTAGGGAAAAACCACATGCAAAAAGAAGTATTACTATGATGAAAATTAAAATACAGGATACATAAACCTTAGGACATGATGCTCTCCGAGAACGAGACTATAGATAACCATACCTTACCCTAAAATAAGTATATATATGGGTACAAGATTAATGGATCCTAAATGGATCCTAAAAATCTATATATTAGGCTGTCCAAGATCCATTTGCATAATTTATTGGGTAAATTAAAATTTGGATCCCCATCTATGGGTCTGATCCCAAAATGTGTCCCGATCTTTAAATTGTAACTATTCGGGTCCCAGGACCATTAATGTAAGGAACTTTTTAGGGTTAATGACGAATATGCCCTTGTTTAAAAGTTGGAACCCAACCCCCATTCCCTTCCCTACAAGGGCATATTCGTCATGAACCCCAACATTTCCATTTCCTAAATGGTCCTGGGACCCGAATCGTTATAATTTAAAGATCGGGACCTATTCTAGGATTGGACCCATAGATGGGGACCCAAATTGTAATTTACCCTAATTTATTTGGATCATAAAAGGTTTGACTCTTCAAAACATATTTCAACAAATCGCCACCTTAACTCGAACCCCACTTGGAAGTAGCAATCAAACTCTTTATCAATGATGGCACTTAACCCTAGAAAGACCAACCAAATTCACACTTGTTATGAACTTTGTTAATAAAATTGGCTTGGTTATGATATATACTGGATTGCGTGCTGGGGATATCTTCATTTCAATGTTGCTATCTGTGATTACTTCTATAATGAAGCCGTAGCGGACATTAAGGTGCTTTGTTCCTTCATAGTGTAGTAGGTCCTTTGTCAAATGTATGACACTCTAATTATCGCAGTGGATGACAACAATCTTCTAACTACGATTGAGCTCGTCAAATAATTCTCTCAACCAAATTGTTTCCTAGATTCTTTCGATTGCCTATGTATTATCCTTCCGTACTAGATAATGCCATGGTGTGCTGGAAAGTTGCTCGCCATAAAATTGCATATATGCCATTAGTAAACACATAATCAATCATGGATCTTTTCTTGTCTCAGTCACCTTCATAGTCAACATAAAAAAGCCAACCAATCCATTAGTCTATTAGAAACTAGAATGCAGAAGCATAATCAGAGATAAAAGAATAAGAACATGAAGAACACCAGGATTTTACGTGGAACCCTACTCCCCAAGGAGCGGGAGAACACCTCAAAGGGCTGATTTTTCTATACACTTTTTCATCTATTACAGGTGGTGTGGGGGCTTCTTATATATCCCTCACCGAGTCTCCAAGTCCCACAAATAGTAGATGTGGGACGAAACCACTAGATGTGGTAATTGGACCCTGGAGGAATCTAGTTACCCATCTACACAAGTGACACACATACTCCAACACTCCCCCTCAAACTGGAGCAAGAAATGTTGAGGTTGGATAAATAGAAAGAAATCTCAAATTTATAATACAAGGCACTACATACAATATCAACTCAATGTATACTCTACTGTCGGTTGCTGTTGAGGACGTTGCTTCTCATGCGGTGCAGGTAAGGAGGAACAATAGGGTTGGTGTGTGAGTTGAACTAGATCTCCTCGTCGGAGAACATGTGCTTTTTACTGCATTTGTCAAAGTCACTGGAACTTAAATGAGTCTCCTCGTCGGAGTACTCTGGCCCACCACATGTAGAAGACTGTGCATCATGTGGATAACTACTCCATCTTTGAAGGGCTGGATTGAAAAAGTCATGGAAAAATCCTCCTCAGAGTCCACGGTCGCTAGAGAATAGAGTTTAAAAGTCTCCTTGTCGGAGAACTGCTCTCCCATACTGACTTAGAGAATGGGATCTCTACTCTGAAGTCTTTATGAAACCACATGAAAACCCTAGCCCACAATGGCATAGAAAATGAGATCTCTATTCTGGAGTCCCTATGGATCACATGAAAACTCTAAGATCGAAAATAAAGATGGGGACCACACAAATGATGAACATAGACATGTGCGCATCAAACTAAAGACTCGGAAACCAATCTGAACGTCGAGTTTGAATTTGAAATGTAGAGTCTGAAATCTAGCATGGAATACAAAGAATCTGATATCTGAATCCGACCTGTAACTCTACGCAATACTCCCCCTTTCTCCCATAATTGTTGGATAACAATGACATGTAACTCTCCTTTTTAGGCTTCCTTTTTTACAACAGCCCAGTTGGGAATAAATTGAGCCCCCTATTTTCTGCATGGCCCCCCCTTTTAAATAAAGTAACAATCCACTAGATATGGGGAGTACCCCTATTTTGGGTTCCCACGATGAGGGCTTTCTCGATCAATATTTGTCGCTGTCGCCTGGGATCAGTGCCGCCGCTTGATGGAACAACATGTGCTGCTGCGGGGATCACTTGGACGAGGAGAGGCTCGATGGGCACAGATACACAAGGAGATGCGCCGATGCATATGGATCGGTGCCGCCTTATGCAAGATTCGCAAAGAGAGGAGGTTGTTGCGTCACCTAGGTGTTGAAGGATGGATGTGAGGCGCCTAACGTCCGATCCTGGAGGATATGTGGTGTCCAACAAGTCGGATCCAACAATCTCTGTGTTGACCACTTTCATGGCACTCGATGCTCAAATCAATCATTCAGACAAACAATAAGAATAATAATAAAAATGATAAATAAGATGCGGAGTGAAACTTATTATACCCTATAACTGATGTACAATGACTAGTAGTTGGGGTTGAACCATTGAGAGCAAAGTGGATAAGTATAATTATTATCTATTAATATAAATAAATAAAAATTATTTTTGTAATATTTATACTTTTTAATATTTATGGGGTTTTAATTATATTTAATTTTTATGGATTTTTAATTCTTTTATATTTTATATTTTAATTTTCTTTTTAATTTTGTAATATTTTTAACCACTTTTTGTTTTTTAAGATATAACATATATATATATATCTATAATAATATATGGTAATAATAATGTAGATATTATATCTAATATATACGATATATAATAAATAAATATATAAAAAAGTAGGAAATATATATAGGAACAATCCTTTTTTTAAAGGTTTTAAATATATAGTAGGTATTTATATTTTTTAATAATTATTATTATATAAGTTTTCTAAGGTACATATAATATATATGGTCTATAATTTTAAATATAACTATATAAATTCAAAATCTAAAAATGAAATGTTTTTGTATTTTTAAGATTTTTCTCCGTTTTTGTGATTTTTATGTAAATTTTGGTAATTTTTAGGTATTTTTAATGTATTTCATATATCAAAATAGTAACTGTAATAAATAAGCCGAATTGTTTTGGGTTTTAAAAATATATAATAAGTCCGAAAATTCCCAAAACTAGTTTTAATATATACTATATATTATAAATAAAAATCAGAAACATATTTTTTTTGTATATTTATATAATATTTTCTGATTGTTGTAGACTTTTTAATGTTTTTCTTTTATATTTTTTTGTGATTTTTGATCTGGAGGTTTAATATATAGTAATATATATATGCTCTATTGTTGAGGTGATTGTATCTCACCGTATTATGTTTATATTTTATGTTTTCTTTGTGTATCACTTATGTAATTAACCCATGGCTCTTCTCGTCTATAAGAGAGCCCTAGGATCTCTTTTATGATAAGTCTCATTTTTATCCCAACATGGTATCAGAGCAACGGTCTTAGACCGGGGTTCTCGTACCCTAACCCTAACCCTATACCCACTAGCCCCCTCCCCTCGTTTCTTCCCTCGGTGCTGCCAACGGCTTCTCCCACCCCGCCCCGCACCTCCAGGCGGCCCCTTCCCCTACTGTCGCACCCCCCCCCCTCAACAGCCGACGTACCCCCAGACAGCCCCTCCACAACCATCGTAACCCCCCCAAGCTTTGCAAGGCCCCTCTCAGGGCTGCCGCCTTCTCCAGAGGCGTCAAAAACCCCCCAACGACGCTCCAGCAAACTGCCAGAGGGATCCAGGCCATCGTGTGTGCCCGGGTACCTCTATACAGCCACCTTCTAGAGTATCCCTGGCTCCGATGGTTCCGTCCTGCCCCTGGATGCGTTGTAAATCCTTTCCGGCTATCATTGGGGGCTACTACTAGGCATTTTGGTGCCGGATCAAGATATGGACTGATTCGAGAAAGTTGAAACAGTCTGATTTGCCTCGTGATTTGCGGCCCCAGACCTCGAATGAAGAATTCAGGATGAGTGTATAAGTCTACAGATACAACTCATCCCTCTTATGGCACTGTAGACAAATTTATTATTGAGAGATTCCCCTCTTGTTCCGCATTTTAGCCTATTGAAGAATGCTAGAAAACAAGGGTGACGTGGTCTCCTCTTCCGGTGCCTTCAAGGGCCCGACACCTATCGTGAAGATGGACGAGACCAACTACGAGTTATGGTCCATGCAGTTTCATACCCTAATGCAATGCCACAATAAGGAGCATATTCTGACTGAATCGGAGCTGGCAGACGAGACTGGGACAAATGCATCATGGAAGCAAGATGATGCCTATGCTCGTATCTGGTTCTCTGGGACACTTAGCACAGAGATTGCTAATGATATTGTCAATTAGCCAACTGCAAAGGTCATGTAGGATATATTAGCTGCTACCTACAGCCAGGTGAAGAATGAAAGCAAGATCCTCCAACTTCAGTTTGACATTTTCTCGACCAAGCAGAATGGTCGACCTCTCTGTGCACAATTTTCTCATCTGAGAGGCATGTTTGAAAGACTCCACAATTCCGTGCCTATTACTACCAACTTGAAACAACAACATGCGTATTGGAATGCCGCTATGACTGGAGTTTTCTTGTTATCCCTTGACTCAGAGTACGATGCAGCTCGTACTCAGCTTCTGACTGGTGAAACCATACCACCAATGGAGGAGGTTTACAAGCGGCTGAGCAGGATTACTGCCACACCTACATCTACGCCACAACCGACGTCTTCGGCTATGGTTGCTTCTCGTGGACGAGGCAACACGTCCCAGTTCCGTGGACGTGGACCTCGTGGTAGAGGTGAAGGACGTCAGCATGGTCCATGTTCTTATTGTCATTGTCCTGGTCACTCAGAGGAGACATGCTTTCACAATCATGGCTTTCCAGTGTCTGCACGTATTGCTGAGCAGACTGACTCTTCACCTGCACCCACTACTGATGCACGTTTTGATGATCTTGTATCGAGACTTCGAGAGATGGTGACCACCCCTGTGACTCAGACTGCAGGACCATTAGATGTAGCGGCCACTGCTAGAGCACTGCCCAGTTCCTCAGGTACTTCATATGTGTTTACTAGTAGTAGCAGTTCCGATGTGACCGATTGGATTACGAATTCTGGAGCATCTCATCACAAGTGTGGAGATCGGACACAGTTTACCTCATACAGGGCTATCCCTCCTGGGCGATCCGTGATCATAGCCAATGGAGTTCGGCTACCCATTGTTGGCCAGGGGGAGATTGCTTTAGCCCCTTCTATACATCTTCAGAATGTTTTACATGCTCCAGACTTTTAAATGAATCTTTTGTCTATTAGTCAGATTACAAAAGATCGACACTGTTGTGCCATTTTGACCCCTCTTCTCTTATATTTCAAGACATACTAACTGGCAGGATGATTATTCATGGACGTAAGCAGAGAGGATTGTATAAGCTTGTTGTTCCATCACGTGCTGGGGTGGCCTCTATTCCCTCTAGATCAGTTTCGCCTTTCACGTGGCATCTTCGATTTGGCCACCCTCCTCTTCAAAAGATGATACATGTTCTTCCGCAAATATCAACTCGTACTGTTTTGGACTGTGAAGCATGTCAACTTGGAAAGCATCATCGCTCCTCCTTTCCGAGTCGTCCGAGTCGTAGTAGTAGTCGATCTTTTGAGTTGATTCATTTTGACATTTGGGGTCTGAGTCATGTTCCTGATCTTCAGGGGCATATGTTTTATATTGTTGCTGTGGATGATTATTCTAGACTTTCTTGGGTTTTCTTGCTAAAACATAAGTCTGAAGCATATGCTATAATTAAGACTTTTCTTATTGAGATTAACAACATCTTTTCTGCTAAAGTCAAATGCATTCGTACTGATAATGCTTTGGAATTTTCTACTCTACAATTGGCAGAATTTCTCAAGTCTCTAGGTATAGTTCATCAGACTTCATGCACTTATACATCACAATAAAATGGGGTTGTTGAACGCAAACATCATCACTTCTTAGACATCACGAGGATCTTGTTGATTTACAGTCATACACCTCATTCTTTCTGGGGGGATGTTGTTCTAACCACCTGTTACTTGGTGAATCGCATGCCATCCACTATTCTTAGAGAGAAGAGTCCCTTCTTGATCGTGTTTCCCGAGAAGGAACTATTCACGCTTACACCACGAGTCTTTGGTTCGGTGGCTTTTGTCCATGACTTTACCCCTGACCGTGACAAGCTCTCACCTAGAGTTGTCAAATGTATCTTTGTTGGTTATTCTCATACCTAAAAAAGGTATAGATATTTTGATCCTGTTGGGAGAAAATACTATGTGAGCACTGATGTTACATTCTTTGAGTCTATTATATATTTATCTCCTACAGGTGACAGTGTTGGACATGTGAGCCCACGGCGAGCCATTATGCAATAAATGTTATTGCGAATATCATTCCCTGTTCTGAAATGAAGAATAAATAATTTGCATAATAGGTCCCTCTGTATAATTAGGGTTATGTACCATGGCTGTCTTAAATAATCATACAGCTGTTGATTCAATTATTGAATCATAGAGGCTGGTGTTTGGATGAATATCTAAAGGGTTAGATTGAGGACTCATCAAGCACCGTCAAATTATTATTAAGATGTGATCTCCAGCCTGAGTAGGAGATGGCAATCCTTTCTCACATAGGTTGATATCTGACCGACCTCTTGATGCAGGTCCTCTGCATAGGAATAGAGATTCGGAGGTGTCAGATTAGTTAGGTCAAAGAGTTGACTTAACGAGATCGAGATAACCTAAGTCCTATGTTGAATGCTGTCACAGCATAGGCACGCATCCTCTGACCGGAGACAGATGTATTGCTATATGTCTGAGTGTGTACATTTGACAGACCAATAGGTTGATGACCTAACCAAGGTCTATACACTGGCGCGTTGGTGTGCATATAAGGGCATATGAGTAATACGATCTCTCAAAGGGATCATACAGGTTCACTACTGAACCGGAAGACATGAGCTCACTCATGAGATATTGGGAAGAATCAAATTCCGTGCACGGTCGTCTTGGTTTGGAAGCTTGACTGAATTTGTAGGTTTGATATATACTTTTGGAAAGTATATGATCAAGACCTAGGTATGATATATGCTTTTGGAAAGTATATGATCGATACCAAATCCCAATGATCAAATGAGAAACTTAGTGATCAAACCCTGAAGAAGACAGTATAAAATTGATCTTGATCTTCGGGTTGACCATGGGTCTTCCAGTATGCAGGATGTACAGGTATTGGGAATACCTGAGGGTGATGTGATCATAAACGATTGTATATCCATGACGCTTCCATTCCGAGGGAGTGATGAAACAGGTCTGGATTTTAGTGACTCCTCTCAGAAGAGAAGCAATCTGATCTTAGTCCAAATATTGGACATTGGTCTGAATGAGATTCAGATTCAATGAGAAGATTAGATTTGCGGTCTTGATTTAATCAAGCATCTGTGGGAGGTTCGTAAGATCTGGATTTAAGATAAGATCTCAATATCCAAGTCACTATACGTGGAATAATACAATCGCCCTGTCCTTATCTCCAAGTATCTGCGGAGAAAGCACATTATTCATGAAAGGGTTCAAGAATAATTCTTTTGATGAAATATTCAAGCAAGGACTTGATGATTAAATGAGATTTAATTATCAAGCTTAAATATGAATATGATTCATATTGTGAAAATGATTATCTAAGATAATTAAATGGAATTTAATTATCAAGGATTAAGAGAATGTGGATAACACTATCCATGATATATGTCTATTATAAATATGATTTATAATATACATATATAAGAGAGAGAATTTATGTGAATAGCATTTGTTGATTAATAATGTGGATTAGATTCACATTTATTAATTAATTGGAAATGCAATTTACTAACTAGTTTGGGTTGTGAATATGATTCACATAATATTCAATGGCATGATTGAAATATTCACAAATTAATTGGGAATTAATTTGGTGAATATTTTTGTGAATACAAAATTAATTAAGGAATAATAAGATAAATAAAAAGGAGCCAAAATTGACCACCATTCATAGGTGGCGTCACCCATGAATTGTTCATGGGTGACGCCCCCCAATTTTAGGGAGGTTGGTTGACTCCATTTTATTTATCACATTATCTCTTAATTAGTTAATGTTAAATTAAATTATGTTGATAATGTTGCAACATTTTTTAATTTAATTTAATGTTGTTGGTTTTAACCAACAACAATCATAGCCATTGATTTAGCATGGACCAAGCATAGCCCTTGGATCCATGTGTCCCATGGATTGAGATCCATTGAATCCTAAACTAGTATAAAAGGAGGGCTAGGGTAGCCTTTCCAAGTGACAACATTCTTGAGTTGAAGAACTCTACTCTCTCTCTCATTCTCGTGGGGTCTCCCTAATATTCAAGTGGCCGGCACTTTGTCTATTAGGAAGGAGATCATTTTGCTACGCCTCGACGCTTGGATCTTCGTCAAAGGATTGCGGGAGGGACGCGACTCATCATCGTGCCCGCAAGCGCATTCTCCGTGGGTCGGACTTAAGATAGGAGGATCTCTACTTTGGGATCCCGCGATCACAACCAAGCTTCAAGAGGTATTCCTTGTACTTTGTGGTTTGATGAAACGATCCGAGAAGTGTTCTCGTGATCATGTGGTTTCATCTTTAAAGTTAAAATTTTAATTTCCGCTGCATCTAGCGACTAGTGAGACTAGTTGCTCCGATTGCATACGATGCGATCGACACGCTTCCGTGATGCGCTTGAGGATACTCAATATCCTTCAAGTGGTATCAGAGCCAGGTTGAATAAGGGTTTGGATATGATCCATAGACCTTAGACAATTTGGTTCTTGAAAGGGTTGCGAAATTTTTACTGCATTTCAATTTTCGCACCTATGTCTAATTGAATTTTTCTGTACTGTTTAAAATGTTTAAACACGAAATTTTCAATTGGATTTTGTTCCCCATTAAACAAGGAAACCATAGGACTTGAGTTTACTAAATTTGGATTTCATTTGCTCAAGATATGGCTTTTTGAATATGACTATATTCACTGTTGCGGGAACTGCGGATTTAAACGTGATTAATGAGATAATTACAGTTTTAATCCACCTCGAAATGCGTGAATTATCACTTGGGTTCTTTAATAAATCAAATAGGCAATCTTTGGAAACTGAGTTTGCAATTTTTGGATTTAAATTGATCAAGATATGTTAATTTTAGTGATTGGGGGTCACTGCTGGAAATTGACATTTTTGATCTTGAACCTTGTGATATGTCATTCAATTATCATGATGAAAATTAATTATTAATTTTCTGGAATAATTAGTGATAAATATTTGTGAATTATTTAAAGAAATAATTATTTCATTGAATGACACTTGCCCAAACCACAATGATGAGATATTAGATCTTGATCATTGGTTCATCAACAAACATTGCTTTCATGAAAATCATAGTTTATCCTACAATAGTTCTAGGACAACTTTTACTTGAAAAACTCTCTTGCTTGAATAGGATTGGGGATTTGTCTAGCAAATCTCCTTATAATATAATCAAAAATATTTTGATGTATATTATATGGTATAATTTCGGTTGAAAAACCGATGAGCATCTCAAAGTACATGATGATCTATCTGGTATTATCCTTTCCCGAGGCGGATGTGGTGCCTAGTCGGAGAGCATTGGGGTCGCGGGTTGCAACGTATGTGGTCCGTCCCACTCTCATCGGTACTGGCCATGACAGCGGGTAGGGATTGTATAATGCCGGAGAAAGTCAATGTGTATTTTTCTAATTATTAAAATTCGAATAATACGTATTTTGAGAATATACCTACTATTCAAGTAAAAGACATGTTTGTTGATGATTGGATTAATGATTAATTTAATATGATTAAATTAATTATATCCAATGAATACTCTATTTTGAATAGGTGTGTATTTCCCTTGGAAGAATTAATTATGTGAATATGATTCACAATAATTAATTATACAATTTGAATATGAGGTGGAGGATCACATAAGTGACATCCATGGTCTCCCGTCAAGGCGAAGGGTTCCGTCGCCAGGGATTGTATGTAGGAGACGCCTGTTCGAAGTGACAGCTCCCGTATGCAAGCGCATCTGGATCGGGCTCTTTGCTTCTCGAAAGAGTAAGGCCGTATGCGTAGTGACCCCAATATCGAGTCCTTATATTATTGGAGCGATATTGGATTGCGCATAGCGAGTTCTAATCCTGTTGACGGTTGGTTCAATTAGCAACGGGTCAACATCATCTTACGGGTGGTGGGCCCGGGTGTTAAAGATCGAATTGGGAGATGCAAGTTGGACTTGCAAGGCGGAATGTTTTCCCGCTTCTTTTTATCCGAGTTGTAGGTTCTCATATTATTGGGATGCAACAAAGATAGGAAAGGAGATCCCAGATCTTGCTTGAGATATAATGGTAAGTATATCTCTTACATTGAAAGTGATTAAGGGAATGAATTTTCAGTGTTGACAAGGCAAGACAACTTTGATATAAAAATTCCTAAATCAAAGTAAAATATGTATATATATAATATATATACCCTTATGCAAATCTCTTATTTCAGATAATCCTTCATTAAACCCACTCAATATTATACTCAATAATATCCAGTAAAATATCTTGGATTGGACTCATGATCCAGATATTGTACTTGCAATTGGACACATAATGTATGTGTTTGCAATGTGTAAGTTTCCTCAACATAATGAGGAATGACAATTAAATAAGACAATAAGACATCACCTTAGGGTTTGTATGTCTCTATGTTCTTGATCTTTCATCGAGTGTACTTTAGAAGTCACATATCGATGGTGATCGTAATTGTCAAATAATCCTTATAAAATAAAAGAAGATATTTTGGCATACATATGTGCTCTAGACATTTAATCATGAATGACATGGTTCTCTGCATTATGCAGAATAGTAGCTCGAAAGAGATGATGTATTCAAAATGTTTGAATACCTACCTGAACCTAAGTCCCTAAGAGTTAAGATGTATGTAGATATGATGAGTGTCATCATTCTACTATCTATACTCAAGTCATTCATGAAGCTTCATGATATTCATATTGTATGAATTTAATAAAGCATGTATAAATGTTGAAATACTCTTATATTGAAATCTTTTGAATTCAACATGAGAGATTCTTTGTCTTGAACAATGGTTATTTATAGATGAAGAGAGCACAGTGGAAGCATGGGTTGGACCCATGTGAGAAGGAAAGTCAAAGAGTTGATCGTACTTCTGTGACTTCCATATGACATCCAATGAGTTGGATGAATGCCAATACTGCAATAAGTTGATGTGTTGATAGTATGACTATCAAATCTGTCTAAAATCCTTAGTGAAGGACTCAGATAGAGCATCAAAATAATCTACATATAATCATGACTTTGACTTACTTATTTCATAAGATAAAGTCTGATAATTGTATCCCAATCTTCTAGTGATATTTATAATTGGTTGTATATATATATATATATATTAGAAGATTAGAAATTTGATCTTAAGGTTTAATAGTTATCTACATGGATATTGATGTAATTGTTGCATCAATCTCTGTTGGATAGATAGACTTCATATTCTCAGTGGGAGAGTCCTTAGTCTTAGAGAATGTCTCTATGACCTAGATATTAGAATACCCTCATTGTTTGTTTCTAAATATTGGAAATAAACATGAATTCTGAGATAGAACTATCATAAATAGTTATGATGGATATATTTCAGATAGTAATCTAATATCTAGTGGACTCCACAAAATTAGAAAAATTAATGAATGGTTCATTAAGATTTCTAATACTGAAAATTAAACCTTGATAGATCAATAGGAGGATGAAGATCATTTGACAATGATCTGGCATCGAGTCTTGGACATATATCTATTGATATGATCAATAGACTAGTAAGATATGCAACTTTAGAATGTCCAAAATTTCAAATCTTACATACTTGTGAATATTGTATTCAAAGTAAAATGTCCAATACACCCTTCTCTGGGAATGGTGTTAGATGTCGAGGTATTCAAGATCTCATACATATTGATGTATGTAGATCATCTATATCATAGTAAACATTATGGATATGTGATATCTATTGATGATTATTTATGATATGAGATTTCTTCTCTTCACCTGAGAAACCTTTGAAATGTTCAAAGATTTCACAATTTTGGTTTAGAACCAAAGTTTGAAGGAAGATTAAATGAATTTGATCTAACCAAGGTAGCAAGTACCTATTAGATAAAATTCAGAGAATACCTTATGGAGATATGAATACCATTTCTATCTCAATCCTCCTACCACACCTGAACTCAATAGAGTTGTAGGGAGATACAATCGGATCATGTGTGACATGATTTGATCAATGATGAATTTTAGCATAATTATCCCCTTAGTTTCCAGGTATATATGTAGTAGAGACTACACTATATATCCTTAATAAGGTTCCATGCATGTAAGCTGGAATCGAGCACTTGGGAGTGCTACTTCATTAGGAAAATAAAGGATGGTATTGGATACCTACTTTATGACCTTGAGATTCTTAAAAAGATCTCATTTCTGAGAATATGATTCTTAGAGGATGACTCTCTTGAGAATCAAGATGAAAATGAAGTATAGGAACTCATTTAATCTTGAGAAGATAATGAGGCTCCTAAAATCGGAAACTAAAAGGGATAATTAAAGATGAAGCACTAATACCTCTTCAAATAAGTTTGAGGATGTATTCCATGTGTCAGTGAAGTCTGACAATGATCGGACCTTCATGTGATGAATCTCCTGAGGATCATGACATGGAAAGATGGATATTAGCAATAAAGTCTAAAGTAGACTTCATATACAAGTGTTGTATATGGACCCTCGAGGATCCACCTATATGGGTAAGACCCATAAAGGTGTAAATGGATCTTCAAGAGAAGAGGGAACCTGATGAGAAGGTAGAGACCTTCAAAGTTCGGTTCGTAGCCATGAGCTACACACTGTAAGAAAAGACATTGCTTGCAATGTGACTTTCTCTTCGGATCGTATTCTGGCAGATTGCATTCCTCTAAAGAATACATCTCTGAGGATATTCACATGAAGTAGCCCCAGGGCTTCATGATTTTGGAAAGTAAGGTGTGAAAGCTAAAGAAATCCATCTGTGGACTCAAATAAGCTTCTTGTTGTTGGAACATAAGATTTGATGAAATTATAAATGTTATGATTTCAAATAGAATCTTGATGAACCATGTGAAGCTTAGTGGGAGTGTCATTGTGTTCATCGTGCTAAATGTAGATAATATCCTAATCATTTGAAATGATATAAGGATGATAATAAGTGTTTTATAGACTGGCTATTCCATACCTTGAGATATGATCTCAAGAATACCTCTTAGATCTTAGTTCTGAAGTTGTTCAGAAGTAAAAAAAAGAGGGTATTGGGATTGTCACATTTGTAGTATACCTTGGACATTTTCCATTCTTGGAAATTCCAAGAAAGGCTTCTTTCCCTTAAGATTTGGTACTGACCTATCTGAAGGGATAGCACCTCAAAGAGTTGAGGAAGTGAATGCTAGAACTGATTGCACTTGTGCATCAGTTACGAGGAGCTAAGTGTATGCTAGATGTGTACAAAAGCCAGATATCTGCCATGCAGTGGGAATAGTAAACTGTTACTAATCCTACTATGGAGAGAGAAAACACTTGATTGCAGTAATAACAATATCTTCAATAGATGACAAGATTTTTGAGATAGTGATCTCAAAGTTATATCTTCAAGAGCTTAAGACTTTATAGATAGAGATCTAAAAAGTCTTAACTGTGGATACCTTGAGAGATAGTGATCTCCCGGAATAAAGGTATTCTGATAAGGATTATGGAAATACTGGTTATAATAATTATTGAGCAATAGTGTCAAGGACACTATAACTGCTTTGACTAGATTGAGTATTGGTTGCATTAGATGCAACATTCGCATTAGATGCGAGCACTGTTACCTAGGGATATGCAAGTGCCGTAAAAGGACTTGGCATAGTCTTTTGGGAACAGAGTGACTGATCTGCTTACCTAGCTATTTTTTCTAAAATAGCCTATGATTGTCACATGAGTGTGGGTTTAAATGATTAGCCCATTAATGGCTCTTTGGGCTAGTGGGAGATTGTTGGACATGTGAGCCCACGGCGAGCCATTATGCAATAAATGTTATTGCGAATATCATTCCCTGATCTGAAATGAAGAATAAATAATTTGCATAATAGGTCCCTATGTACAATTAGGGTTATGTACCATGGTTGTCTTAAATAATCATACAGCTGTTGATTCAATTATTGAATCATAGAGGCTGGTGTTTGGATGAATATCTAAAGGGTTAGATTGAGGACTCATCAAGCACTGTCAAATGATTATTAAGATGTGATCTCCAGCCTGAGTAGGAGATGGCAATCCTTTCTCACATAGGTTGATATCTGACCGACCTCTTGATGCAGGTCCTCTGCATAGGAATAGAGATTCGGAGGTGTCAGATTAGTTAGGTCAAAGAGTTGACTTAACGAGATCGAGATAACCTAAGTCCTATGTTGAATACTGTCACAACATAGGCACGCATCCTCTGACCGGAGACAGATGTATTGCTATATGTCTGAGTGTGTACATTTGACAGACCAATAGGTTGATGACCTAACCAAGGTCTATACACCGGCGCGTTGGTGTGCATATAAGGGCATATGAGTAATACGATCTCTCAAAGGGATCATACAGGTTCACTACTAAACCGGAAGACATGAGCTCACTCATGAGATATTGGGAAGAATCAAATTCCGTGCACGGTCGTCTTGCTTTGGAAGCTTGACTGAATTTGTAGGTTTGATATATACTTTTGGAAAGTATATGATCAAGACCTAGGTATGATATATGCTTTTGGAAAGTATATGATCGATACCAAATCCCAATGATCAAATGAGAAACTTAGTGATCAAACCCTGAAGAAGACAGTGTAAAATTGATCTTGATCTTCGGTTGACCATGGATCTTCCAGTATGCAGGATGTACAGGTATTGGGAATACCTGAGGGTGATGTGATCATAAACGATTGTATATCCATGACGCTTCCATTCCGAGGGAGTGATGAAACAGGTCTGGATTTTAGTGACTCCTCTCAGTAGAGAAGCAATCTGATCTTAGTCCAAATATTGGACATTGGTCTGAATGAGATTCGGATTCAATGAGAAGATTAGATTTGCGGTCTTGATTCAAGATAAGATCTCAATATCCAAGTCACTATACGTGGAATAATACAATTGCCCTGTCCTTATCTCCAAGTATCTGCGGAGAAAGCACATTATTCATGAAAGGGTTCAAGAATAATTCTTTTGATGAAATATCCAAGCAAGGACTTGATAATTAAATGAGATTTAATTATCAAGCTTAAATATGAATATGATTCATATTGTGAAAATGATTATCTAAGATAATTAAATGGGATTTAATTATCAAGGATTAAGAGAATGTGGATAACACTATCCATGATATATGTGTATTATAAATATGATTTATAATATACATATATAAGAGAGAGAATTTATGTGAATAACATTTGTTGATTAATAATGTGGATTAGATTCACATTTATTAATTAATTGGAAATGCAATTTACTAAGTAGTTTGGGTTGTGAATATGATTCACATAATATTCAATGGCATGATTGAAATATTCACAAATTAATTGGGAATTAATTTGGTGAATATTTTTGTGAATACAAAATTAATTAAGGAATAATAAGATAAATAAAAAGGAGCCAAAATTGACCACCATTCATAGGTGGCGTCACCCATGAATTGTTCATAGGTGACGCCCCCCAATTTTAGGGAGGTTGGTTGACTCCATTTTATTTATCACATTATCTCTTAATTAGTTAATGTTAAATTAAATTATGTTGATAATGTTGCAATATTTTTTAATTTAAATTAATGTTGTTGGTTTTAACCAACAACAATCATAGCCATTGATTTAGCATGGACCAAGCATAGCCCTTGGGTCCATGTGTCCCATGGATTGAGATCCATTGGATCCTAACCTAGTATAAAAGGAGGGCTAGGGTAGCCTTTCCAAGTGACAACATTCTTGAGTTGAAGAACTCTACTCTCTCTCTCTCTCTCATTCTCGTGGGGTCTCCCTAATATTCAAGTGGCCGTCCACTTTGTCTATTAAGAAGGAGATCATTTTGCTACGCCTCGACGCTTGGATCTTCGTCAAAGGATTGCGGGAGGGACGCGACTCATCATTGTGCCCGCAAGCGCATTCTCCGTGGGTCGGACTTAAGATAGGAGGATCTCTACTTTGGGATCTCGCGATCACAACCACGCTTCAAGAGGTATTCCTTGTACTTTGTGGTTTGATGAAACGATCCGAGAAGTGTTCTCGTGATCATGTGGTTTCATCTTTAAAGTTAAAATTTTAATTTCCGCTGCATCTAGCGACTAGTGAGACTAGTTGCTCCGATTGCATACGATGCGATCGACACGCTTCCGTGATGCGCTTGAGGATACTCAATATCCTTCAGACAGGTTGTCTAATACTGGTTCTAGAGAGGATGTTGTGGTACCCCCACCTCCATCTTCTCCATCTCATGCTCCATGTGATGTTCCTCGATCCTCAAGACCGCCACCCCCACCCCACCTCCACTTCCTACCACAGAGTCTACATTCTTATCACATGTTTATACTCGCAAGTCTTCTACTCGCCCCTCTTCTCATGCACCGTCCACATCATCCACCATGCCTTAGGTATGTCATGAACATGTTATTTCTACTGACGATACTGGCGATTTGAATATTGTACAGGAAGAATTGCTTCCAGAGGACTGTGATGGCCTGGAGATATCGATTGCCCTAAGGAAACCTCATCGCCAGTGTGTCACATACCCAATAGCTGAACATGTTTTCTTGGATCATCTGTCAGAGGACTACAAGAAGTTTATAGTGGGACTATCTGTTGTTACTATCCCACGAACATATCAGGAGGCGCTTCAGGACAGTAGGTGCCACCTTGCTATGGAAGAAGAGATGGCGGCTCTGAGATCACGTAGCACATGGAGCATTGTCTCTGCTCCACTAGGTGCCTCTATTGTGAGCTGCAAATATTCACGGTCAAGCAAAGGGCCAATGACAATGTCGACCGATTCAAAGCAAGGCTTGTGGCTTGGGGGTTCACCCAAAACCTATGGGGTGGATTATCAGGACACCTTCTCTCCAGTAGCAAGGCATTTGACACTACGCATTCTTCTATCTGTTGTCATTTCACGGGACTGGCCTCTGTACCAACTTGATGTGAAGAATGCCTTTCTCTATGAGGATCTCCAGGAGGAAGTATATATGCAACAACCACCAGGATTTGCTACTGAGGGGGAGTCTCAGAAGGTGCGCCGACTTCACAAGGCGATTTATGGCCTGAAGCAGAGTCCGAGAGCTTGGTATCAAAAGCTATCGGAGTTGATAGAGCAAAAGGGGTTTGTGCGGTCTACTGCGGACCACTCATTGTTTGTACAGAGGACACATAGAGGTACTGTTGCTATTCTTGTTTATGTGGATGATATTGTCATTACATGAGATGATGAGCAGGGTATTCTTACTATCAAGGAGTTCCTTGGTCAGCAGGTGGTGACTAAGGACCTTGGCAATCTTCGCTACTTTCTTGGATTATAGTTCGCCAGGAACCAACATGGACTTGTAATGACTCGGAAAAAATTTAGTATTGAGACAGGTATGACAGGGTGCAAACTCGCTACTACTCCTATGGATGCAAGAATGAAATTATATAATGAGGAAACCAAAGAGATTGACAGGAGGAGATACAGAGAGCTTGTTGGGAATCTCCTATACGCTACCATTATCAGGTCGGATATTGCTTTTGCAGTTAGCAAAGTCAGTCAGTTTGTGGAGCAACCCCGGAAGGTGCATGTGGATGTTGTCCGTATGATCTTGAGGTATTTAAAGACTTCACCTGGCTCAGGCCTTTTATTCAGTAGGGATACATCACTTGAGGTGACAGGATGTGCAGATGCAGATTATGTTGGTTGTCACAGGGACATAAAGTCTACTTCTGATTTTGCTATTTTTGTAGGCGACTCACTTGTTTCATGGAAAAACAAGAAGCAGACAGTGGTGGCCAGATCTAGTGCTGAATCTGAATACAGGACCATGGCACACGGATGTGCAGAGATGATGTGGGTTAGATCGGTATTAACCGAACTTACTGTTGAGGTTTCTCTTCCTATGAAGCTTTTATGTGATAATCAAACAGCTTTATTTATTGCCAATAACCCTGCTTTTCATGAGCAGACAAAGCATATCAAGGTGGATTGTCATTACACTAGAGACATGATTTTGAAAGGTCTTATATCCACCTCTCATGTTTCCACAGGAGATCAGACGACAGATATCTTCACGAAGGCTCTAGCTAGAGGTCCATTTCAGAGATGTTGTTCCAAGCTGAGCATGATTGATATTTATGCTCTAGCTTGAGGGGGAGGGTTGAGATGATTGTATCTCGCCGTATTATGTTTATATTTTTTGTTTTCTTTGGGTATCATTTATGTAATTAACCCATGGCTCTTCTCCTACATAAGAGAGTCCTGGGATCTCTTTTATGATAAGTCTCATTTTTATCCCAACACCTATTTTTTTGTAATTTTTAAAGAAGGTTTTGTATTTTTTTTATTTTTTATATGTAAGCAAGGAATATTTATCTCCTGTTCTATTTTAATAAATGGAAGAACACAAGTAAATTCCAAAACAAAAATAAGGCGTAAATGGGCAATATATTATCTCCTACATTAATTTTCCCATAAATTTTAGGATACATGTGCTATTTAATAAATGAAAAGACATAAAATAAAATACAATGTTGGCATGGGTCTTTTTGCAATTATAATATATTACAGCTACATGCATGCAAAATATCCTAAAAGTCAACATTGATTTTACAATTTAAAAGACTAAACTGAGGGCTGTGCAAAAACAGCAGGTGCCTCACGTGGATGGCCACGTGAGGTGACCTGGCAAGGGACGTATTTACAAATATGAAAGAGTTTGGGGAGGTCTAAAGTTCACACCTATATTTAAACGATACTTAGTATTTGCTTAAATAACGCTTCTCCTTACACCACGTGACTCGATCAATGGCGGGATGCACATAACGCTTTGCCCATGATCGTACGGTCCATAAAAAATAAGGGGAGGCGCCATGATCCGTCGGCTAGAAGATGCGTTCAATGAACTTGGAAGAGCAGGTGCCCGGACAAGCTTCGATCGTGGATTTTCCCTTGTTCTAGCCTCCGTTCTCCTTGCCGACGGGTGTAAAAGACTCCTGGAATCTTCCCATGTCAGTAGGAGGTGTCAATCAAGTTTGGACCCCATCGATAAGGGCCTAGAGCTCAAGGTGGTCTGGGACTCCGAGATGAACTTTGATGTCTCGCTCCAGATGTGGCCAAGCTCCAGATCCTGCACAAAAATGATCCCCGGTTTGAGGTAATGGTCCTCGACCAGAAGATGAAGCTGGATGCGCAAGGGAATGGAGGGGTATATAGCTTCGACGAAAAGGCGAAGGAGGGAGCTCGATAGCTCGGATTCATGCAAAATCCGAGGTGGCAATTTGGGTGAAATGCGAAGAAGATGATGGGGAACAAAAATGGGGCTAAGGCGAGGTTGTGACAGGTTGAGAGTCGATGAATTTAGATCTGGAGCACGATGCTCCTGCAATAAAAAAATCTAAAAAATTAAATAAATCTACTGCCTAATCATACAAAGTAAGATCTAAATTACACTACTGGAACAAAAAGCAAAAGAAAATTGCATGGAAACAAGCTCGACCCTGTTTGGAATATTGAACAAGGGGTGGCTCACTGGAGATACTCCAGTAAAGGTCTGGATCTGCTCGAAAATGCTCCCTCCTCGTTGCAAATCGACGGATGCAGCTTCCTGTCACTAAGAGCACACTGTCTGTTCGATTTGAGGGGCTAAGGCATATTTAAGAGAGATCAAACTCAAAAAGTTTGGATTTGGAGCTTATTTATAGACAAGAGGAGTTAGGGTTTTGATCATGAGTTGGCATGCGATGGAGTGATCTTTTGCTTGATTAGACGTATGCGAGAGATGGAAGAAGGTGAGCGGCTCAAGATTGGTGAAGGAACCAAGGTCCCTCGAGCACTGGATCTTCTCCAAAATATCAAAAAAGGGTGGGGTCGACGTGCTTCTGACACGAGCATGGGTTTGAAAGGACAGTTGACCTGTTGGGTCAACTTTCCTTGAATTCTGGCTGGCCCACATGGACCAATCGGAAAAGTTAGAGGGATAAATTCCTTATTAATTCAATATAAAACAGTAAATGATTTTATTAATTTTAGGTCAAAAGATAAAAATTATTTATTATTTTATGTAGCATTTTATTCGGATTTTTATTTATTTTACAAAGTTATTTAATAAGTGCTCGTATTTACATGTATAAACATAAGTATATATACCTGCATTTGAGTTATTTTTATTTTTATTTTATATTTGATATTTTATTATAGTATTTACATATTTAATATATTTATAACTTATTTAATCACATATTTACATATTTTTATTGTATTTTTCTTATTTTATTTATATACTTAAATACATATATACATGTATTATATATGTATAATTTACCTATATAGTTTAATACATTATTTATTTTAATGCATTATTAATGATTTTATTCTATATTTATTAATTAAATATATTTCAAATAACATTTACAAGTATTCAGTTCAATAGGGACCCAAAAGTCAACTTTTGCATCTCAACTTCAAATTAAATGAAATCATCTTCATTAAATAGATAATTTAATATTATGAATAATAAAAGTGAGTTGGTCAAATTTGAGTTTGTATAGAGGAGATACAGGTCTGTGAAGTTTTCTTTGTGGCCTTTTATTCTGTGTCTCGGGTGCATTGTGTATTATTTTTGTGTGATAAATTTTGTATTTTTCTTTGTAATTTTATGTACAACTTTCATCTCAAGGATTTATTTATTTGAGGTATAAAAAGAGGAAAATAATAGGGCCCAAATGACATTTATTGATAAATAAAAATTAGGTTTTTGGGTATACTCTGTACAATTTCTCTGCCCTATCTCACCTTACTTTATTTCTTGTCGACTAAGTCATCATGATGATTGGGTGTCGGGGTCTAGGATCGATGCCTTTAACTCTTCATTTCTTTTCTTTTCTTTCCTCTATTCTTTTATTTGAGATTAAATTTTGATATTTATAGAATATTTATATGGTAATATGTATTTATCTAGTGATTTAAGGCCAAAATGGAAGAATAAAGGTGATGAAATAGAGATTCATCACCCTCTATACCTGCCTTTACTAGTCCCTAGCAAACACTTATGACAATGAGTGAAGAAAATGAAAATAAAGAAAACAAAAAGAAAGAACTTGGAATAATTCTTGATTCTTAAACTTGTCTTAATAAAATCAATGCTTGGAGCTCAGTTAAGACCTTTGAATTCTTAGTATGTGCGGAACCGTATTAAGTTAGCAAGTGTGACACAACAACTCTTAGGTTCCATAATCCTATATTCAGTTCAATTCACAGCCTGGTCAGAACCATCCTTTAATCACATACTCTTACAACCTTCAAATAACAAGTACCATGTGTGCGAATTGGTAAGCTCTTCCCAGACAAATCATTGAACTATTGAATTGGTTAGCTCTTCCCAGACAAATCATGTCTTCGAGAAGATGGATATTCACTTCTAAGGTCAGGTGTATGATGGTTCACAACTGAAAATGGGAGAATATGGAAGAATAGGAAAAGAAATGGGAATGGATCAGTGTAGTCGCATTTCCTTGTGAAGTTCAGCCAGTGTAATCGAATCTTCAACCAGAAGCAACCTTTTTCTGGAAGCTCATAATTTTTGGACTTTTTGGTGTAGGCTTCTTTTTTATTTTTTCTTTGTATATCATTGCGTTGCATTCTTGTTTTGCCCCAACGTATATATAATCTTTTATTCCGCTCTTGTTTTAGAGTCTTGGAAAAAGTTTCACTAGCAGACTATCCCTTATCTGAAGCTTCATTTCAATCCAATCTCCAGTCATTAGATGGCCATGCTACTAGAGGAAGTGGGTTGAAGTACCGGTTTCGGCAGTCCCCAAGAATGGTTTCTGAGCCACCCTTGACGAAGTGGCCTAGTATCGTCCTAACTTAGACTCCAAGATCTTTCAACAATCCATCTAGGTTGAGCTAAGTATTAAGTGTTAGGTCTCTAGTCAAGCCACTGTCTCAAAAGTCCTGTAGATGCCATGAAATGTTCTAGTTAGACACATTGAATCGATATATGAACATAGTCTCATAAAACCTAAAGAATTAAGTCAAGGTGACCTAGAGCATCTCAATTCCAGTCCTTAATGGGTTCCTTTGAAATTAAGTGGATTAAGGTCTAGACCAAGTTCTAATCGTCAGACTTTATTTAGACTTGTTCAATTATTTACATCATTCTGAAAAATGCGAATGCTATGCAAGAAAAGAAAATCTTTTTGTGAAGCTATTTTCGGATTTTGAGCTTTTTATGGATTTTTGAAATAGGTTTGCAAATTTTATGAGATTTTGAAAATATTTTGCATTTTTTCCGTGTTTTGAAATTTTTGAATTTTTAGAGATTTTGTTAAAAGTTAGTGAAAGAAGTATATTCAAATATTTACACAGACATGCGTGCTTATTTACAAGAGTTGGTTGTAAAATTCACACCGGGACTTTATACATGTTAAGTTGTTATTTACAGGTTATGCATATATTTTGGTTATATATAAAGGTGATTTTGTTATCTATAATTATGTATAAGGTTCTCAAAATAGTTTGAAAATATTTTGCAAGTATTTTGAAAATTTTATTTTGCAAATAAATTTTACCATTAATTTTGCAAACATTTACAAACTTTGAAAATCATTTTGCAAAGATTTTTCAAAGATATATATAGATTTGTCAAAATATTTTTGCAATCATTTTCCATATCATTTACAAATTGAATTTTCAAAAATTTTATTCAAACAAATGGAACAAAATTTTGCAAATATTTACAAAAGATTTTTACAAAGGCTTGAAAACATTTCACAAAAAGTTTTCCTAATGGTTTTCAAAAGATTTTTCAAGAAATTTTCCGATCATTTTTCAAATCATTTTACAAATTATTTTTAAATCTATTTATTAATCATATTTACAAGGAATTTTGAAAATTTTCATACATTATTAGAGCGTATCCTTTACAATTGATTTATTGTATAATATGTCTCATAATGTATTTTAGCCATATTATTAAAAATACAAAAGTATAGTTATGGCTAAAGTATATACAATGTATATACATCTCCACTATACTTAGCTTGAGCTATGTCCTCATAGTGATCGAAGAGAAAAAGGAAGACATAACTCGTGTTGAGTATAGTAAAGTTTATACTACAACGACTAAAGAATGAGAAGTCGATCGACTACCCATATTTAGGATCAATTAGTCCCAAGTATAACAGACTGTATAGAAAATGAGGATGATCGAGGATTAAAATGTACGAAATGAATGGGCTCGGCTTGTCCACCCTATATTTAGGGTGAAATATCCTTAAGTATAGATAAAATATCAACAATTAGAGAACAAGCGAGAAAGCGAATAAAGAATATCCTGAATACACTCATCCCCCTATACTTAGGATGACGTATATCCTAAGCATAACGTAGATTAATGGGATGAATAAAATACGGAAGAATGAAAAATACGGAAGAATGAAAAATAGAGGATAGGAATGAAAAGAAGAAAATCAACCAAAAATATTTTTGGGTGCTTCGTCTGCATCTGTTGCCACTGCTGAAAAATCTTCTTGAAATATCATTCGTACCGAGTCAATGGACATTGATGCGTTATGCTTTAAGTATCGCTTCAGCAACTGTCCGTTGATAATGAATGGTTGTGCGTCAAATGATAAACTAGATATCAAGATACTACAGTTGTTACACACATGTTTGACTAAAAAGGGCCTTGTCCACTTGCTCTTCAGCTCGCCTGGAAAAAAGTTTCAACTTTGCATCAAAAGACCAGACCTTCTGCTCAGATTTGAAAGTCTTTCTTCGGATATGCTTATTGTGCCACTTCTTAATTTTCTATATCCTAAGTATAATGTAGATGAATGGGATGAATAAAATATGGAAGAATGAAAAATAGAGGATAGGAATGAAAAGAAGAAAATCAACCAAAAATATTTTTGGGTGCTTCGTCTGCATCTGTTGCCACTGCATCTGTTGCCACTGCTGAAAAATCTTCTTGAAATATCATTCGTACCGAATCAATGGACATTGATGCGTTATGCTCTAAGTATCGCTTCAGCAACTGTCCGTTGATAATGAATGGTTGTGCGTGAAATGATAAACTAGATATCAAGATACTACAGTTGTCACACACATGTTTGACTAAAAAGGGCCTTGTCCACTTGCTCTTCAGCTCCCCTGGAAAAAAGTTTCAACTTTGCATCAAACGACCAGACCTTATGCTCATATTCGAAAGTCTATCTTCGGATATGCTTATTGTGCCACTTCTTAACTTTCTCTTAGTACATAAGTCTGTTGTTGTATGCATTGTCTCTGAATTCAAGCAATTAGTTCAGGTCGATCTTTCTGTTCTTGCCAGCCTTCTTGGAATCCAAGTTACAAATGTTAATTGACCATAAAGATTTGTAAATGACTTCCACGAGCAGGTGGCATGGCTTGCCATATAGCAGGCAGTAGGGAGACATGCCTAAAGGTGACGTATACACAGTAGATAAGACGAAAGAACTGAGTCAAGAAACGATGATCGGTTCTTCCTATTTGGACGCACAAGCTTCTGTAAAATTGTCCTAATCTCGCTGTTTGAGTATTCAACCAAGCCATTGATATGAGGGTGGTAAGGAGAGGCAACACGATGTTCAATGCCATATTTGTTGGGAAAATAAAGAGAGACGTTTATTCCTTGAGCCCTAGGCTCTCTTATATAGGGAGAGACATATGGACAAATTATATAAAGTAGACAAAGAAGAAAGAAAATAGATAAAAGATACGTGAACATAAAATATATCTCTACACTCCCCCTCAATATGGAGCATAGATATCTATCATGCTCAGCTTGGATAAGCACTTATGGAAGGTCTCTAAGTAGGGTTTGGTGAAAATGTCTGCCGCATGGTCTCCTCAGATGACATGGGATGTAGAAATGAAGCCTTTCTGGATCATATCACACATATAATGACAACCAACCGGCCATAGCTCTATACTCAGATTATACGGTTTGCTTCTTACTCTTCCGTGAGACAAGCGACTCTCCGACATATAGAAAATCCTGATGTAGACTTCCTATCCTTTGGGCACACTGCGTAGTCTGCGTCTGCACATGCTGAGATAGTAATAGTGCCGCCCTTTTTAAACAATAACCCTGCACCTGAAGATGACTTAAGATACCTTAGTATCATTTGTATAACATCCATATGTACATGACGAGGTTGTTCCATGAACTGACTCACTCTATTGACTGCAAATGAAATATTAGGCTTGGTAATGGTAACATAAAAAAGCTTTCCCACCAGTTCCCTATATCTTCTCATGTCAATCTCATTTGTGTCATCATTATACAACCTCATATTTGGATCCATGGGTGTAGAAGTAGGTCGACATCCAAGCCTACCCGTGTCACTTAGCAAGTCAATGACATATTTTCTCTGAGTCATCACAAGCCCTTGTTGATTTCTGATAAACTCTAATCCCGGAAGATATCTAAGCGCTCCCAGATCTTTGGTAACAAATTCACGGCCAAAAATTCTTTTGCTCTTTTTATTCCCTGCATATCATATCTTGTTATAAGTATATCATCAACATACACCATAATAACAGTCGTACCTCTGGAGGTTCTCTATATAGAAAGAGAATGACATGCATTCGACCATTTGAACCCTTTCTTTTCAAACAAATCTGAGAGCTTATGGAACCAAGCTCTCGGGCTCTGCATACTTGTGAACACTCCCCCTCAGCAGCAAACCTTGGCGGCTGCTGCATGTAGACTTCTTCCTGAAGATCACCATACAAAAGACATTCTTGATATCTAATTGAAACAGTGGCTAATATCAAATTACAACAACAGATAAAAGAATATGTAAGGTAGAATGACGAGCAACTGGAGAAAATGTGTTAAGATAATCGACCCCATATGTCTGAGTGAAGCCCTGGGCAACCTGTTGAGCCTTGTACTTGTCAATGCTACTATCTGCATTTTGCTTCACTGTACATACCCACTTGCAACTTACTATAGATGTCCCAGTAGGAGCCGGAACAAGGCTCCAAGTACCTCGTGACTGAAGAGCCGCCATCTCTTCCTCCATAGCCAGACGTCATCTATTGTCAGCCAATGCCTCCTGGTATGTCCGTGGTATCTCCACATTGGACAAAGCAACTGCAAACCTCCTGAAGTCACCTGTTAGATGCTTAAAGGTAACATGAGAAACAATCAGATATGAAGCACATGAACGCTTTTGCTTCCTCAGAGTAATAGGCAAATCAAGTTATGCAACATTTGTACCAACGTCCTTATCATCCCCTTCCTGAAATAGCCCCTGTTGAGAAACACCATCAGACCCATCATTAGAAGTAATGTTGTCAGACCAAACCTGAGGCATGCTTGGTGATTGACCATGATCATGAGTAAGGGTTGGTCGTCGACTGTAGTGATGTGGTAGAGGAGGAACCAAAACAATGGGAGGAGGTAATATTGGTGGAGGTGATGGTGGTGGAGGTGGTGGAGGTGATGGAGGTGATGGTGGATACATTGGTAGAGGTGGAATGTAGATCTCATCATCTAAAGTTAAGGGTGCCAACCTGTCGCCTGTTGGAGAGAAGAACATGACATACTCAAAAAACGTGACACCTGCATTGACATAATACCTCCGACGCAACGGATCATAGCAACGATAACTCTTTTGAGTCATGGAATACCCGACAAAAATGCATTTGACAGCCTTAGGAGAGAGCTTGTCAATCCTTGGAGACAACTAATGGAGGAACGCAATGAACTCAAAAACACGAGGGGTACGGGAGAACAACTCCTTGTCAGGGAAAATAAGGGAGAAAGGTATCTTCTCCCCCAGCATCGATGAGGCATACGATTAATGAGGTAACATGTTGTGCGAACTGCATCACCCCAGAATGAGTGCGGTGCACAACTTTGGATAAGAAGTGTACGAGTGACATCAAGAAGGTGACAGTGCTTTCTTTCTATGACACCGTTCTGTTGGGACGTGTGAGCACAAGATGTTTGATGTAGGATGTCGTGAGATGAAAGAATTGAGATAGTATATGGCTACAGAATTCAGGAGCATTGTCAGTTCGTACAATTTTGACAGTGGTGGAAAAAACATTCTGCACTTCTTTAATAAAATTCATAATAGTATTGCCAGCTTCTGATTTACTCTTCAACAAGAAAACCTAGGACAAACGACTAAAATCATCCACAACAATAAATATAACCTGTGTCCCTGATGATCAGGAACACAACTCGGACCTCAAATGTCAACATGGAAAAACTCAAAAGGAGAGCTACTGCTCCGACTTTGACGACTTGGGTAGACGGACAGATGGTGCTTCCCTAATTGACATGCTTCAGAATTGAATGACGAGCGAGGTGAGATCTGAGGAAGAATTTGACGCAGTTTCTGAAATGGAAGATGACCAAAGTACATATGACATAGATAAGGAGAGATAGGTCTAGTAGAATGAGAGGATGCTTCAGCATAAGGTGTTTGGATCGGTCGATACATCCCGCCTTGCTCATGGCCACAACCAATCACTCTGCTCGTAAGAATATCCTGAAACACAAGAGATGATGGGCCAAATATTGCTCGACAATGTAGGTCTTTAGTAACCTGGCTAATTGACAGTAAATTCATTGAGAAATTAGGAGCATGCAGCACATTCTGCAACTTCATAGAAGGCATCAAGGTAATCTCAACCTGTCCTGTGATGGGAGAATGCGTCTCATCTGCTATGACCACTGTCTTTCTTGGAGAAGCCTGCTTGTAGGATATGAGCTGATATCTGTCTCCACACAAATGATGTGTTGCCCCTAAATCTATAATCCATCCTGAGGTAACCGAACCCTGATAAGAAGTAGAAGTATGAGTACTACATGAGGAACTAGCTCCTGCAGTAGAAGAAATGTCCGAGATGCTCTCTGAAATAGATGAAGGAGTATTGGCTGGGGGCATGATATCTCGCAGTCGAGACACAAGCTCATCATATCGTTGATCTGATGCGGGTGGAGCGCCATGATGTTGAATCTGTTTTGCTACACGTGCAGATGCTGGGAAACCATGCTTAGAGTAACATGTATCTTTGGTATGACCAATCCGATGATAGTAGGTACATGGTGGTCCACGACCACGACCACCTCTACCACGTGGTCCTCGTCCACGAAAATGAAACGGGCTACCTCTTCCACGAGAGGCAGTCATAGCAGAAGAATTGGGCACAGGTGCAGGGCTTGAGATATTGATCCTTCTCAATCTCTAAGAGGCCTCCTCCATTAGTGGAATGGTAGCGTCTGCCAGAATATGAGAAGAAGCAGCCTCATACTGTGAGTCTAGAGAGGCTAGAAAGACTCCCACCATCATGACATTTCGGTATGTCTTCAACTACTCTAGCGTAGCTGTGAGGGGCATGAAGCTATGAAGTTTCTCAAACATTCCTCGTAATGTAGTGTAGTGAGCATGCAGGGGTCGACCATTCTGCTTTATCGTGAAGATGTCATGCTGAAGCTGTAAAATCTTTGTCTCATTCTTGGCCTGTGAATACATGGCAGCAAGAATGTCCCACATGGCTTTGGCAGTGGGCTGATGCAAGACATCATTTGCAATGTCTGGAATCAAGGTACCAGACAACCATACTTGACCATAGGCATCATCGGCCTCCCATGAGGTATACAACCCTGTCTTCTCAATTGGCTCGTCCTCGATAGAATATGTTTCTTACCCATCGACTTCATTAGGCTCATGAACTGCATGACCCATAATTCGTAGTTCGACCCATCCATCCTCACAATAGGTGCATGACCTCTGAAGGCACCTGTGGTGGGGATCTCTACCTTGCTTTCTGACATGATGATTGGTGACGACTAGGGTTGTAGACTAGATAAACTTTGATCTACTCAAACATGAAGGGGTTTGGTTGCATGCATAGACTTACACAACCAAACCCATCAATGGAGTCAAGGGAGAACCCCTCGAGAAAGAGAACGGCAGCAGGGCCTAAGGGGTTGCAAGGTGGAGGCGACGGGGCCACAAGGCGGGGTGGGGGGCCGCACGACAGGGTACGGGGCCGCACGACAGGGTATGGGGCCGCAAGGCGGGGTGCAAGGCCGCAAGGTGGCATGCGGGATGCAAGGCAAAGCCGCAAGGCAGGGCGACACGATGGATCCACAAGGTGGGGTCTTGGGCGGCTGTGCCCTGGGCGGCGGGGCCCTGGGCGACGGGGCTCTGGGTGGCGGTTGTGGGAGGCTTGAAGGTGGGGCGATTAGGGTTAGGGTTCGTTATAGGAGCTCCGGTCTAGGACCGTCGCTCTGATACCATGTTGGGAAAATAAAGAGAGATGTTTATTCCTTGAGCCCTAGGCTCTCTTATATATGAAGAGACCTATGGGCAAGTTACATAAAGTAGACAAAGCAGAAAGAAAATAGATAAAAGATACATGAACATAAAATATATCTCTACAATACTCCTTCGTCATCGTCTTTACTTGTTAATGAAATGACTTCCCCCATCTGATACTAAAATTTTTGGAATCTCAAACCTTGAGATGATGTTCTCTTTGAGGAATCGACAAACATTCTGATTGTCGGTGGATCGAGTGGGAATAGCCTCTACACATCTACTGACATAGTCGACAACAAGTAAGATCAAGGTTGCAGAAATCGGTAGTCGGTACTCGGTCGGCAGGGTCACTGTTTAAGGATTAATCGACAATCATGCGACTAATCGGATTTAGTCGGCCATTAGTCGATTTTAATTTCTTTAAAATTTTAAATATATAAATCATTTTTATACATATATTCTTATATATTTGCAATATAAATCATTTTTATACATATATTTTTATATATTTGCACAAATTTGAACATTTTTTATACTATCGTAATGAAATAAAAGGAGTAATTGACTTTAAATACAACATTAAGCATATTGGAATAAGCTTGATTTAAAAAAATAAAAAATAAAAAACCTCTATGTAAAAGTCGGCCGAGTATCGACCGACTAGTCGGCCCGATTAGTCGGTTTGACCAACTAATGGCCGACTAGGCATAGTCGAGTCGGCTACCCCCTCCCCCCGACTCAACTAGTCGGATGACTTTTACAATTGTGAGTAAGATATACTCGAAGTCCTGGATGTTTGGAAATGGGCTAATGAAGTCGATACCCCGTGCATCATAAACATTTGCTATCTAAATATACTTAAGAGGCATGGTATCCTAAAGCTGATGGTTCTGCGTATTTTCTGGCTATCAGTACAACCTTTCACATACTCAGTAGTATCTTTAAAGAGAGTCGACCACTAGAGGCCGCATTGAAGCACTTTTGCTAGCGTTCTCTTCCCAGAATGGTGTCCTCCTACTTCAAGTTTGTGACAATACTCTAGGACACCGGTATATTCTTCCTAGGGAATGTATCTCCTCCAGATGCAATCTGTTCCCTCATGAAAGAGATAAAGGTCCTCCCACTGGTAAAAATGTATATCTGATAAGAACTTGTCAACTTTCAGATTTGGTCGATCTTACGGAGTTCTCTTGGAGATGAGATAATTCACAATATCAACATACCAGGGGAGCGAGGTAACAGACAGAATTGCCTCATCTGGGAAAGTTTCTACAATCGAAATCATGTCCTGCTCAGGAGTTTCTGTTTCTGTGATTCTGGAAAGATAGTTTGCCACCAAAAATTGACTCCACTATTATCGTAGAATTCTAGGTCAAACTCCTAGAGTAGAAAGATCCATTTGAATAGATAAGGTTTGGCATCCTTCTTGCCTTATAAGTACTTGATGGCAGGATGATCCGTATATACAATAACCATGGATCCAAGCAAATGCGATATGAACTTTGCCAGCACAAAAACATCTGCAGTTCTCTTCGTGACAGTTTAAATTTTCTGGATCTCGTCTAATGTCCTACTAGTGTCATGAATAGAAAATGACAATCTATCCCATCTCTACCCCAGAACATCTCCAGCATAATCAGAAGCATTCGTCATCATCTCGAATGAAAGAGACCGGTCAGGTGGCTGTAGGATAGGAGCTTGGGTGATTAGATCTTTCAACTGATTGAAGGGTTGAAGAACTCTGTCATCCACGATGAAATCTGTCTCCTTGCCCAGAAGCTCAGTCATCGGTCGTGCAATTTTGCTGGTCTTTAAGAAATCTTCTGTAGAATCCCACATGCCTCAGAAATGACCTGACTTGTTTTAGATTAGTTGGTGGCTCAAGTTTCTAAATTACGTCCACCTTTGTCAGGTCAACCTCCGTGCCATGCTTGGAGATGAGGTGACCCAGTACAATTCCTTCAGTTACAATAAAGTGGTTCTTCTCCCAAGAGATCACCAAGTTAACCTCACAACATCGTTGCAGTACTCAGTGTAGATTTATAAGGAATTGATCAAACTGTATCAGTAGACCAAGAAATCATCCATGAACACCTTGAGGAAACTACCAACCATATCTACGAACACGACCAATATACACCTTTCGAATATGGCGGGTGCATTACACAACCTAGAGGGCATTCTTCTGAAGGCGTATGTTCGAAATGGATAGGTAAAGGTGGTCTTTTCTTGATTCTTAGGAGTAATGACAACTTGATTGCATCCAAAGTAATCATTCAAGAAGTAGAAATATTCCTTCGCGACCAATCTTTCGGCTATCTGGTCGATGAAGGGAAGCAGGAAATGATCCTTCTTGGTAGCTAAGTTCAGGTGTCTGTAATTAACGTAGATACGTCAAGAAGTCAGTACTCTGGTCAGAATGTCCTCTCCCTTGTCGTTCATCGCGATGGTGATCTCGTATTTCTTTGGAATCACATGTAACATACTTACCCATTTAGAATCGGAGATGGGATATATGAATCCTGCATCACACCATTTTATGATTTCCTTCATCAGAACCTCTCGGAGATTAGGGTTCAATCTTCTCTAGAATTCTCGAGAAGGCTTGTTGTCTTCTTCAAGGTAGATGTGATGCGAGCGGAGTAATAGGTTGATTCCATGGAGATCATTTATCCTCCAGCCTATCGCCTTGCGATTTCTTTCAAAAAGCTCAATCAAATAAGATTCTTGGTCTTTGATCAAATGTCAATTGATAATGATTATATACATATTTGGTTCTCCTGCAAGGAAGGTGTACTTCATATTTGCTCGCAATTGCTTGACCTCTAGTGGGGTCTGAATCAACTTAGTGGTAACCTCGACAGCTGTTGTTGGTGTCATATCATTTGAAAGTAAGCTGACCAACATTATTGCTTCTAACTCTCAATCCAATGTGTTACGAAAATCTTCAATGATTTCTTCATGCTCCGACAAGTATGGACAATCGTCAGACATTTCAGAGCACATCGACGATCATCTCATCATTAAAGACAACGGTAAATTCGACTGCGCTTTCTAGTCCTTCCTCGTTGTAGAGGAATTCCTGGCTTTCCAGTTCATCCAAGAATAAATTGGTGTCTCTGATCTCTGCCAGAAAATCACAATCCTCTGGTCCATGTTGTTGTAGCTCATTTGCTCAGATACCACCTTTGCAGGTTTCAACTTTGGGACCGTCTCTATCCGAAATTTGGTATTGCCGGAGCGAAAAGTGATCACTCCTATGCCGTAATCCACTACTGCTTTGACTATTTAGAGGAATGGCCATCCACATATAATAGGGGTGAGGAGCAATGGTGTAGAGGAGTCCATATCTAGGACAATGAAATCTATAGGGAACTGCATCTCTTGGATTGTAAGGATTACGGCCTCTAACATGCCCCTAGGCTGTTTAACTGTCCTGTCTACGAACTGCAGAATCATCTTGGTTGGCTTGAACAATCCTAGTAGTGAGGAAGGCAACAAGTTGATAGACGATCCACTATCGAGCAAGGTGCGCTCGAATTCTCGATTGAAAAGTTGACATCTGATAAGGAGGGTTGGGCTCCCTTGAAAATCCCACCTATGTAGTGGAAAAAAACCATCGACAAATTGATGTTTCATTGTGATGTAAACTGTAGTACTTAATACAGAAACACTAGGACGCGATACTCTCCTGGAACGAAACTCTCATGTGACCCACACATTATCCTAGAATATATATTTGTATGGGTACACAGTAAACGGATCTTAGTCAGATCTTAAAAATTCAGATCGTTTTGACCAAGATCCATTTACAGAATGTTTTTGGATTGTAAATGAGTTTAGTTTTCAAGACATATCTTAATATCTTTTATGATACTTGAGGCTTAGGTTGATTAATTATGTTCAAACCTCTTCTATTGCATAATTTTAAGACACTTGAGGCTACATGAATATTATCTCAATATTTTATACTATCTAAAAAATTTTAGGGATTTTTACACCTATAACCCTGAGTAAGTCTGCAATTACAATCATAATCCTGTGTAATAGAGAATTACATCCAGAACCCTCAATAGTCTTAACTCTTACATCTATAACCCCTGAGTTAACTTCCATCCAATAATTTGTCAACTATGACATATCCGGCTGTTGGGAAACGTGAATGAGATGATCTATTCCATAGCCCTAGGCTCTCTTATATAGGAGAGTAGCCTATGGGTAAATTACATAAAGAGAATAACAAGAAAATAAAATAACAAAGAGATACAGTTATTCAATATGCGTCAACACTCCCCCTCAAGATGGAGCATAGATGTCAATCATGCTCAGCTTGGAAGCACACTTCTGAAATGGACCTCGTAACAATGCCTTGGTGAATATGTCTGCAGTCTGGTTCTCTGAAGTAACATGAGATGTGGCAATGAATCCTTTCTGAATCATATCACGTATGAAGTGACAATCCACCTCAATATGCTTGGTCCGCTCATGGAATGCAGGATTGTTTGCAATAAACAAAGCAGCCTGATTATCACACTCCAAGTTCATAGGAAGTGGTACATCTAAGCATAAATCTGTCAGCACCGCTTTCACCCACATCATCTCTGTAGTAGCCTGGGCCATAGCCCTATATTCGGATTCAGCACTAGATCTAGCTACTACAGTTTGTTTCTTGCTCCTCCATGAGACTAGGGCATCTCCAACATAGACAGCATACCCTGAGGTGGACTTCCTATCCTTGGGACATCCTGCATAGTCTGCATCTGCGCATGCTGAGATAGAAATCCCCTTTCCTTTCTTGAATAGCAGACATGCACCTGGAGAAGATTTGAGATATCTAAGTATCATATGTATTGCATCCATATGCACCTGGCGTGGTTGCTCCATGAACTGGCTCACACGGCTCACTGCAAATAATATATCTGGCCTAGTGATCGTGACATATAACAGTTTGCCTACCAGTTCTCTATATCTTCTCCTGTCCACCTCCTCTGTGTCATCATCATACAGCTTCATGCTAGGATCCATCGGTGTCGTAGCAGGTCGACACCCTAGCATACTTGTCTCACTCAGTAGATCTGTAACATACTTCCTCTGTGACATGACTAATCCATACGGATTTCTGGCAAACTCCAGCCCCAGAAAATATCTAAGGACTCCCAGGTCCTTGGTGACAAACTCGATCCCCAGCCTTTCCTTTGCCTGCTTAATGCCCTGGTCATCATCACCTGTAATCAAGATATCATCAACATAAACCATGATTACAATGATACCTCTCGCCGTCTTCTGTACAAACAAGGAAAGATCAGCATTGGAGCGTTTATATCCTTGTTTCTCAAAGAGGTCTGACAGCTTCTGGAACCATGCTCTGGGGCTCTGCTTAAGGCCATAGATGGCCTTATGTAATCTGCAAACCTTGGAACACTCCCCCTCAACAGCAAAACCTGGTGGCTGTTGCATATAGACTTCCTCCTGCAAGTCTCCATACAGAATTGCATTCTTCACGTCCAGTTGATAGAGTGGCCAGTCTCTAGCAACTGCAACTGGTAACAGGATCCGTAGAGTGGAATGACGCGGCACAGGGGAGAACGTGTCAAGGTAATCTACCCCATATGTCTGTGTGAATCCCCGTGCAACTAGGCGTGCCTTGTACCTGTCAATGGAGCCATCTGCATTGTGCTTAACTGTAAACACCCATTTGCAACTCACCGGGCTGACATCTGGAGGTATAGGAACCAAACTCCAGGTTCCTCTAGACTGAAGTGCCGCCATCTCTTCTTCCATTGCTAGCCGCCATCTAGCATCCTGCAAAGCATCATGGTGGTTCCGTGGAATGTCTGTAGCTGAAAGGGCCAATGCAAACGTCCTGAAGTCTCCAGATAGCCTCTCAAAAGACACAGCTGCTGATAATGAATATTTGGCACAGCTTCTCTTCTGCTTGCGTAGAGCGATTGGAACATCCAGATCCTCTGTGCTATCACCATGCTCCTGTAATGCATCCTGCTGAGAAATTCGTCAGATCCATCAACATTAATATTTTCATTACATACCATAGGCGAGCTAGGTGACGGGTCAGGACCATGAGCTGGAGGAGGCCTGCGTGTGTAATGGAATGGTAGCGGGGAAACAAGTGATGGCGGTGGTGGTGGCGGTGGTGGTGGTGGTGGCTGTGGTGGTGACGGTGGTGGCAATGGTGATGGTGGTGCCATAAATACGGTATCAAGAGATATAGGTGTTGGCTGCATGTTTCCAGATTCTGAAAAATACATAATAGTTTCAAAAAATGTAACATCTGCACTGATCATATACCGCCGACGCACAGGATCAAAACACTTGTACCCCTTTTGAGTTCTGGAGTACCCCACAAAGACGCACTTGACAGCCCTAGGAGAGAGCTTGTCAGTACCAGGCGACAACTGATGGACAAATGCGACTGACCCAAACACACGAGGTGTAAGAATGAACAGATCCTTGTCAGGGTAAATGAGTGAAAAAGGAATCTGTTCATCCAAGACTGACGAAGGCATGCGGTTGATAAGGTAACATGCAGTAAGGACTGCATCACCCCAGTAGGAGTACGGACATGACTCTGAATAAGAAGTGACCTTGTGACATCAAGAAGGTGACGGTGTTTTCTTTCAGCAACCCCATTCTGTTGAGATGTATGAGCACAAGATGTTTGGTGAATAATCCCTTTTGAGGAGTAGTAATTGGCTAGAATGTTGGTGCACAACTCTAAGGCATTATCACTTCTCACAATCTTGACAGAAGTGGAAAAAACATTTTGAATTTCATTAAGAAAGTGGATGATAATGTTTTCTGCTTCAGATTTATTTTTCATTAGAAAGACCCATGACGCTCTAGAGAAATCATCCACAAATACAATATAGAACCTGTGTCCCTGATGATCGGGAACACGACTCGGACCCCAGACATCTACATGAAACAACTCAAACTTGGAGTTACTACTCCGACCTTGACTACTGGGAAAAGACGACCTGTGATGCTTTCCCAACTGACATGCCTCACACTGGATAGGTGTGTGAGAGAGACCATAGGGTAGAACTAGACGCAACTTCTGAAGCGGTAAATGACCAAAGCGCAGATGCCACAGGAGAGGAGATACTTGTCCAGCAGGAGAAGATGTGGTTCCAGCAAATGGGGTCTGGTTCAGTCGATAAAGGCCTCCTTGCTCATAGCCATGACCAATCACGTTGCCCGTACGGATGTCCTGAAAAATCAAAGAAGATGGATCAAAAATAGCTCAACAATGGAGATCCTTCGTAATCTGACTAATTGACAACAGATTCATAGAAAAATGCGGTGCATGTAGGACATTCTTGAGCTGCATAGAAGATGTCAATCTAATCTCCCCCTGACCCGTGATAGGGGAGTGGGTGCCATTGGCAATCACTACTGTCCGTCCTGGAGGAATCTGAGTGTATCCTGTAAGTAGACTCTGGTCGCCACATAGATGATGTGTAGCACCCGAGTCCATGATCCATGGTAATGTATCAGATCTACTACTGTGGAGTGCAAGTGTACTACCTGAAGTACTAGTAGAGGCAGAGGCAGAAGCAGCAGCATCAGTATGACTCTTTGTAGTCGGTGCTGGACCGGATGGTGGGATAATGCCCCTGAGGCGGGCAACTAGATCATCAAATCTTTGATCCAGTGTAGCAGCAGATGGGGGCTCTATCTGCTCAGCGGCTCGTGCGGATGCAGGGAATCCATGCTTCGAGTAGCATGTGTCTTCAGTATGTCCGACTCGGTGACAATATGAGCATGTTGGCCTAGTGCGGCCACCCCTTCCACGAGGAGTACGTCCACGGCCCTGATGATGAAAACCGCGGCCTCTGTTGGCCGCCATAGCTGAGGGATTCTGACTCGTAGCTGTAGAAGGTACTGTGATCCTACTCAATCTGTGAAAAGCTTCCTCCATGGGAGGAATAGTCGAGTCCGCCAAAATCTGTGAACGTGCTGCCTCATACTCTGGATCAAGTGCAGCGAGAAACACACCCACCATCGTCGCATTCCTGTATGTCTTCTGCTGTTCTGGCGTGGCGGTAAGAGGCATGAAGCTATAAAGCTTCTCGAACATCCCTCTCAATGATGTATAGAGAGAATGTAAAGGACGGCCGTTCTGCTTTATTGTGAAAATATCATGTTGTAGTTGCAGGATCTTCGTCTCATTCTTCGCCTGAGAATATGTCGCTGCCAGGATATCCCACATGTCTTTGGCTGTGGGTTGATGTAAAATGTCATTGGCGATTTCAATAGCCAATGTGCCAGATAGCCACACTTTGGCATATGCATCATCGGCCTCCCATGAGGCATGAACTCCAGTCTTCTCTACAGGCTCGGGCTCGGTAAGAATGTGCTTCTTACCTGTAGACTTCATCATACTCATGAACTGCATTGCCCACAGTTCATAGTTCGTACCATCCATCTTGACAATGGGCGCTGGACCACGAAATGCACCCATAGATGGGATATCTGCCTTGCTTTCTGACATACTGGAGATGGAAGACTGGAGTGACTGAGAGACGATAATCTTTGTCTACAATGACATAGACGGGATTAGTTGCATGTGTAGACGTCAAGCAACTAACCCCATGTATATCAAGATCTGTGCCCTAGGTTTCTGAGGCTTAGGGCACGCAGGCAGGTGCAAGAGGCACGTGCGCACGTAACTGGATGTGCACGGTCAGGCAGGCGCAAGCGCTATTGCGTGCACTGGCGCACGCTGTTGCACAGCGCACAGAGGTGTGAGGTGCGGAAGGATTGCGCGTAGAAGGGCGCACAGTCGCGCAAAGGCCCGGGATGCGCGCTAGGCGCTGGATGCGCGCTTAGGCGCAGAGTTGCTATGCGCACAGTCGCGCACAGTTACGCAGAGAGAGACTATGCGCACAGCCGCGCACAGTCGCGCACAGTCACGCTACGCGCGAGATGCGCTATGCGCAGAAGCACCGCAGGCGATCGGAGAAGGTCAGCGATCGGCTGGGGCGGCGCCGAGTAGAGAGAGAGAGAAAAGGGAGGTCGGCGGGTGGGGCGGGTTAGGGTTAGGGTTTCGAGAACTCTGGTCTAGGACCGTCGCTCTGATACCATGTTGGGAAACGTGAATGAGATGATCTATTCCATAGCCCTAGGCTCTCTTATATAGGAGAGTAGCCTATGGGTAAATTACATAAAGAGAATAACAAGAAAATAAAATAACAAAGAGATACAGTTATTCAATATGCGTCAACACCGTCAAACATTTTATATTTTCTACCCTTTAATTTCTATTATTTACAAATGAACACTCCCCCTCCTACCTCCTCCTCCCCCTCCACCTCCCCATCCTCCCCTCCTCGTCGTCGTCAACAACTACCCCCTCCCCGCCCACTGCTGCCGACCTCCTCATCCTCCAGTCAAGGCAGCTGAAGCCACTCGGGGCCCCCGCACCTAGGCAGCATCGACGACCTCCCCAGACCCCCGTCCCGTCCTCCGTCCACCCACTCCAGCCCAGGACAGAAGATAGCCCCCATCACCCCCACGACCTGGGCGGCATCAGCGACCTCCCCGAACCCCCCGCACTCCCCACCCGTCCTCCACCTACCCTCTCCAGCCCAGGATAGAAGCCAACCCCGGGCAACATAAGCAACCTCCCAGAACCCCCCAGGCAACGGGAAGCTCGTCGGTGCAAGATCATTCTATAAAGGGTGAGTTCGATAACTGTCAGGATAGAAGCCAACCCCGGGCAACATAAGCAACCTCCCAGAACCCCCCAGGCAACGGGAAGCTCGTCGGTGCAAGATCATTCTATAAAGGGTGAGTTCGATAACTGTAAGTCTTTCACCCATTCCACGAAGATCAAAACATTAATTTTCATTAGAATTGAGTTCCGTATCACTAATAAAATTTGTGGTGCCTCATTTGCATGCATGATGTGGAAAGGTACGAGTCCATCCCCGGGATTATCAAGGAAACTGAGTACTACAGCTCGCCGCGTGACTCCAACCACGGCATCCACACGGCCTCCACCGCCGTAGGTGTCGTCGTATGCAGCGATTCCCTCTTCGGCCTAGCCCGCCACTGTGCATCCGTAACCAGTCCCGCCGCCCGACTTACTGCCTACAAGGCGTGCTGGCCCATTGGTTGTGCCAGCTCTGACATCCTCACCGACGTCGACGCCGCCGTTGCCGATGGTGTCCACATCCTCTCCCTCTCCTTGGGAGGTGGTGTCCGTCCCTTCTATTCTATCTAACCTAGGGCAACCCCCCTCCCCCCCTACTCCCCACTGCGGCCCGCCAACACCGTGGAAGTGCACCCCACCCACATCCCCCTCCCGCGCGCCTGCAAACCCCTGCGTGGAAGCCCCTCCCACCCGTAAGCCCTGCTCCCCCCTTCGACCCGCCTCCATCGGCTCCTGCTAGGAAATGCCACTAGTTTTTTTTATTTTTTTAAAGACATTTGGATAGATCATGGGTTAAATTAACCCAATGATATGGTTAGGTTAACAGAAAAACTAACTGAGGGTTATAGGTGTGAGACAGAATGACTATTTAAGGTTTGTTGTGTAATTTACGATTATGCAGGGTTATGATTGTAATTACAGAATTACTCAAGGTTATGGATGTAAAAATCCCAAAATTTTATTAGGTAAGTGCTTCAAGAGTAAATTTAGAATATCATTGTTGTTATCAATCAACTTAATCATATTTTTTATTGACTCTTTTTCATGGTATGCAATCTCAGACCAACAGAGTGTAATTTCCTCCTATGAGAAATTTTGCTTTTGGAGAATATACTTCTGTTTTTTGTAAATGTTTGTTCATGCAAATTGCTATTTTGGGAGGTCATCGGAAATGTATTGTATTAAATTTTCATAGAATGATCTTATGTTGCAATATTTTTATGGAGAAAATAAAGATTCAATGAGATTAATTTTACTCAAGGTGGTAGAATTTCTTATATAATGTTGAATCCTGAGGTCATGTAGATGGAAATTACATAATGGTTCTCATAAAATATTTCTCATCAAGACTCCTAAACATGGAAGAGTTACAAATAGAAACAAGTAACATAGAAACAACCTAGAAACATAAAAAATGTCACTGGCTATTGTTAGATACAACGTTATTTGTTTTATTTAGGTGTAATCCCTTGGGGTTCTTTTATGTAATTTTTTGTTTATGAGTGCTCTAGGGTTGCAGTCTATATAAGAACTCCTAGACCTCTTGAATAAAATCATCTCGTTGTGTTCTCTCATCTTTCTCTACACAAAATCAGAGCATCGAGTCGAAACCGGTATTCTGACCTAGATCTCGCTGCCATCACCACCAACCCCTTGTCTCTCTTCCTCAAGAAAGTCCTTATGCGGTCTCCTTCTAGCATCTACATCCCTGTGCAAGGGGATTTGCACTTCCCCACATGCCTTCCAAGGCTCCACTTGGGAGAACACCTCCGCGTGAGCCTTCTCTGAGCCTTGTGTCTCCTGCAACATTTCCTTCTCCTAGACAAGGCTTCATGCGTCTTTGTAGGCATTGCCTTGGCCGATAGAGCCCCACCTTCGGGTCCTTGGGTTGATAGAGCCATCGATGAGGACCATCTAAGCCTCCACCAGACTGCTAGGATGTCCCTCAGCCTCCATCTAGGTCACCTCAGCCAATGCTAAGCCTCCCTTGCACCTAATGCACCACCCAACAACTCTTTTGTGCCCCTGTGCCTCCATGCAACTCTGATTTGTGGCATCACATCTATAGTTTGCTGATCTAGGAGCATGAAGGGGGCTTAAACGATGATTTAGGTCACCTATATGCTTGATTTAAGCAACAACATGTTCTTGTAGGTCACTTTTTCTTGACCTTCGTGACCTCGATGACATCTTCTAAGACCAAACACTTGTACTCGATTTCTTCTGTGATGGGACATGGCACTTCTATCAAATTGAAGGGCACAATAAACTACACATGGCACCTCTATCAAATTGAAGGGCACAATAAACTATGTGCTCTTGTCTCGGTCATTTATAGTGTTCATTGGTGGTTAACGCAAGAATCATATACTCACCAAAAATCCTCTCAAGGAGACGGACACAAAGTATGATATATGGTATGCAGATAATTATTAGGTCATCACTTGGATGGCCAATATCGTCTATCCAAATATTACAATAAATCTTCTCTACAAAGACTCTACACAAAAGATGTGGGAGAATCTGGAATGAACTTACTCCCAACATATAACCAAGTCTTGTCTCTCAGACATTTATACAAGGATCTGGTCTGCAACTCAGGGGGAGTCTAGTCCCCTCGAGTACTACATGCTTCTAACTGGTCTTTGAGGGGCTTTCAATTTTTTTGCCAGCCTGTTGTGATAAATAAGTGGGAGAGTGATCTGAATGGTAGGTATACCGCTTCCTTTTTGGACTACATCCACGACATAAAGCTGTGAGCGATCGATTTTTGATGGTTGATACCTTGCCATTGATTGAAACCATCGTTGGTCGTCTATAGGAAATTGAAACATCGGTTGTACGTCCGTCTGCCCTGCCATCTACAGAGAATTCTGCTTATTATGCACCGTCCGGGTATAGAGGAAGAAAAAGCTTCCGAGGAGGTCAAGGTCATAACTTTGGTCGTACTCATGGTCGTGACTCAAGGCGTAAACGTGACTTTAGCTATGTCCGTTGCTGTGATTTTACTTCTCCTCAATGTCAAGCGTGCATTCATTGTGGGTGCTAGAACCACCCATTAAAATGCTGCCGAGCAATGTTTGGCATACAATTTAATGTCAATAATACCTATGAGATAGCCTCATATGAGACATCTTATGATATTGTCGGGGACTTGCCTGATCAACATTCTGATGGAATGCCAACTCTGTTTAGTGCTTTAAAACTCTCCCGCCTGAGGAAGCTTCTACAGAACTCCAACATCTCTGACGGTGAAAGTACTACCACTACTACTACCACTAGTCTGGCTACAATTTCAGGTACAATAGCCAACTCTGTTTCTGCATCTGGCCTCGTATGGATTATTAAATCAAGGGCATCCACGCATTTGACAGGAGAAGGTAGTCTACTTACCTTCTCTCAATCCTCTACTTTTGTGAAGATGAATTGGGTTGTTAATGGGGTCCATCCCCTATCACTGTTGTTGGAACAGTGGAGTTCTCCTCCAAGCTCTGACTGACTGGAGTCCATTGTGCCCTTGCATTTCCTCTTAGCTCATTATTTGTTTAGAAGTTATATGCAGAGCTTAATTGTCTGGTCATTTTTTATGAGTTCTGATGTTATTTTCTGGACATCCAGGTGTAGCAGATTTTTGGTGGGTGGGCATGAGAAGAATGATCTCTACTATCTTGGCATTCCATTTGATTCGAGTTTTATGGGTGTTACGTCTATCTTCAACGATCCTTTACTTAAATATTTTCACCTTGGACATCCTTGTACCAAGGCTATCTCCATGATGTCCCTAAGCTTTCTATGCTGAAGTCCTTTGAGTACCAGGCATGTCAGTTCGGGAAACATGATTGGGCATCCTTTCCTCCATGTGTTGAGCCCTATCGTGATGTTCCTTTTTCTCTTGTCCATTGTGATATGTGGGGACTTTGTTCGGTTCGTACTCTGAATGGATACAAATATTTTGTTGTTTTGTTGATGATTATAGTCGATTCTCTAGGTCTATATGATAAAGGAACGTTCAAAGATCAATAAAATTGTAAAGAATTTCTTTCAAGTACATCAAAACAGTCGTCTATACTTCTGTTCAAAATTGTCATACAGATAATGCTTCAGAGTTTACCTAGCGACTTGACGACTTTCTTTGCTTCACAGGGAACTGAACTGTACACCAAAGTTAATGTTCGTATACCTCTAATCATAATGGGATAGCCTAGAGGAAACTTAGACATATTCTTGATATTGCTAGGTTCCTTTTAACCCAAGTGAAGGTTCCAAAAACCTACTGGGATGATGCAATTCTTATAGCTGTCCATCTTATCAGCATGAACCTGTTTCGTGTTACTCTATCCCAATGAATCACCATTTCCACTCACTGCCTCTAAGAATTTTTTGGGTGCATTGCGTTTGTCTACAATTTCCATGTCATTGATAAGTTGTCATTTATGGCGATCAAGTATGTTTTTCTTGGCTATTCATTATCCGAAAGGGTTACAGTTGCTACGACCTAGCTAGCCACCCGATCTATGTTTCTGCAGACGTTACTTTCTTTGAACAAACTAGTTTCTTTGTCTATCACGGATATTCCCTTAGATCTTCCTCCACCACCAATTGTTTACAAGCGCAAGCATACATCTACGCCTTCTTCTATGCTTTTGTATGTTCCTTTTTTGCAAGATGAGATGCCATCTTCAAGTGCTCCCACAACTGTTTCCTCGGATGCTCCTCAGGAGCTTCTCATAGCTCTCTGCAGAACAAAGAGACATTGCACTTTCCACCCTATGTCTCATTTCACTTCTACTGCTGGTTTATCGTGTTTGACAAGAGATATGCATATGCTCTCATGAACATTACTATTCTTAGAGATCATCGCAGTGATCTACATGATTATGGAAGATGATATGCAATGAAAGAGGAATGGATGCTCTTACATCCATGAGAACATAGGACCTTATACCAGATCCCATGAGAATTTGACATGTGGCTTAAAAATGGGTCTTCTTGACCAAATAGTCGCCCGATGGGTTCATTAACAGACTGAAAGCACGACTGGTTGCCAAAGGATTTACACAGACTTATGAGACTGAGTACTTCGAGACTTTCTCCCTATTGTCAAGGATGAGCTCTATTCATACTATTATTTTAAGGGTTGCCACCAAGAGATGGTTTATATTTCAGCTTGATGTAAAGAATGCTTTCAGGTTACATGATGAGGATGTTTGCCTCTAGGTTTACATGATGAGGTTTACATTATGCAAACTTCAAGTTATGAAGTTGAGGGGGAGTATGTTTGTCGACTTTGCAAGGGCATCTATTGCCTAAAGCAAAGTCTTCGGGTGAGATCAACACTTTGGCTTCCAGAGAACAATATATGATTACTCTATTTTTGTCAGATGTAGGTTCACTGGTATTGTCATACTTGCAGTTTATGTTGATGATGTGATTGTCATAGGCGATGGCGATGAATCCATATTAGATATTAAGGCTTTCCGTCAGAAGGTCTTCGTTGCAAAGGACCTTGGCCAACTCCGCTACTTCCTTGACATAGAAGTGATATGTACTACAGAGGGACTTGACCTCTCTCAAAGGAAGTATTTCTTGGATATCCTAGCTGAGGATGAACTACTTGGATGCAACCCTTCTGGCATCCCTGCAGTCCCGAGGAAGCAGTCTACTTCAGTTGATCCTACATTTGAGGACACAACATGATACTTAAACCTAGTTGGCAAATTGCTTTACCTTATTGTCACTAGACCGGATATATCTTATGTCGTGAGTAGAGACAACAAACACATGGAAAAATCACTTCTCAATAATTGACGTGATGTTCTTCCGATCCTACACTACTTGAAGGAATCACCAGGTTGAGGCCTTTTGTATGAGGTCAATACCCACACTGATGTATATGCTTATATTGATGCAGATTATGCTAGTTCACCTGAGGATCATCGATCTACTGTAGGACATGCTGTGGTAATTGGTGGAAACCTTATCACTTGGCGCCTTGGCGGAGTATGAAGCAGACCGTAGCCAGATCAAGTGCAAAGACATAATACAGGGCCATGGCCACATGTGAGATTACTTGGTTACTCTCTTTTCTATAGGAACTTGGTATTGTTGTCACTACTCTTGTTTTTCTGTATTGTTACAACAAGTCCTCTACATACATTGCTACTAATTATATTTTTCATGAGCACACCACACACATTGAGATTGAGTGCCACTTTATTTGTGATGCTGCACGGGGAGGGAAGATCACTACTTCTCCCACTGATATTCAGCTTGCATGCGTATTCATGAAGGCATTACCAAAGAAATGCCTCTCGTAGATAATTTCCAAGTTGAGCATAATCGACAGATATGCTCCAATTTGAGGGGAGTGTTAGAGAGGGCATTATTTGTTTTATTTAGTTGTACCCTATTGGGATCATTTTATATAAGGAACAATAGTAGATGTAAGAAATTTATCCATACTGTATGATAGCGAGGATGTAGTTTGTCAAGAAACCAGCAAACTTGTCGCTCAAATCATTCTACCACATGTTTGTGACAACAGGAGGGCTGAAAAATAGCATGTTCCTTATATATAGTACTTCACAAGTAAGGAATTTTCCTGAGAAGCAGACCAAATCTACATATAGGTATATGCAAGATGTGATTTGATCGTTTGCTGGGAATACATTCGAACTAGGTCATTCCGCATGTTCTTGGATGTCTCTTTATACCGGAGATTGGTCGTGATGTTGGGTTCGATACTGTTGTCCATTCATGTCTTGACCTTATAGTTGTCACTCAATCACAAATCATATTCCTTGTTTATTTCTTTTAATGTATCCTTATCAGAATACAGATCTTCCTTTGACTGCTAATGAATACCTTCGCTCGAGATCAGATCACACAGTTATATGCACCCTTCAGTTTGATATAGGCCCCCTTAACCACTATGGAAGAGGTAGATATAAGGGGTTTAGTCTCAGATGGAGTCATGGCCATTGCAATCAAAGAGAGAATCGAAAAAGATCCCGAGTTAAAGTTAGATGGTGACAGAAAAAGCTTCTAGACCACACACAAGGAGAAGTTGTGACCAAGGTTGCAGAAAGCAGCAGTCAGTACACGGTCAGCAAGGTTACTGACTACGGATTAATCCATAGTCGGACGACTAATTAGATTTAGTTCATTCATCGGTTTTGAACTTTTTAAATATTTTAAATATATAAATCATTTTTTTGCATATATTCTTATATATTAACATAGATTTATACATTTTTTATATTATCGTAATGAAACAAAGGACGTATTTGACTTTAAATATAACATTAAGCATATTAGTATAAGTTTGCTTTAAAAAACTAAAAAAAAAAAGCTCGATGTAAAAGTCAGCCGGTTAATCGAGTTAACCGACTAATGGCCAACTAGGACTAGGCCTAGTCGAGTCGCCTGCCCCCTTGACTTGACTAGTCAGGCTGACTAGTCAGCCTAGTTGTCCGAATTTTACAAGCTTGTCGTGACGTGGCATCCTCGGGCATATGGTGGTGCTAGTAAGGGACGCGGCTTCGCTAGGGTAGCAGCTGGGCGTGGTATCGGTGAGGCTTGGCTGCTACTAGTGATGGCTTTGGTGGGGTGCAATTGTGTTAGGGCTGGCTTGAATGGGCATGGCTGCCGTTAGGGGTGATGATGGTGAGCCACAGATGCACGGTTGTAGATAGGGCAGCTGCATTGGGTGTAGAATGATAGTGAGGTCGGTGGTTGCGGTAGGAGTTTGGGTATGAACTCTATTTTAGATCCATTGCTTTGAATCAACGTGATGAATTTTATACAAAGGGTAGGGCTTCTTATATATCATGAAACCTGATGCTCTTTGGATGCAAACTACATAATGGTCCTCAACTCAACAAGACTCCTAACAATAGAAGGGTTATAAATAGAAATAACTAACATAAAAACAAGTTAGAAATAGAAAATTTATCACTAGCTATGTTAGCCTAACGACATTGTAGAGATTTATGTTATGTTATTCTGCACCGATTATATTTTCTTTTTCAGTCTGGACTCTTATGTAATTTACCCATGGGTCCTCTCTATATAAGAGAGCCTAGGGTTTTATGGAATAATAGATTGCTCATTTCCTCCAACATGGTATCAGAGCCAAAACCCTAACCCTAAAAGCCTCATCCCGCAGCCGCCCCTCTCGCTCTCCAACCCTCGGTCGCCGTTGCCGATCCCTCCTCCTCACCACCAAGACCCTCTAACCCCTTCCTCTCCGCCCCATAGTTGCCGGTCCCCCCCCCCCCCCCGCGCCGACAACTCACTCTCGCCGGCAACCCTCCCTGCCGGCCCTTGACGACATCGGCCCTTTAACGCCGCTGTAAGGAACCCTCACCGTTGGGTTCTCTTCTCTCCAGAGCCAACACCCCTTCCTCCGTCGACCACTATCTCTCCATGGATTTGAGTGCATGAAAGTCTACATATGCACTCAAATCCAATCAAGTTTATGTAGACACTGGTTTCTCGTCTACAATCCCAAATTTTCGTCTCCGGCAACATGTCAGATAGTTAAGTCGATATGCCCTCCATAGGCACATTCAAAGGTCCATCGCCAATAATCAAGATGGATGGGACGAACTATGAGCTCTGGGCGATACAGTTCATGAGTCTCATGGGGCCTGTTTGGTATCTTTATGTCTCTTTTATGTAATTTTACTTTTCTCTGTGTACTTATCATGTAATTAACCCAAGGGCTATTCGCCTATATGAGAGAGCCCTCGGTACGTCTAATGCATCTCATTTATTTTCTCTCCTATCATGGTATCGGAGCAACGGTCCTAGATCGAGGTCCCGGTATCCCACCCAAAACCCAAACCCTACACCCCCCAGGAACTCCAGTGTAAAGCCTTGAACTTGGTATATCTCGGATCCTATATAATAAGATCCGGCTCGTCAAGAGAAAACCAACGAAATTTATTTCGTGTGAATCGGACTTCGTTTCGAATTGTTATGATTTTCCGAAGAAAGAGAAGTCATTAATCCATAATGACTGTCATTAACGCTAATTAAACATGATTAAAGAAATTAATGACGATTGAAAGCCGCTAATGATCATTAGTAAATACTAATCAATAGTTAACAAAAGATAAGCGTAAGCCGCGAAAGTTAAATCGCGATTAGTGAAAGTTAATCACGATTAGTGTTAATTAAGCATCATTAGCGAATCTAGAATCCTCTACATGTTCTAACTTAGGCTCCATGTTTGGGATAAGTTTTGGCTAAAACCATGGGCCAAAACCATGGGCCACTAAACCATGGTTAAGGTCTAAACCATGGTTTTCTAACCATGGTTAAGGTCTAAACCATGGTTTTCTAACCATGGTTAGTGGTTTTATGGGGCCTATAAATAGACCCCCTACCCATTCATTCTCTACAACTTTCACTACCACCACCCCCCCAAGGGCTAGGGTCGAGAGGTTGGGAGGAGGAGTGGGAGGCGAGGGAGGAGCGCTAGCGATGCACTGCCGGGAAAACGAGGAGGAGAAAGGTATGATCCTCTCTTAGTTGCTTCGTAAGCTAGGCTTTCAATTCATACTCTTGTTCTTCGAAGTTTTGTTTTTGATTCATATTTCTTTCCGATTCGTTTTCCTGTTGTGGTTCGAGGAGAAATCTGTGTAACACCCTACTTAGGTGCGGGCGGCTATGCACGTCAGTGACCCTGTGATTCGTCACACGTTCACTCATCTAAGACGCGTGGTGTCTACTGATTCTCCATCGTTTATGTTTCTATTCTTCGTATTATTCTTTTATAGTTATTTTGATGGAGAAATCTGTGCAATACCCTACTTAGGTGCGGGCGGCTATGCACGTCAATGACCCTATGATTCGTCACATGTTCACTCACCTAAGATGTGTGGTGTCTATTGGTTCTTCATCTCTTGTTGTTGAGTATATTTTTTTCAGTTTCGTTGTTATTTTTCTCTCGATTGATTTTATAGAGGAAACTCTTTTTGTTTTTATTTTGAAATATTTCCAGATATAAGGGGAAACTCTGCTGAAATTTTCTGAGAAATATGTCCCGATATAAGGGGAAACTCTGCCGAAATTTTCCGAGAAATATGTCCCGATATAAGGGGAAACTCTGCCGAAATTTTAAGAGAAAATATGTTCTTGACGTTCTTCGTGTTCTTCGCGTTCCTCACATTCTTCATTCGTTCTTCGCATTCTTAACATGTTCTTAGCGTTTTGATACGAAAAATGAAATTCGATCTTTTCAGGAGCCTTAAAATAGCCTTTCTAAAAATGAAACTCGATAAAGTCTTGCATACACGAGAGAGAGCTCGATTAGGTAACGAAATCCTTCCTTTTGCTGTTGGGTTTTCATACGAAATTATTGAAATTCTTGATTTTGTGTTCTTTGCTACGAAGAACCCTAATTTTGGTTATTTTTGAAAAAGTCTGAAGAATTGCTTTGTGATTCCCACTAAAATAAGATTTACGCATCAAATTGATGTGTTGGCTCTGAAAGTTAGGGTTTGGGAGTTAAAATAGGCATAAATAGGAGTATACATATGGTTATGAATAATATATATGTGAGTCGATACTAAGTATTACGGTTTATGCAAATCAAAGACTTAACGAAAGAATTATATCATGTGAATTGGTGTGATTTGAGATGAATCCTGAAAAGGATCATGTGTCACGTTAAGGATGACTAGGAGTAGAACTACAGGTCGGGCATGCAACTTGTAGGTTTGTCAGAAGGAACCCGTATTGGCGTTTCCCTACCTAGGTGGTACACGGTTGCCCTGTTATGATAAGTGCGCACGAAACGAAGATTTTGCAACGCGTGGTACCGGGTGCCAATATATTCGGGTTGGAACGACGGAAGATGTGGCCGTGCCATGTGGAGGCACGGGTGGTTCAATAGCGGCTGGGTCACGATAACATGTATTTAAAGCTACTAGGTTATATGATTAAATGTTAGCCTGAGGTTTTAAGCAACCGAGTCCTCGAGGACGGTGTGCTCTTTTGTTTTTCCAGGCTAAGGGTTGAGACCCTGTTTAATAAATGAAAAGGAAATTGTCAGGGTAGTATTGGAGGATTGGTTGAGGCGACGTGCGGCAGCATAAGCTTACCAAGATCAACACAATCTCCAATCCTGAAGCATCCACAGCTTCGGAGTCGAAGAATGGTGGGGTTCCCCTGGATTAATCCCTGATGTGGAATAGAAAGGAATAGGACTAAAATTAATGAAAAGAAGTGAAATTTTTGTGATATCAATGGATTTTGAAAAATTAGACAATTTGTTTGCTTTTCTCTTCTTCGTTACTTAGCATTCGCTAATTTTTATCCTATGATTTATGGAAAAACCCAACAGGTATCGGTGAGCCATCGCAAAGACTCTAAAAAAATCATCCAGCTTACATACTAGACATTCAGCCAGCCACAGTAGATTTACATTCTTTAAGGTAGTTAGTAATCTTTTGTATATTTCCCTTTTAAGCTGATGTACATGTAAATGGTTATAGTGGTACAGTGTATCATCTGAACTTTATTTTGTGAATGGAAAAGTGTTGAAATACTTTCTTTAGAGTATTTTTATTTGCAGTCTATTTCTGAATGTTAGTTGTGATTGCTGAATAAATTATTGCTGAGTAACCAGATCCGGATATGGGAGGATCCGACGGCCCGGGAAACGGGGTCGTTACAGATTGGTATCAGAGCCAGGTTACTCCAGTAATTTATTTAGTAATTAATAACTATGAACGGTATTCAGAAACTAAGATTGTATTAAGATCCTTTGATCTTAATAAATGACTGCAGTACCATTCACAAGTCATTGTCCCTTATGTAAATCATGCTATGACATATAGGATCTGACCTTTGACCTTGACTCATCCCAGGAACATGGCAGATCAAGACATGTCTAGACAATTAGCGGCTATGATGGCGATGCTCCAAGACATGGGGCAAAGGCAACAAGCATTGGAGGAGAGGCTCAATGCACAGGCTGAGAGACCCGAGGATCTAAGCCTGCGGATGCTAGGATTGAAGGTTCTGTCCATCTTTCTGAGGAAGAATCTAGTTACCATCCTTCAATTGAGTCTGCTCCTACCCCGATTGAAGGAGCAATGGAGAAGGCCCTTCTTAGACACCAAACATTACTAGATAATTACCGAAAGGGAAAAATTCCTTGATTCAAAGGTGTAGAGACACCTGCCGAGGCTGAATTATGGCTTGATGACGTCAATAGGATGCTGAGAATAATACACGCACTAGCAGATACTTGGGTGCACTTTACCAATTACTCCTTAGCAGACTATGCAAGACGATGGTGGAGAGCCATTTCCAAGAAATTAGCAGATCCTGTTCCATGGGATATCTTTGAAGAGAGGTTCCGAGCTCATTTCTGTCCCTCTCATTGGGAAGAGTTAAAGAGGAGAGAGTTGGCTTCTCTGAATCAGGGTTCTAAGACCGTAAGAGATTATCATATCCACTTTACTGAGCTACTACGGTACTCACCAGCTCTAGAAGCTTCACCACAAGAGTGTCTTACCAAATTTGTTAGCGGTCTTCAGGGAGATCTACGAGAAAAGTTTGCTGGTTTTAGAGCCACAACCGTAGATGAAGCAATGGACATCGCCTCTTGTATTGAGATGGAGAGGGATGAAAACCGCTAAAGAAGAAGTTTCCACTTTAATGGTGGACCATCCAAAAGCAAGTCACATTATAACCGTAGAGATCGTCGCTATCATCCAGTCAGGTCTAATATAAGCTCGCCACAGAATTTGGGCCAGGAATTATCTGGAAGAAGGGATTTCTCTAGACCTCTACTATATCCTCGCAACTCAGCAGCAGGAGCTAGCACCTCTGTGCTGGGATCTTCAGCTCAAACGGGAGCACGTATGTTTTTACTGTCATCAAGAAGGCCACATCAAGAAAGATTGTCCGAAGTTGAGAGGTTCAGGGTTTAAATCAACCCCAATTAACAGTATAACATCCACCTTGAGCAATGGAGCAACACACAGAGGAAGACATGGTAGAGGTCGAGGCTCACAAGGAGCGTCTTCTACACAACAACCACCACAAAGTGTTGCGGGTTCTAGCTTGCCTATTCCTAATGGCCAGCTAAATGCAATTACTGAGGAACAAGCCTACAATTCAGGCACAGTCGTACGAGGTACTGTTAATATTCACGGCTTTTCAGTACATGCCTTATTTGATTCTGGTGCTTCACATTCATTTATTGCTCGACGGTTAGTACCCACTTTGGATAAGATACCATAGAAGTACAACAGTCCTATCTGATAAAGGGACCAGGAGGACAAGTATTTATAATCCGAGAAATCCTGGATAATTGTATAATACTGATAGCAGGACATTAGTTACATGTTTCACTACTACTAATCGAAATGGAGGACTTTGATCTTATACTAGGAATGGATTGGTTAGAAAGTCATCATGCATGTCTTGACTGTTTCCAGAAGACAGTAACATTTCACCTTCCTAACTCGATAAAGTTCCAGTTCATTGGAAAGACATCCAATGATAATATCAAATATATCTCTACATTGAAGGCACAACAGTTGTTAGAGCAAGGGTGCCAAGGTTATTTAGCTTATGTATCCACTATATCATGGTCAGAAAGAATGATAGAAGATGTGCCTATAGTGTGCGAGTTTACTGATATAATTCCAGAGGAACTACCTGGATTACCATCTGAACGAGAGATTGAATTTGAAATATCTCTCATACCTGATACTCAGCCTATCTCTACCCCTCCGTATAGGATGGCACCAGCTGAGTTACGAGAGTTAAAGGTACAATTGCAAGAACTGTTAGATAAAGGATTCATTCATCCTAGTACTTCACCATGGGGTGCACCTGTCTTATTTGTTAGGAAAAAAGATGGGTCGATGCGGTTGTGCATTGACTATAGACAAATAAACAAGAGGATAATAAAGAACAAGTATCCTCTGCCAAGAATAGATGATCTCTTTGATCAGTTATAAGGTTCAACTGTGTATTCCAAGATTGATTTAAGATCTGGATACCATCAGTTGAAAATTAAAGATACAGATATTCCCAAGACAGCTTTTCGAACTAGATACGGACATTATGAATTCTTAGTTATGCCTTTTGGACTAACAAATGCCCCAGCAGCCTTCATGGATCTCATGATTAGAGTATTCAAGGAATTCTTAGATCACTTTGTAGTAGTCTTTATTGATGATGTGCTTATTTACTCCAAGGATAAGCATCTGCATGAACACCATCTCAGGCGGGCACTTGAAACTCTAAGGAAGAACAAACTGTATGCTAAATATAGCAATTGTGACTTCTGGCTATCTGAAGTATCTTTCTTAGGTCATGTTATTTCTGGGGAAGGTATATCAGTTGATCCTACAAAGGTTAGTGCAGTGATGAGTTGGGAACGCCCGAAGACTGTCACAGAAACACGATCTTTTCTGGGTTTAGCTGCATATTATAGAAGATTCGTGAAGGACTTTTCACGAATAGCATTACCAATGACTAGACTAACTCAAAATGAGGTCCCATTCTTATGGTCTGATACATGTGAAGCTAGTTTTCAGACACTGAAAGAATGCCTAATATCTGCACCCATCCTTACTCTACCCTCCGGGAGTGAAGGGTTTACAGTGTACACTGACGCATCTAAAGAAGGACTTGGGGCGGTTCTTATGCAACATGGTAAGGTAGTTGCGTATGCATCACGACATCTCAGGACACATGAGAAGAACTACCCAACACATGACCTTGAATTAGCTGTCGTAGTTTTCGCTTTAAAGATATGGAGACACTACCTGTATGGTATTACTTTTGAAATCTTCATTGATCATAAAAGCTTGAAATATCTGTTTGATCAAAAGGAGCTCAATATGAGACAGAGACGGTGGCTAGAGTTGTTGAAAGATTATGATTGCACTATCTCCTACCACCCTGGTAAGGAGAACGTCGTAGCAGATGCACTTAGCAGAAGAACTTATTCACCCGGGTTAGTGAGTGCTATCCACTTCTGGGGTTTACTATCAACGTTAAGTGAATGAAAACCATTTGATAGTAGTGCTGATACTATAACTATTCATTATCGATACAAACCGGAAATATGTGATAAAATAAAGAAGGGACAGGAGGATGATCCAGTCCTTAAAGACTTGAAACAACAGCTTGAGAAGAATGAGATAGAGGGATTCCAGATACAAGATGGTTTACTGTATAATCATCACAGAGTTTGTGTACCAAACACACCTGAACTAAGGAAAGACATCTTACGAGAAGCTCATTGTTCTAGATTATCTATTCATCCAGGAATTACGAAGATGTATAAGGATCTTCATTCATACTTTTGGTGGTCGGGAATGAAGAAAGATGTTGCTGAGTTTGTGAATTCATGTTTCCCTTGCCAGCAGGTAAAGACTTCACACCAAAAGCCATCGGGATTATTGCAACCCCTCCCTATACCTGAATGAAAATGGGAAAGCATTTCCATGGATTTCATTATTGGCTTACCTCAGACGACTGGTAGTAAAGATAGTATCTGGGTTATAATAGATCGTCTGACAAAGGTAGCACACTTCATTCCGATAAGCTTATCTTTCACTCCAGACCAGCTGGCTGAGTTATATATTACACATGTGATTCGCCTCCATGGTATTCCGAAGGAAGTAGTTTCTGATCGAGATTCACGATTCACCTCACACTATTGGGAGAACTCCATGAAAGCCCTAGGTACACAATTATGCTTGAGTACAACATATCATCCACAAACAGATGGTAAGTCAGAACGTACGATTCAAACACTAGAGGATATGCTAGGAGCATGTGCCTTAGAATGGAAGGGATCGTGGATTAAACATTTGCCTCTTGTGGAATTCACCTACAATAATAGTTACCATACAAGTATTGGCATGGCACCATTTGAAGCACTATATGGACGAAGGTGTACTACTCCTTTGTGTTGGCAAGAGGTCGGAATAAAGAACCTTTATGATTCAGATAGACTTCAGGAGACACGGGAAGCTGTAGAACTTGCTAGAAAAAACTATTAACTGCCCAGAGTCGCCAGAAAAGTTACAGTGATACCAGGCGAAGAGACCTTGAATTTGAGGTAGGTGACTTTGTATTTCTCAAAGTATCACCTATGAAGGGTGTTCAGAGGTTTGGCTTGCGTGGGAAGTTAGCACCCAAGTTCGTGGGTCCCTTTGAAATTATTCAACGGATTGGAAAAGTTGCCTATAGACTTGCACTTCCTCCACATCTTTTAGCAATACATGATGTATTTCCTGTATCAAATCTGAGAAAATACATTAGGGATCCAGAGCATAAGATAAGTTATGATGATTTACATGTTGAGGCAGACTTGACATACCAAGAGATACCTGTGTAAATACTTGAAAGTGATATCAAGAAGTTGAGAAACAAAGAGGTGCCTCTAGTTAAAGTATTATGGCGAAACCAAGAGTTTGAAGAAGCTACATGGGAACCTAAGCAGAAATGAGAGAGAAATATCCATACTTGTTTGAATGATAACATTATGTATTATGTATATGTTCATTTTAAATGACATGACGTTCATTCTCTTTAAGGTTGTTATGGTTTCAATCCTCTTTAAGGATGTTATGCCTGCATTTTTAGTCTCGAGGACAAGACTTCCGTTAAGGTTGTTATAATTGTAAAGCCTTGCACTTGGTATATCTCGGATCCTATATAATAAGATCCGGCTCGTCAAGAGAAAACCAACGAAATTTGTTTCGTGTGAATCAGACTTCGTTTCGAATTGTTATGATTTTCCGAAGAAAGAGAAGTCATTAATCCATAATGACTGTCATTAATACTAATTAAACATGATTAAAGAAATTAATGACGATTGAAAGCCGCTAATGATCATTAGTAAACACTAATCAATAGTTAACAAAAGATAAGCGTAAGCCGCGAAAGTTAAATCGCGATTAGTGAAAGTTAATCACGATTAGTGTTAATTAAGCATCATTAGCGAATCTAGAATCCTCTAGAATGTTCTAACTTAGGCTCTAAGTTTGGGATAAGTTTTGGCTAAAACCATGGGCCAAAACCATGGGCCGCTAAACCATGGTTAAGGTCTAAACCATGGTTTTCTAACCATGGTTAGTGGTTTTCTGGGGCTTATAAATAGACCCCCCTACCCATTCATTCTCTACAACTTCCACTACCATCACCACCCCAAGGGCTAGGGTCGAGAGGTTGGGAGGAGGAGTGGGAGGCGAGGGAGGAGCGCTAGCGAAGCGCTGCCGGGAAAACGAGGAGGAGAAAGGTATGATCCTCTCTTAGTTGCTTCGTAAGCTAGGCTTTCAATTCATACTCTTTTTCTTCGAAGTTTTGTTTTTGATTCATATTTCTTTCCGATTCGTTTTCCTGTTGTGGTTCGAGGAGAAATCTGTGTAACATCCTACTTAGGTGCGGGCGGCTATGCACGTCAGTGACCCTGTGATTCGTCATACGTTCACTCATCTAAGACACGTGGTGTCTACCGATTCTCCATCGTTTATGTTTCTATTCTTCGTATTATTCTTTTATAGTTATTTTGATGGAGAAATCTGTGTAATACCCTACTTAGGTGCGGGCGGCTATGCACGTCAGTGACCCTATGATTCGTCACTAGTTCACTCACCTAAGATGTGTGGTGTCTACCGGTTCTTCATCTCTTGTTGTTGAGTATATTTTTTTCAGTTTCGTTGTTATTTTTCTATCGATTGATTTTATAGAGGAAACTCTTTTCGTTTTTATTTTGAAATATTTCCAGATATAAGGGGAAACTCTGTTGAAATTTTCTGAGAAATATGTCCCGATATAAGGGGAAACTCTGCCGAAATTTTCCGAGAAATATGTCCTGATATAAGGGGAAACTCTGCCGAAATTTTAATAGAAAATATGTTCTTGACGTTCTTCGTGTTCTTCGCGTTCCTCGCGTTCTTCGTTCGTTCTTCGCGTTCTTAACATGTTCTTAGCGTTTTGATACGAAAAATGAAATTCGATCTTTTCAGGAGCCTTAAAATAGCCTTTCTAAAAACGAAAGTCGATAAAGCCTTGCATACACGAGAGAGAGCTCGATTAGGTAACGAAATCCTTCCTTTTGCTGTTGGATTTTCATACGAAATTATTGAAATTCTTGATTTTGTGTTCTTTGCTATGAAGAACCCTAATTTTGGTTATTTTTGAAAAAGTCTGAAGAATTGCTTTATGATTCCCACTAAAATAAGATTTACGCATCAAATTGATGCGTTGGCTCTGAAAGTTAGGGTTTGGGAGTTAAAATAGGCATAAATAGGAGTATACATATGGTTATGAATAATATATATGTGAGGCGATACTAAGTATTACGGTTTATGCAAATCAAAGACTTAACGAAAGAATTACATCATGTGAATTGGTGTGATTTGAGATGAATCCTGAAAAGGATCATGTGTCACGTTAAGGATGATTGGGAGTAGAACTACAGGTCGGGCATGCAACTTGTAGGTTTGTCGGAAGGAACCCGTATTGGCGTTTCCCTACCTAGGTGGTACACGGTTGCCCTGTTATGATAAGTGCGCACGAAATGAAGATTTTGCAACGCGTGGTACCGGGAGCCAATATATTCGGGTTGGAACGACGGAAGATGTGGTCGTGCCATGTGGAGGCACGGGTGGTTCAATAGCGGCCGGGTCACGATAACATGTATTTAAAGCTGCTAGGTTATATGATTAAATGTTAGCCTAAGGTTTTAAGCAACCGAGTCCTCGAGGACGGTGTGCTCTTTTGTTTTTCCAGGCTAAGGGTTGAGACCCTGTTTAATAAATGAAAAGGAAATTGTCAGGGTAGTATTGGAGGATTGGTTGAGGCGACATGCGGCAGCATAAGCTTACTAAGATCAACACAATCTCCAATCCTGAAGCATCCACAGCTTCGGAGTCCAACAATGGTGGGGTTCCCCTGGATTAATCCCTGATGTGGAATAGAAAGGAATAGAACTTAAATTAATGAAAAGAAATGAAATTTTTGTGATATCAATGAATTTTGATAAATTAGACAATTTGTTTGCTTTTCTCTTCTTCGTTACTTAGCATTCGCTAATTTTTATCCTATGATTTATGGAAAAACGCAACAGGTATCGGTGAGCCATCGCAAAGACTCTAAAAAAATCATCCAGCTTACATACTAGACATTCAGCCAGCCACAGTAGCTTTACTTTCTTTAAGGTAGTTAGTAATCTTTTGTATATTTCCCTTTTAAGCTGATGTACATGTAAATGGTTATAGTGGTATAGTGTATCATCTGAACTTTATTTTGTGAATGGAAAAGTGTTGAAATACTTTCTTTAGAGTATTTTTATTTGCAGTCTATTTCTGAATGTTAGTTGTGATTGCTGAATATATTATTGCTGAGTAACCAGATCCGGATATGGGAGGATCCGACGGCCCGGGAAACGGGGTCGTTACATCCAGTGGCACCGCCAGCCGCCCCAGCGGCAACCCCCTAGCCGCCCCCAGCCGCCCAAGCGGTCCCCACGTGGCACCGCCACCCCCCTGAGCGACTCCAGCCCTCGACCCCAGCGGCCCCTATGCTTCTCAAGTGCCCCCATACATTTCGTTGTTGCTTGCGGGCACTTGAACGAGGATCATGGATGGTTGTATGAGTCTACACATACAACCTATCCCTCATATGATTATGTAGACCGCCTATATCTTCTTCCTCAGTCGGTCTGTGGCTCTTTTCCAAACATGTTAGAGAACAAGGGTGACGTTTTCACATCTTCGGGTGCCTTCAAAGGCCCGACCCCTATAGTGAAGATAGACGGGACCAACTATGAACTATGGTCCATGCAGTTCCGTACCCTGATGCAGTGCCATAATAAGGAGCACATCCTAACAGACTCTGAGCCGGAAGACAAGACTGGGGCGAATGCGACGTGGAAGCAAGATGATGCCTATGCTCGTATATGGCTCTCTGGGACCCTCACTACAGAGATCGTGAATGATATTGTGAATCAACCAACTACAAAGGCTATGTGGGACATACTGGCGGGTACATATGGGCAGTCGAAGAATGAAAGCAAGATACTTCTGTTGCCATTCGATATTTTTTCCACCAAACAGAATGGGCGACCACTCCATGCCAATTTCTCTCATCTGAGGGGCATGTTTGAGAGATTGCATAGCTTCATGCCAATCCAACTAGTACGGAATAATAGCAGGCATATAGAAATGCCACGATGACGAGAGTTTTTCTGTCCTCCCTTGACCTTGAGTACGATGCAACACGTACTCAACTTCTGACTGGCGAGACCATTCCACCTATAAAGGAGGTCTATAAGCGTTTGAGTAGAATTACGAATGCGTCGACGTCTATAGCACAAGCTACTCCTTCTGCTATGGCTGCTACTCATGGCAGAGGAGGTTCGTCCCACTTTCGGGGTCGTGGACCTCGTGGTCGGGGGGAGGCCGATATTGTGGTCCTTGTGCTCATGGTCATTGTCCAGGCCATTCTGAGGAAACATGCTTTCACAAGCATGGTTTTCTAGCCTCTGCACGTGCTTTTAAACAGACTGAGAGTCCCTTTGCACCTATCTCAGACGCTCAGTTTGATGATATTGTCTCCAGACATCGGGAGATGATGACTACTCCTGCGCCTCCGTCTTCGGGTTCCATAGAGTTTGCCGCTTCTGCCAGAGCGTCCTCTAGCACACCAGGTACTCATTTTGCACTTACCAGTACTGCTTGCTCAGACTTGTCAGATTGGATTATGGATTCCGGGGCTTCCCATCATATGTGTGGCGACAAAATGCAGTTTACTACCTACTGAGCTCTTACACTTGGCAGATCTGTTGTTATCGCAAATGGCGTTCGATTACCCATTGTTGGTCAGGGGGAGATTACTCTAACACCTTCCTTGAGTCTTCAGAATGTCCTATATGCCCCTGACTTTCATATGACTCTGTTGTCCATTAGTCAGCTTACAAAAGATTTACATTGTCGTGCCTTCTTTGACCCATCTTCTTTTGTGTTTCAGGACATACTGACTGACAGGGTGATTAGATATGGCCGTGAGCAGAGAGGATTGTATAAGCTTGTTATTCCATCATATGTTGGGATTGCTACTATTTCGTCTAGATCAGTTACTCCATTTCTTTGGCATCTACGATTTGTCCATCTTCCTCTTCAGAAGATGTGCCATGTCCTGCCACAGATCTCCATCCGTACCGTATTAGATTGTGAAGCCTGTCAGCTTGGGAAACACCATCGGTCTTCGTTTTCGAGTCGTCCGAGTCGTCATAGTAGTCATTCTTTTGAACTATTTTATTTTGATATTTGGGGTCCAAGTTGTGTCCCTGATCATCAAAGACATCGTTATTATATGGTTGTTGTGGATGATTATTCCAGATTGTCTTGGGTGTTCTTGTTGATACAAAAGTCTGAAGCTGATGCTATTATAAGAAAAGTTATTCTTGAGGTTAGTAATGTCTTCTCTGCCAATGCCAAACTCATTCGCACAAATAATGCTTTGGAATTTTCAACTTTACATTTGTCTGAGTTTCTCAGTTCCCATGGCATTATTCATCAAACTTCATGTAGCTACACTTCGCAACAAAATGGTGTGGCGGGACGTAAACATCGCCACCTTTTTTTGTCACACGTACATTGTTGATTCAAAGTCGTGCTCCTCATTCTTTTTGGGGAGATACTGTTATCACCGCTTGCTACCTGGTGAATCGTATGTCGTCTACTGTGCTAGGCGAAAATGTTCCCTTCTTGATTGCGTTTCCCGAGAAGGACCTATTCTCGCTTATACCTCGAGTCTTTGGATCTATGGCCTTTGTGCATAATTTTACCCCTTGTTGTGATAAGATCTCACCGTGAGCTATCAAATGTGTGTTTGTTGGATACTCTCGTACTCAAAAAGGGTATAGGTGTTTTGATCCGGTTGGTGGGAGATATTATGTAAGCGCTGATGTTACTTTCTTTGATTCTATTATGTACTTCTCTCCTACAGGTGATCGGTTGTCCACTACCTATGAAGAGGATATTGTTGTTCCTCCACCTCCATCTCTTCCACCACTTGAAGCTGAACAACCATCACCTTCTCCATCACCTCCTCCTCCACCACCACCTACACCTCAATCAAGATTCGTACCCATTGTTTATACTCGCAGGTCTTCTACTATCTCCTCTGCTCATAAGCCATCCACATCATCCAACACGCCTGAGGTATGTCATGATAACATTATTTCTACTGATGGCACTGGAGTTCTACATCATACACTGGATGATTCTGGCATAGAAAACAGAGGTCATGCGGATTTGGATGCTCCTATTGCACTAAGGAAGCCTCGGCGTAAATGCGCCACATACCTACTTGTTGCACATGTCTCTTTGGATCATCTTTCAGATGAATACAAGAGGTTTGTAGTCGGACTTTCTATGGTTACTATACCTCGAACATATATGGAGGCTTTACAGGATGACAGGTGGCGCCGTGCCATGGAAGAAGAAATGGCGGCCTTAACGTCACGAGGGATATGGAGTGTTGTCTCTGCTCCAAATGGTGCTTCGATTGTAAGCTGCAAGTGGATATTTTCCATTAAGCAAAACGCAGATGGGAGTGTGGATCGTTACAAGGCAAGATTGGTGGCGAGAGGCTTCACCCAAACATATGGGGTGGATTATCAAGACACATTTTCTCCAGTAGCGAGACACTCAACGCTACAAATTCTACTAACTGTTACAGTTTCACGGGATTGGTCGTTATTTCAGCTTGATGGGAAGAATGCATTCCTCTACGGGGACCTTTAGGTGGAGGTTTACATGCAACAACCACCTTGGTTTACTGCTGAGGGGGAGTCCCAGAAGGTATGCAGGCTACATAAGGCCATTTATGGCTTGAAGCGGAGTCCTAGAGCTTGGTATCAAAAGTTGTCAGAGTTGATTGAGCAACAGGGATTTGTGAGGTCCATTGCAGACTACTCACTTTTTGTTCAGAAGACACAGAAAGGTACGATTTCCATTCTGGTTTATATGGATGACATTATTATTACATGAGATGATGCTCAAGGCATTCAGATAGCCAAGAAATTCCTAGGTAAAGAATTTGTGACCGAGGACCTTGGCACCCTTCGCTACTTCTTGGGGTTAGAATTTGCCAAGAATCATCGTGGTCTAGTGATGACCCAGAGAAAGTTTGTGATGGATCTCCTCTCTGAGACAGGTATGACCGGATGCAAGCCTGCTACTACTCTTATGGATCCAAGTATGAAATTGTATAATGAGGATACTGAGGAAGTTGATAGTAGGAGGTATAGAGAACTAGTTGTAAAGCTTTTATATGTTACTATCACCAGGTCATATATTATGTTTACGGTAAGCAAGGCCAGTCAATTCATGGAGAAGCCCAAGAAGGTACATATGGATGCTATCTATATGATCTTGAGATACTTAAAGAATTCACCTGGTTCGGGACTCTTGTTCAGTGGAGATGCATCCCTGAAGGTGACAACTTGTGCAGATGCTGACTATGCAGGATGTCCTGTGGACAGAAAGTCTACTTCAGGCTTTGCAGTGTTTGTTGGGGACTCACTTGTCTCATGGAAGAGCAAGAAGTAGACATTGGTTGCTAGATTAAGTGCAGAATCTGAGTACAGGGTCATGGTACAAGGGAGTGCAAAAATGATGTGGGTTAGATCGATGTTGACTGATCTTACCATAGAAGTTCCCCTTCCTATGCAACTTCTATGTGGTAATCAAGCTGCATTATTCATTGCAAATAATCCTGCATTCCATGAACGAACAAAGCATATTGAGGTGGACTGTCATTACACTCGAGACTTGATACAGAAAGGCCTCATATCTACCTCTCATGTGTCTACAGGATATCAGATGGCAAATATCTTCACCAAGGCTCTATCTCGAAGTCCTGTTCAGAAGTGTTGTTCCAAATGAGCATGATAGATATATATGCTCCAGCTTGAGGGGGAGTGTTAAGATAAATATATCTTTATGTCTCTTTATGTAATTTTACTTTTCTCTGCGTACTTATCATGTAATTAACCCAAGGCTATTCTCCTATATAAGAGAGCCCTCGGGTACGTCTAATGCATCTCATTCATTTTCTCTCCTATCACTTACCAAGGATGAGCCGATAGAGAAGACTGGGATCTATGCCTCCTGGGAGGTTGATGATTCTTATGCCAAGGTTTGGCTATCAAGAACACTGTTGATGTAGATACTGACTGCCAATGATGTCCTCCATCAGCCTACCGCCAAGGCGATGTGGGATATACTGGCTGCCACTTATTCACAGGTGCGGAACGAGACCAAGATGTTACAGCTCCAGCATGACATTTTCACGATAAAGCAGAATGGGTGGACACTCCATTCTTTGCATACGTCCCTGCGGGAGATGTTTGAGAAACTATATAGCACTATACCCCTCACGGCTACTCCTGAGCAGCAGAAGACCTTCGGAATGCTACCATGGTTGGAGTTCTACTAGCAACACTTGATCCTGAGTATGAGGCCGCCCGCTCTCAGATACTTTCCGATGCTAGTATTCCTCCTATGGAGGAAGTTTACCGAAGGCTCAGTCGCATCTCTGTTTCTTCTAGCACATCTACTCCACACCCTTCGGCAATGACTGTATCGCGAGGGAGAGGTGGTCGGTCTTCCTTTTGTGGATGTGTACCTCGTGGTCGAGGAGGCCGTTTTCACCAACCGTGCACCTTCTGTCATCGCATGAGTCACTCCGAGGATACATGCTATTCTAAGCATGGGTTTCCAGCATCGGCGCGTGTAGCTGAGCATGTTACATCTCCATCGGCATCCACTTCAGATCACCGGTTCGAAGAGCTTGTGGCACGCCTGCGTGATATTATGCCTCGATCGTCTACTGATTCTCCAGGTGGATCTTCAGATATTGCTGCTTCAGCATCTGCCAGTACTTCTGCCGTTGCCAGTACCTCAGGTAGTGCTACTGCTTTTACATTCTGTCATGATATCTCAGATTGGATTATGGATTCCGGCGCCACCCATCACCTCTGCCGTGACTGGTATAGACTTGAGTCATACAGAGACATTCCACCTGGATGCTCAGTGCTCATAGCCGATGGAACTCATTCCCCCATCGTTGGACCGGGGGAGATCACCTTGTCACTGCCTATGCATTTACAGAATGTTCTACATGCTCTCGAGTTTTCCATGAATCTATTATCCATTAGTCAGATTACGAAGGATTTGCACTGTCGTGCTATATTTGACCCATCTTCTCTCATTTTTCAGGACATACTAACTGACAGGGTGATTGGCTGTGGCTCTGAGCAGAATGGTCTCTATCGTCTGGTCAGAAATTCATATGCTGGCGTCTCTTCCCACTCAGTCGGGTAAGTCTCTCCGTACACCTGGCATCTACGCTTTTGGTCACCTCCCGCTTCATAAGATGCATCATCTTTTGCCTTAGATCTCTCCGAGTTCGTCGTTTCGTTGTGAAGCTTGTCAGTTGGGAAAGCATCATCGTTCTAGCTTCCCTAGGCGTCAGAGTCAGAGCAGTAGCTTACCATTTGAGCTGTTTCATATTGATATTTGGGGTCGGAGTCGTGTTCCTGATCATCAGGGACACAGGTTCTATCTGGTTGTAGTGGATGATTTTTCTCGTGCATCTTGGGTTTTTCTTTTAAAGAATAAATCTGAAGTAGGGGACGTTATTAAAAATCTTATCATTGAATTATAGAATGTTTTTTCTTCTTCTGTCAAATATGTTCGAACGAATAATGCATTGGAATTATGCACTCGCTCTCTCTCCCATTTCTTATCGTCCAAAGGTATTATTCATCAAACTACATGTGCTTACACATCTCAAGAATGGAGTGGCCGAGAGAAAATATCGCCACCTTCTTGATATCACTCGAACCCTGCTTATCCAGAGTTGTACGCCTATCACTTTTTGGGTGGATGTTGTCCTTACAGCATGCTACCTTGTCTATCGCATGTCGTCCTCTGTTCTTGGTGAGAAAATTCCTCTTTCCGTTATTTTCCCAGATAAGGAATTGTTTTCACTTACCCCTCGTGTCTTTGGTATTGTTGCCTTTGTTCACCACTTGACTCCTGGACTTGACAAACTCTCTCCTAGAGCTGTCAAGTGTGTCTTTGTAGGTTACTCTCGGACTCAAAAGGGTTATAAGGGTTATCGTTGTTATGACTCTATAAAAAAGAAATATTTTGTCAGTGCTGATGTTACATTTTTTGAGTCAGTTATGTACCTCTCCCCTGCAGGTGACAGGTTGGCTTCTTCCACATCTAATGACGATGTCTATGTTCCTCCTCCAAGTCTAAGTCCACCTGTGTTCACTCTTGTCCCGGTTGTCACGCCGACATCATCACCACCACCACTTCAACCACCTATCCCACCATTACCTAAATTCTATACACGTCGATCGGGTCCTGGTCAGGCGGCACGTCAAGTATCCATCACGCCTCAGATATGTTCAGATGCTATTACTAATGATGGGTCAGATAATGTGCATGTGCAGGATCCTTCTTTGCAGGATGAGGGTGCACCATCGAGTACAGTGGACAGTGATTTTGATGTCAATATTGCTATTCAGAAGCAGAAATGGACTTGTACGTCTTATCCCTTTGCTTCCCAGGTTTCCTTTTACCGTCTCACAGGTGACTTTCAGAGATTTGCTGATGTTTTGTCCTCCGTGGAGATACCACAGACTTATTAAGAGGCTATGAAACTTGACTGTTGGAGATTGGCTATGGAAGAAGAAATGCATGCTTTACAGTCCCGCAGTACATGGATCCTGGTTACCGCTCCATCTGGCACATCTATTGTTAGCTGCAAATGGGTGTTCACAGTTAAGTACTATGCAGATGGCAATCTTGATCGGTACAAGGCACGACTTGTTGCGAGATATTTCACTCAAACCTATGATGTGGACTATTTGAATACATTTTCTCCAGTGGCTTGGCACTCTACTCTTCACGTTCTTCTATCGGTTGTTGTGGTACGTGACTGGTCCATATTTCAACTTGATGTCAAGAGCGCATTCTTGTATGGAGATTTGCAGGAAGAAGTCTACATGCAACAGTCACCAGGGTTCGCTGCTGAGGGGGAGGATCATATGGTGTGTAGACTTCACAAGGTGATATATGGCCTTAAACAGAGTCCAAGGACGTGGTTCCAGAAGCTTTCCCACCTAATTGAACGACATGGATTCAAAAGATCAAATGCGGATCACTCGTTGTTCATTCAGAAGACTTCCAGAGGTACGGTTGTCATCATGGTATATGTTGATGATTTTCTTGTTACAGGAGATGACGTTCAGGGAATAGAGATGGAAAAGCATTCTTGCGCCGTCAGTTTATCACAAAGGATCTTCGTACTCTAAGATATTTTCTGGGGTTGGAATTTGCCAGGAATGCATAGGGTCTGGTGATGACTCAAAGGAAATATATTACAAATTTGCTGGTTGAAACAAGCATGGTTGGATGTAGACCATCGAGCACTCCTATGGATCCAAGTATGAAACTGTATGACAATGATACTGAAGAGGTGGACAAGAGAAGATATAGAGAGATGGTGGGTAAGCTTCTTTATATCACTATAACTCGACCCGATATTGCTTTTGCAGTAAGTCGGGTGAGTCAATTTATGGAGCAACTGAGACAGGTTCATATGGATGCGATATACATGATACTGAGGTACCTAAAGTCTTCTCCAAGCTCAGGGTTGTTGTTTCGAAAGAACACAGATTTATCTATTTCAGCTTATGCAGACACAAACTATGCAGGGTGTCTTAAGGATCGTAAGTCTACTTCAGGATTTGCACTTTTTGTGGGGAGCTCTCTAGTTTCTTGGAAAAGCAAGAAACAAACTGTTGTGGCGAGATCCAACGCTGAATCTGAATATAGGGCCATGGCGCAAGCGAGCACAAAGATGATGTGGGTTCGAGCCATATTAGAAGACTTACATATAGATGTACCTTTACCCATGCAGCTTCAGTGTGACAATCAAACGGCTTTGTTTATTGCCAACAATCCAACATTTCACAAAAGAAGAAAGCATATCGAAGTAGACTGTCACTACACGAGAGATATGATCTAGAAGGGCTTGATTTCTACCTCACATGTTAGTTCAGAGGATCAGACTGCTGACATATTTACCAAGCCATTGCTCAGAGGACCCTTTCAGAGATGTTCTTCCAAGCTGAGCATGATTGAGATCTATGGGAGTGTAGAGATTTATGTTATGTTATGTTATTTTGTTATTCTGTACCGTTTCATATTTCCTTTTCCGTATGGACTCTTATGTAATTTACCCATAGGTCTACTCTATATAAGAGAGCCTAGGGTTCTATGGAATAATAGATTGCTCATTTCCTCCAACAGACATCAACATTGATAATTCCACATGGGTGAGTTTTTAGGGTGGTGACACAGATATGCACTGGATGATTTATATGCATACTCTTGGAATTGTTGTTTTCTTTTCTAGTTTTCTTCTTGGGTTAGTTTGAGGATGCAGTAGAAGACTTTTAGTAGTTAAGTTAGGGGAAGATGATGCACGGAAATAAACTATTCACTTATGTTCTTTATTTTTCTAATATGGGGAAGGATCACAAGTGCAGTTTTATTTTCATGATTTACTCATATGGATGCAAATATTATGAAACAAAACATGCCATTTGCACCTCTTATCTTCACCATTTTTTTCCATTTAGCAGGTTAGTGAGCAGAAGACATCTGTAGCCATTATCTCCTCTACAGGGCTGGAATCTTCAAAAGTCACTCTCAGGTAATTGTACTAACACTAGCAGAATTTCTCCTGCTAGGTTGGTCCAAACAATTTGCTAACTGTTATTCTTTTTATTGTTAAGACCACTTCTAGCAGAAGTTATCCAACCAAACGAGGTGAAGGAGCTCTGCAGCCATTGGGTTGTGCAATCACAAATGATTGCCAAGAGGCTTTCTGGCACTATAAAAGGTTTGAAGTTTTTTGTCTGTCAGAAAAGCTTGTTTTGTCTTTATCCGCAAGATGATATGAATTTGCTCCAGTACTTGCATATATTAAAGAAGTATGGTGGCATGGGCTGATACGATGTATTTGCTTCAGCACTTCCATATTCATTGACCATGATTCGGACCAGCTTTGAATTCACATGGTCGTATATGCATGATATAAGGCTTTATTGATTTATATGCTGTTGTTTCATCTAGAGAAGCTTTTGTGTTCATCCACAGGATGATATGCAGTTGCTTCACCACTTGCATATCAAAGAAGTATGACGGCTTCTCATGGGCTGACATGATGCATATGCTTCTGCACTTGCATATCAATGGACTATGATTCCGACTAGCTTTGAGCTCACATGGTCCTATAATATACTTCTATAAAATGCATGATGTGGTTTTTCAATAAATCTATTTGATGATTTCTAGGCTCGCTAAGACAAAGTGAAGCATAAACAAGGAGAAAACAATTATTGTTCTCTATTTCTACTCTCAAAGACATTGATTTCACAATTTCGTAGTTATGATTAAATAAGACATGCACTTCCTTGATTTTTCTTATCACTTTATGATTTTATACCCACTTCTATGGTCTACTCATAGTGTGATGTGCCTACCACCCAAAAGACAGGGTTTGAATCTCCCCTTCACGGGGGTTGCGTTAAGTAGCCAACAACCAATGTAAAAAATAGTCGGATCTTTCAATATGGATTTGAGCAAGAATCCATGTAGCTGACCCTACTTAAAAGTGGGAGAAGACTTTTTCATTTCACTGTGTCTTGGTAAATTTCTATTGGGGAGTTGGTAAAATTTACGTGGAACAATGTGGCATTGATATTTGAACATCGAGCTTTTGACAATTCAAATTTTGACTTAGCATAGGGACTTATATGCCACGACCACTATAAACTTTGCCTATTTACTCCATGACCCCATGCAAACTTACTAACTCTTACACCATAATCTCCGTGCGTTAAGGACAAACCATTTGGCCATTATTTTGATGAAAATCGTTTAATAATTTCTTTTTTTATCTTTACAAATATATCAAATTTACTTCCACATGCAATATACCTCCCCTTCCCTTCCCAAGCCACCTCCTCGGTCGCCACTACACATCTCCATTGTCACCTCCTCCTCTCCCCCGAGCTACCACCTGACGCCCCCTCCATTACCACGTCCTCCGAGCCACCTCACCCCTCACCGACACTGCCACTACTTCTGCCTCCCCTCCCATGTGTGTACCCACTACTTTGGACCAAAAGGTCATGGGGGAGGAATGCATCAAAGTGCTCCATCACCTTTTGGACTTCCCCCAATCCGATGTTTGTAGCTTGACAAATTTGATGGAGGACATAATCTCATGTGAGAGTCTCCCCATCATTGCCGACGGATACAACAACTACGTTGAGATGCTAGTCAACAGGAGGTTTCATCCATGTATGATACTACTGTTGGATATAGGGATCTGTGCTCAAGTAGTTCCTGAAAAGAGAATATAGATATAATCTCCCATTGAAGGCGATGAAGAAGAGATGCTCAGAGTTACCCATATTTGATTAGGAGCTAATTATAAAGCTCCGTCTTCTTCTCTTTGATAAGCAACTTGAAGCCTCTAGTATCTATATTATAGAGGCCATAACTCTTTGGCATTACCTCCAGTTTTGATCTCATTCAGAACTCAATTGAGTAAGTAGTTTTCTTATTATTTGATCTAAATTTGTGTTTAGTTTGCTCAAATTTCATGCTATTTTGTTTAATTTCGTTAAATGTATGAGAACCTGAAAAAAGATCCCATGTTCTTGAATCTTTAATTATTCCACTGCCTTCTTGTCTTTTTTGTCTTCCATTAACTTAAGGATTGATCTTAATTTTGATCAAATCCATATAATAAATCTTCCTCATCTCCCTATTCATTTGAAGTCTCCATTCTTTTATTCATCTATATGAGATTTGACCTTACTATAGGTTGATCAGGCTTCTAATGTATAGCACAAGTTCATGGATTTTACCATCCCTATGTTAGCAAGGGAGAAATATCTTTTATATTCCATTTGGAAAGTGTAGTAATCCGAATTTGCAGGGTTAATCAACATTGCAAAATTACAAGGGATTTTTACACCACGCATCGATAGTTGGGGAAGATCCAGCAGTTGAGCTCTCGCTTCCCAGGTGGTAGATCCACCATCTCAATGCCACCGAGCATTCCAAATAGCGACGAAAAATCCTGGCGAAGGCATGTGGAAATGCCAACCTAGAATCTATTGAGTTGCTTCCTCTATGGTGGTGACAATGATGGAGCATAACAACCTTCACCCTGAACATCCTCTCTTGGCTAGAGCCAGAATGGCGAGAAAGAAGGAGAAGAATAGTAGAGAGGAGACAGCATGGGAAAGGGAGGGTAACAATCCACTTTAGAATTTTTTTTATGATTTGATTAACTCAATACTAACTCGAGAGGTTAACGCAAGAAGAGTTAAATTGACACCATGAATTGTGATGTAAAACAAAGCAAGTTTACATGGGTCATGAAGTAAATATGAAGCTTACAAGGGTTGTTGTTCATTTTTATAAAGTTTGTGAGGGTTGTGGTGTAACCATCCCTTTTGAATATGGATGTTAAAGGGATATATGCAATGTTTTGTACTTTTATGGTATATTTATTATGTAATATTTTCTTACACCTTTGTAATATATGAAATCACGAATCTATCTTCGTTTCATAACAATATTTCGTTATTCCTATTTACATGGCCATAGAATCACGGAAACCCCTAGGAATCTGCAAAGAAATAAATTACCTTTTTTTCTCTCAAATCTTACTAGAGTTTGTGCTTCTGGAAGAAAGGATTTGGTTCTGTGGAGATAAAATAATATCTTGCTTATCATAAGGCTCTAAGGTGGTTGTTGCATGTAGACTTCCTCTTACACATCACCATATAGAAATGCATTCTTCACATCAAGCTGGGATATGAACCAATTCCATACCACTTCAACTAAAAGGAGGATCCGAAGAGTGGAATGTCGTGCCACATGAGGGAATATGTTGTGATAGTCCACCCATAAATTTGGGGTGAATCCACGAGCCGGAAGTCTAGCCTTGTAGCAATCTACGCTGCCAACTATACAATACTTCACTGTAAAGGCCCATTTATAACCAACCACATAAGCCCATGTAGAGGCAATGACCAAGCTTTGTGTGCCATACAACTATAACGTGTCCACCTCCTCATCCATAGCAAGACGCCAATGATTGTCTCGCATAGCCTCATGATATGTTTGTGGAATCTTGACAACTGGTAGACCCATGAGAAACCTAATGAAATCCTCAGAGAGATGTCCTAAGGAAACGTGAGCAATGAGAGGATATGCGGCACACATATGCCTTTGTTTCATAAAAGAAATGGGCACATCGAGATCATCTAGGGACTATAAAGTGGCTCATGGGAAGGCATTTGCTCATCATATAAAGTAGCCTACTATATATATAAAACGCCATTGCCATTAGTAGAAACAAAGTGTTCAGAACATACCTGGGGTAGTAGTGCAGTGATAGGGAAGGCCCATGAGCAGTAATGCAAAACATACCTGGGTTAGTTGATAGGGAAGGCCCATGAGCAACAATGTAGTAGGTGGCCTGCGAATGTAAAAATGTGCCAAAAACTGAGCCAAATTACTAGGAGGTGGAGGTGGAGGAGCAACCACCATTTGAGAAGGTGGTGGGGGTGATGGAGCGATGGAGGTGGAGGTGAGGATGGCGTAGGAGAAACCACAATTGGGGATGGTATAACATGGGAGGAGGAGGCATGTAGACCTCCTCTCCAGAGTCAGATGGAGTCAACCTATCACACATAGGAGAAAAATGCACGAGAGACTCAAAGAAGGTGGTGGAGGAGCTACCACCATTTGAGAAGGTGGTAGGGGTGGTGGACCGGTGGAGGTGGGGATGGCATAGGAGGAACCACAACTGGGGTGGTGTAGCATGGGAGGAGGAGGCAAGTAGACCTCCTCTCCAGAGTCAGACGGAGTCAACCTATCACGTGTAGGAGAAAATGCATGATGAGACTCAAAGAAGGTGACATCTGTACTGACATAGTACTTCCGTCGAGCAGGATCAAAGTACCAGTACCCCTTTTGAGTCTTGCAGTAGTCCATAAAAATATATTTAACAGCTTTGGTGGAGAGCTTGTCATAACCTGGAGTCAGATGATGAATGAAGGCCATAGAACCAAAGACATGAGCTGTGAGTGAGAAAAGTTGCTTCTCGAAAAAACGCAATCGAGAAATAGATCTTCTCTCCTAACACAGAGGACATCATAGTATTCACCAAGTAACAAGTTGTGAGAATTGCATCACCCTAAAAAGAGTGGGGATCACAACTTTGAATCATGAGGGTCCTGGTCACAACAAGCAAATGACGATGTTTGTGCTGATCAATACCGTTCTGTTGGGAAGTATACACACAAGAAGTCTGATGTAAAATACCAAGGGACCTGAAGAAAAAAAAAGTTGTAAAGTATAGAAATCCAAGACATTGTCAGATTGAACATATTTGAACTTAGCATAAATTATGTTCTTTATTTTATAAATTACTAGGAGGTGGAGGTGAAGGAGCAACCACCATTTGAGAAGGTTGTGGGGGTGGTGGAGCGATGGATGTGGAGGTAGGGATGGCGTAGGAGAAACCACAACTGGGGAGGGTGTAGCATGGGAGGAGGAGGCATGTAGATCTCCTCTCCAGAGTCAGACGGAGTCAACCCATCACATGTGGGAGAAAAATGCACGAGAGACTCAAAGAAGGTGGTGGAGGAGCAACCACCATTTAAGAAGGTGGTGGGGGTGGTGGAGTGGTGGAGGTGGGGATGGCGTAGGAGGAACCACAACTAGGGATGGTGTAGAATGGGAGGAGGAGGCATGTAAACCTCCTCTCAAGAGTCAGACGGAGTCAACCTATCACATGTAGGAGAAAAATGCATGAGAGACTCAAAGAAGGTGACATCCGTACTGACATAGTACTTCCGTCGAGCAGGATCAAAGTACCAGTACCCCTTCTGAGTCTTGCGGTAGCCTATAAAAATATATTTAACAGCTTTGGTGGAGAGCTTGTCATAACCTGGAGTCAGGTGATGAACGAAGGCCATAGAACCAAAGACACAAGTTGTGAGTGAGAAAATATCCTTCTCGAAAAAACACAATCGAGAAATAGATCTTCTCTCCTAGCACAGAGGACATCATACGATTCACCAAGTAACAAGCAGTGAGAATTGCATCACCCCAATTAGACTGGGGATCACGACTCTGAATCATGAGGGTCCTGGTCACAACAAGCAAATGACGATGTTTGTGTTGAGCAACACCGTTCTGTTGGGAAGTATACACACAAGAAGTCTTGTGTAAAATACCAAGGGACTTGAAGAAAAAAAAGCTGTAAAGTATAGAACTCCAAGGCATTGTCAGATTGAACATATTTGACCTTAGCATAAATTATGTTATTTATTTCATAAATAAAAGATCGAATAACTGACCCAAGACTTGTTTTTCAAAAGAAAATTCCAAGATAATCTAGAAAAAATCATGAACATCTACAAGGTAGAACATTTACCCCTGATGGCCAGGAACACGATTGGGACCCCAAATATCGAAATGAACCAACTCGAATATGCTGCTCATACTACGACTATCACAAGAAGGAAAAGTAGATCGATGATGCTTCCCAAGCTAGCAAGTCTCACATTAAAAGTTGGACCAAGAAGATATCTATGTAAGGACATGACACAACTTCTGTAGAGGAAGGCAATCAAACCAAAAATGTCATATGTATGGAGAGATGATCTAGTAGGAATGGATGAGGTGTCGGCATATGGAGACTAGACTAATCTGTAGAGACCCCTTTGCTCACGACCAAATCTAATCACCCTGCCTATGAGTATGTACTGAACCACAATAGAAAAGGGGGTTAAATATGACACGACAATGTAAGTCCTTGGTTATTGGATTAATAGATAATAAATTCATCTAAAAATCAAGTGCATGAAGCACATTCTATAGGCGCATAGATGGCATCAAACAGATCTCCCCTATCTTGTAATAGGGGAATGAGTCCCATCTGCAATGACAACAAATTGGCCTGGAGGAAGGGGTCTGTATGATGCAAACTGAGCTCTGTGTCCGCATAAATGGTGGGAGGCACCAGAATCCATGATCCACTCTACCATGTTTGTCCTGTGACAACTGGTAAGGGCATAGGCAGTACATGATGTGCTAATGAGAGCTGAGGTGGTGATGTCAAACAAGCCCGATGGATCACTAATGGATCTAGTTGCTAAAGGCATGATCTCCCTCAATTAGGAGATAAACTCCTCGAATATCTGATCAATAGCAGGAGTAGTAGGAGTCTCAACCTACACAATAACATGAGCATAAGCTGAAAAACCACATTTTGAATAACATGTATCCTCAGAATGAACAGAGCAGTGACAATAGGTGCATGGCTAACATGGACGAGCACCTCCCCTGCCACAAGCACCACGACCTTTAAATTGAGATGCTCATTCTCTGCCATGAGATGCATCCATGGTTGTGGTGGTCTGAGAAACAACAAAAAAAGTGACTGTAACATCCATATTCTAACAAACCCGAACTCGACCGATTTTGGGTCCAATGAACCCAATAACGTTGTCGGTCAATACTAAATAACCTAAAATGATTTATTAATCGTGAATCATTAGTAGTTCGGGGGAAATCAACCAAAAATCAATCGCATCGTCATGCGTGTCCGAAAAAGCCGCGACGGAAATTCGGAAAACACAAAACGAACTGAGACCGTCATTAGATCCGATTCGACAAAACGAGACTAACGAAATCGACCGTTTGTCAATCCGAGGTCGTTTGATATTTTTTTTTGAAATCACAAAATTTAGTCTTAAACAAAAATTGTATCCGAAAATTTCGGATATTCAAAACCCGATCGGAAGTATATCAATATGGCACTCATATTGACCGTTGTTCAGAAACGAGCAAAACAAGATATTGCGCGTCGAAATCTGACGCTCGAGGCGCAAATTCGGTCAATTTTAAGAAGATTAAATAAAGAGAGATTTTGGGTAATATATATATATATATTTGGGTGACAACAGTGCTGCTCACGTCAGCAGCTACTGTTCAGCTTACATCACCCACCTTTTCCTTAGTATTATCACCGCGTCTTCTTTATATTCTTCCATTCCATTCCTCTTCTTTTACCCTAAGGGAAGCCCTCTCCCCTCTCCTATTTTCTTCTCAAAAATCCCCCATTCTCCCCAGCCGTTGGAAGCAGTCTCTCCATTTATCTTGGTTGGAGTTGTTCCTTGTTCTTGGAATGGTAGGGTTGCTTCTCTCTTCAACCAAGCCCTGCCATTAGATCCAAGAATTTGCCAATCTCAGAGCTGGAGGCCCGTCTTCTTCCTGGAGCTGTTGAAGCCCCTGCTACAATCCCAATTGGCTGGAGCTCCAGTTTTGAATTTTCTGCAACATTGGAGTCTTGGAGCTGCTCCAAAGCACCAACCTTGGCATGCATGTAGATCTCCATTAGAAGATCTAATTAGGTACATTCCTCAGCCCTCCTCCTTGCTACCATGCATGCTCATTTCATTGGATTAAATGTACAAATCCCTCTCTATCTTTTGCTGCCTTGCATGAGTTTTATAGATCAAAATGTACAATCAAGCCTTCCTTCTTGCTGCACCCAAAATCTGCTGCATGCAAGCATCCTTCCCCCAATTTGGAAGACTTATGTACATCCCTACACATCTATTACTGCCATGCATGTATTTACTCATTTTAATCCAATATGGATGATAATATTCCTAATTTTATATGCCGTACTTGGCCTTCTTGGGTAGATTTGTCCTGGATGTTTGCATATGAGCTTAAATGGTCAATGACTCATTGTTCATTGGGGTTGATTGTCAATATAGTTCCTTCACTAGAAGGTTTTGTTAGTATAATCCTGTTAAAGGCTAATCGTTCCTCGATGTTGTTAGCAGTCTAATTTCTTCTGGTTGGTTTGTACGATCGTACATACATTGATTAGTTTGCTTCTATAAGGATCAAAAGTTAGTATGGTAATCGATGGATCTGACATGTTATGTTTAGGATTCATGGTCTGGATGAGGTCGAAGTTTTCCTCAGAGTTGGAATACCTGAATATTGGTTTAATTTTATAGGATCGGATTTCATAAATTGATCATTTCTGTCATTTCCTTACAAATCCGAAATATTTTCTGGAAAATTTGCTTGGTTGTGTACTCCTCGTTTCAGCCCTGATTAGGTTCTGAGCAGTCTGTGAGTTAGATTTTGAATAATTTGACTTGATAGGCCGTTTTGAACTGGATAGCTATGATGATCGTCTTGTTGTTCTAGTAAAAGTTATGTAAATGAATCATCTCGAATCTGAAGCCTTATAAAAAAATGAATGATGTGTTCTTTGAAAATTTAAAGGTCACAGTTTGATTGAGAATCAGTATATGTTATAAAAGAATGTTTGGTTCGACAGGATTTGGATTTAATTAGAGATTCAAATAAACTTATGTATGATTTACGAACTTTGGACTTTCATTTTCCTCCTACACTAGATCCTTCTTCATCTTATGAAATTATAGCTTTGACTTACTACTGGCTATTATAGGTTCAGTGTCATGAAATATCTGCAACATTGTGTATTGTTATAATATAGGATGATTGTCAAGGATTGAGTGAGTGGGTTATGAACAACAAATCTTCATTTTACATGGGTTCAAGAATGCCGTAAAAAAATTTATGATCTGCGATCATGTTGTTTATCCAAATCTGATTATTGATATTGTATGAAATTACTACCTTCTTTTGAATCTTGTCAAGGATAATCAGTTGAATGTTGACACTAATTTCAACTGATAGTATCAATGATCGAGCTTGACATGTTTCATGATGTAAGTGCTGGTGTTATAATCAAAAAGTTCATTTCTATGACATAAGGAGCTTTAATTTTCGTTTATCACCATATCAAGATATGTGGACTCCCGAATCTGTAATTTGTTCTGAAGATTCAATGAACAACTTCAAATCTCAATATTTTAGGAATGAATAGATTGAGGATGGTCCATGGAATTGACTTCAAGTTCAGATCGGTAGTGTTTAGGAATTTTAGTGATGTAATGAATCAAGGAAACTTAAGTGATAATTAATATTGTGCCGGTCATGGTGACTTCTACACCTAACCGTGCGAGGGCGAGGTGACCCTCAACTAGGAGGGAGAATAGGAAGCTCAGTTTGGGCAGCGGCCGCCAAGTGCGCGGGTCTAGGATCCCAGTCCCTTTTCGGTTTTTACGCGAGCTCGCAGTGTTTTTACGCCTCGTTGGGATCCCGACTTTAGACCAGTTACGCTAACCTTCTGTTTTAGGATATCCAGGCGGGGGATCCTTGGTTTTCAGTTTTACGTACGAGCTCGTTTGCCCGTACTAGTCGGGTCGTTTTTCTAGAGCGACTTTTCCGGGAAGTCTCTCTCACCCGTCTCAGTGGCGTAGTTTGGGAGTAGACCTAGCCCTCTATTGGACCGCGCTTCCAATTAGAGGGCGAGACGGAAGAGCCCTTTTGTTGGCTTCTTCACCGCTTGAGTTTTACTTTCGCCAACAGACTTGGCGATTCTACATCCAGATCATCCATATCCATATCTCCATCATCTTGAATTTATATCTGAGACAGTTACACTTGAGATTTGAAGAGATTACAATCAAAGTTGAGTAAATGGAAGTAACTACAATCTGAATCGAAATCTCATTAAGCTAGTGGACGTGTTGGAAACTTAGTTAGGATGCATTATACAACACCGCATGCCTACGGAGGCACCCCAATCCTAAGACATTCCCCAAGTCTTAGAGTCATAGTGTGAGGTTTCACACGAACCAAGACCATCGACTACCCACTAGACTTGAGAATTAAATAAATCATTATATCTTCTCATCTCATTTTTCCCATCATCAAAATCCACAAATATGAATTCTGAGTAATATGAGAATAAAATATACATACATTTGATCAATTAGTTACCATAGAAATATGCTTATGAGAGGTGCTTAATAGAAATTTTGAAACCTTTTACATTTGTAGGTAGAAATAAAATTAAATTGAGTTGCTCCTACCTTTCTACTTGTTACTTCTGAACATATTAAATCCTTATTTATGTTTTATAAATTTATGGGAAGTATCAGCGCCCGCTGATGCCTTTTCTTCCTTGCACGCTTGGCAGGCAAACAACCTGTTGTTCAGTAGCAGCTCAGTAGCTATACATGGTTCCAGGAGATAGAGTTTATACCCGACGGTATGGTTTATTTTGTGTCAGTTTTTGTTCATGTATTATGTTTCTTTCTCTTCAGTCAGATTTTTGGGAATTCTGTATGTACTGTCAGTCACTGTACATGTTGTAAAGTAGATGGAAATTAATGAAATGAGATTTAGTGCCAATTATTCTATTAACTTGTGGTTATGAATGTGGATGTGAAAGAAAATTTCCCTGCGTTTCTATAACTTCTGCGATCTCATGTGAATAATAGTGCAAATGTGTGATTAACGGGTACCCAGATCCTAAGGGGTTCACAAGTTGGTATCAGAGCAGTGGTACCCCGATACACACATTCGCAGTATTTTAATTCCGATCGCATTAAGTTCTCGGATAGCGGCAGTCTTCTGGCTTGTCGTAAGTCCGAAAAGGGAAATATGACATTCATATTCAAATACCATAGTTGTCACCAATTTCATTAACTTTCATATTATATCCCAAGAAGAGAAAAATATATATCATATTATCTGCGAACCATCGATTTTGTGACTAATAAATGGTTCTCGTGCAGAGCCATTGCATCCCGACCCGGTCAGGAGACAGCTGACCAGTTGACACGCATACTAGCTGCCCTCACCGACCTCCAGCAGCAGCAGGCTGCCATGCGAGGTCAGCAGGAGCAGATCTTGGCTCAGCAGACTGAGATTGCCGACAGACAGACAGATATTGAGATGCGATTTGAGGATCTATCAGATTTCACGTACCATCCATCACAGGATGGAACACGGTAGGACCAACACCAGTCTGTTGAGGTAGAGTAGCCTCATCCTGATGATCCACTTGAGGAGGTACGTGAGCCTGTAGCAGATGATGCGGATTTTGACAGGGAGCAGGACCCCGTTGACTTTGCTGACGAGGATGTACACGAGTATTCAGCCATTCACAGGCACCAGTCGGTCTTCACTTCCTATCAACGGGCCACCATACCCTTGTTGGAGGGTACAGGTCCACCAGAGATTGCTGAGCAGTGGCTGAAGAGAGTGATAAAGGTGCTCAGGATGATTCATGCGCCACGAAGCACGTGGCTATCTTTCATGGAGTATTCACTGACAGACTTTGCTGAGAGATGGTGGGAGGCCATAGTATCTGAGTTAGACCGAGAGCCTACATGGGGTGATTTTGAGACGAGGTTCAGAGCCCACTTCTTTTCGGCAAAGTAGGAGTCCCAGCGCCGACTTTTTGCAGAGCTTCGTCAGTGACATATGACAGCCAGAGATTACTTTATCTGATACATAGAACTGTCACGATATACCCGAGCAGCTGGCGCATTTCCAAAGGAGAATCTGGAAAAGTTCATTGGTGGCATGCGAGAGGAGGTACAGGAGAAGTTGGCTGGATTACACATCACATCCATCTCCGAGGCTACCGATGCCGCGGAGAAGTTTGAGGACATCAGAGGGAGACATTTCGGGAGCTCGTCTAGAGCAGCGCCTAGCCGCGGCGATCTTTTGGACCGATACGTCGACCGTTTCAGCAGCAGAGGTCAGCCAGACGGTTCTGACCTATAGGTTCGACCTTTTCAGGCAGTGCTCGCTCTTCTCCATCGACTACTTTAGGAGGAGCACTTGCCAGACGTGGCACAGATTCCGCTCGACCATCCGGGTCGCAGCGAGCAGACAGACTACCTGCAGGACTAGCACAGAGCACAGACACGACTACTCCATCTAGCAGACCAGTTCGGTGTTACCGATGTCACGAGTGGGGACACTACCAGTCACAGTGCTCACAGGCTTCTGGCGAGCCTCAGCCACAACCATCACATTCTCAGCCTCAAGCACAACGCTCAGGGAGTTTCCGTGGCAGGCGACAACAGCAGAGGCAGACGCAGAGTGTGGCGGGATCTAGTGCTACATCAACCAGGCAGGGGCAACTACATGCAGTTACTGAGGAGCAGACACGTTCAGCCTCCACTGTGGTGAAAGGTATGGTCTCAGTCTTGGGCCAACCTTTCCATGTTTTATTTGATTCCGGTGCGACACACTCTTTTCTTGCTTCGAGGCTACTAGTTTCTTTAGATAGAGTTGCAGAGACGCTATCGTCTCCATATCACATCCGAGGGCCAGGTGTCCAGAAGTTTATCATTTCTCTGATAGTCAGGCACTTGCCCGTACTGATTGGAGGACACGAGATGCTCACAGATTGTCTACTTCTACAGCTTGACGAGTTTGACTTGATTTTAGGCATGCATTGGTTATCAGCTCATCACGCACTTGTTGATTGCTTTAGGAAGACGGTTGTCTTCAGGATTCCAGATCTACCCGAGTTCACTTTTGATGGTACTATACATGATTCTACCATGGAGTACATTTCCGTGTTGCGAGCTCAGCGACTTGTTGATCAGGGTTGTGATTCATATCTTGCATTTGTTCGGGAGTTATCTGATCAGGAGTCGATGACACAGGACATCAGAGTAGTATCTGAATATCCAGATGTGTTTCCTGATGAACTACCAGGATTACCTCCTGAGAGAGAGATCGAGTTCGAGATCACATTGCTGCCAGATACACAACCGATCTCTATGGCACCATATCGCATGACACCAGCAGACTTGAGGGAGCTAAAGGTGCAGTTACAGGAGTTACTGGATTTGGGATTCGTGAGGCCGAGCACTTCACCTTGGGGTGCTCCGGTTCTATTTGTCAAGAAGAAGGATGGATCCATGAGACTGTGCATCGATTACAGGCAGCTGAATAAGAGAACGGTGAAGAACCGTTATCCCTTGCCGCATATTGATGATCTATTCGATCAGCTCTAGGGGTCTTCGGTATTTTCGAAGATCGATCTTCGCTCCGACTATCATCAGCTGAGGATTCGCGAGTCGGATATTCCGAAGACAGCCTTCAGGACTCGTTATGAACACTACGAGTTTGTGGTGATGTCGTTTGGGCTCACCAATGCACCTGCGGCTTTCATGGATATTGTTAGAATACTGAGATGATTTATTCCATAGAGCCCTAGGGTCTCTTATATAGGGAGAGAGCCCTTGGGTAAATTACATGAGAGGTACATAAAGAAACTGAAATATAATAAAAGACACATAAAGACGAACAACTATCTCTACACTCCCCCTCAAGATGGAGCATAGATATCTATCATGCTCAGCTTGGAAGAACATCTCTGGAAAGGTCCTCTGAGCAATGGCTTAGTGAATATGTCTGCTGTTTGGTCCTCTGAACTGACGTGAGACGTGGAGATGAAGCCCTTCTGAATCATGTCCCTAGTGTAATGACAATCCACCTCTATGTGTTTTGTTCTCTCATGGAAGGCTGGATTGTTGGCAATGAATAATGCTGCCCGATTGTCACATTGCAGGTTCATAGGCAAGGGAACATCAACATTCAGATCTTCTAAGACTGCTTTAACCCACATCATTTCTGTGCTTGCCTGTGCCATGGCTCTATACTCGGATTCGGCACTGGATCTCGCCACAACTATCTGCTTCTTGCTTTTCCAAGAGACTAAAGAGCTTCCTATGAATATAGCAAATCCAGAAGTAGACTTACGATCTCGTGGACATCCTGCATAATCTGCATCTGCACAGGCGGAAATAGACAGATCCGTACCTTTCTTGAATAGCAACCCTGTGCCTGGGGAAGACTTCAGATATCTCAGTATCATGTACAAGGCATCCATATGTACTTGCCTCGACTGCTCCACGAATTGACTCACCCGGTTTACTGCAAGGGCAATATCCGGTCGAGTTATAGTGATGTATAAGAGTTTACCCACCATTTCTCTGTACCTTCTCTTGTCCACCTCCTCGGTATCATCATCATACAGTTTCATACTCGGGTCCATAGGTGTACTTGAAGGTCTGCATCCAGTCATTCCTGTTTCAGCGAGCAAGTCTGTGACATATTTTCGTTGAGTCATCACCATTCCTTGTGCATTTCGTGCAAATTCTATCCCCAGAAAATACCGTATCGTGCCTAGATCCTTTGTAATGAACTGGCTGCCCAACATAGACTTGGTTATCTCAACCCCCTGTGCATCATCTCCAGTAACCAAAATGTCATCAACATATACCATAACAACGATGGTACCTCTAGGAGTCTTCCGGACGAACAGTGAGTGGTCCGCATTTGATCTTCTGAACCCCTGTCGTTCAATAAGCTGGGAGAGATTTTGAAACCATGCTCGAGGACTCTGTTTAAGGCCATAGATAGCCTTATGAAGTCTACACACCTTCTGAGTCTCCCCCTCAGCAGCAAACCCAGGTGGCTGCTGCATGTAGACTTCTTCCTGTAGATCACCATACAGGAAAGCATTCTTAACATCAAGCTGGAATATGGTCCAGTCACGTACCACTGCAACCGATAGAAGGATACGAAGTGTAGAGTGCCTCGCCACTGGTGAAAAAGTGTCCAAGTAATCAACACCATATGTCTGTGTAAACCCTCTTGCTACGAGCCTGGCCTCGTATCTGTCAAGACGACCATCTGCATGATATTTGACCGTAAATACCCACTTGCAACTCACCACAGATGCACCTGGAGGGATAGGGACAAGAGACCAAGTCCCTCTAGATTGCAAGGCATGCATCTCCTCTTCCATCGCTAGACGCCAGCAGTCAATCTTCATGGCATCCTGATAAGTCCGAGGAATCTCTACTGACGACACAGCAACGGCAAACTTCTGGAAATCCCCAGTGAGACGATGAAAGGAGACCTGAGAGGCCAGGGGATATGAGGCACACTGTCTTCGCTGCTTCCGATGAGCAATAGGCCGGTCCAAGTCATCTAACACAATGCTGACTGGTTGGTCCTCCTCCTGTGGTAAAAGCTCCTGCACAGGTGCATTATTTAACCCATCATTAGTGTTAACATCAGTATATACCTGAGGCGTGTTGGATGGTTGACACGTAGCTTGAGCAGGGCCTGTCCTTCTCGTGTAGACCTTAGGGAAAGGAACAACTGGAGGTGGTGGTGGAGGAGGTGGTGGTGGTGGTGATTGTGGTGTCGGTTGAGTAGAGGATGGACCCAGGCTTGGAGGTGGTGGAACATAGACATTGGAATCTGATGATGTGGAGGAGACCAATCTGTCACCTGCAGGGGAGAAATACATGACAGGCTCGAAAAATGTAACATTGGCACTCACATAGTACTTGTCATGGACCGGATCATAGCAACGGTATCCTTTCTGAGTCCTGGAGTAACCCACAAAAACACACTTGATAGCCCTAGGGGATAGCTTATCAAGCCCCGGAGATAAGCGGTGAACAAACGCAACAGTGCCAAAAACCCGTGGTGTCAGTGTAAACAAATCTCTGTCAGGAAAGAGAACAGAGATAGGAGATTTTTCCCCAAGAACAGTTGTAGGCATTCGATTGACCAAATAGCATGCAGTAAGTATGGCATCCCCCCAAAACGTTAATGGAGCACAACTCTGGATAAGTAATGTGCGAGCAATATCAAGAAAGTGGCGATGTTTTCGTTCTGCAACCCCATTTTGTTGAGAGGTGTAGGCACATGTGGTTTGGTGAACAATGCCTTTGGAGGAAAGGAAGCTAGCCAGAGAGCGAGTGCAGAACTCCAATGCATTGTCAGTACGCACATACTTAACAGTAGATGAAAAAACATTCTGGACTTCATTAATTAGATTTTGAAGAACATGTCCTGCTTCAGATTTATTCTTAAGGAGAAAAGTCCACGACACTCTAGAGAAATCATCAACGACAACTAAATAGAACCTGTGCCCCTGATGATCCGGGACACGACTTGGACCCCAAATATCTATATGAAATAATTCAAACGGGGAGCTACTGCTCCGACTCTGACGACCGGGGAAGCTAGACCGATGGTGCTTCCCTAACTGACATGCTTCACAACGAAAAGAGGAACTCGGAGATATCTGAGGCAGGAGGTGACGCATCTTTTGAAGCGGCAGATGACCGAACCGAAGATGCCAGGTGTACGGAGAAACGGAGGCCTGGGAATGCAAGGAGACGCCAGCATAGGAGTTACGAACGAGACGATAAAGGCCATTGTGCTCAGAACCACAGCCAATCACCCTGCCCGTCAGTATGTCCTGAAAGATAACAGACGATGGATCAAAAATAGCACGACAGTGCAAATCACGAGTAATCTGGCTAATAGATAAGAGGTTCATAGAGAATTCTGGAGCATGTAGCACATTCTGTAAGTGCATAGATGGTAGTAAAACTGTCTCCCCCTGACCGATGATAGGAGACTGAGTGCCATCAGCAATGAGTACAGAGCGACCTGGCTGAACGGCTCTGTATGACTGCAGAACATCTTTCTCACGGCATAGATGATGGGTAGCTCCAGAGTCGACAATCCATCCTGTTAGGTCATGACTATGAAATGAGGCTGAATGACTACCTGAGGCACTGGCTGAGGCTGAAGCCGCAACATCAGAAACGTCTGCACCCTCTGACGATGAAGATTGTGGCATAATATCCCGAAGTCGTGCCACCAACTCTTCGAACCTGTGATCTGTGGCTGGAGCTGAAGGAGCCTGAACATGATCCGCGACACGTGCAGAAGGGGGAAAGTCGTGCTTGGAATGGCACGTATCCTCCGAATGACCAGTACGGCGGCAAAAAGAACACGTGGACCGGATGCGACCTCCACGTCTGCGTCCACCACTTCCTCTGCCACGAAACGAGGACGAACCACCATGTCCCCTGGAAACTGCCATTGCAGACGAAGGTGCATTTGCTGTAGCGGATGGAACAGGTACACGACTGAGTCTCCTGTATACCTCTTCCATCGGCGGGATAGTGGCATCTGCTAGGATCTGAGAGCGTGCTGCCTCGTACTCCGGGTCTAGGGCAGCAAGTAATACGCCAACCATAGTGGCGTTGCGGAACGTCTTCAGCTATTCCGGTGTGGTTGTAAGCGGAATGGTGCTATAGAGCTTCTCGAACATGCCACGAAGCGACGTGTACAGTGAATGGAGAGGCCTCCCATTCTGCTTCGTGGTAAATATGTCATGCTGCAACTGGAGCATCTTCGTCTCGTTGCGTACTTGAGAGTACGTCATAGCCAAAATATCCCACATCGCCTTAGCGGTGGGCTGGTGAAGGACATCATTCGCTATCTCCGTCGTAAGCGTACCTGAGAGCCACACCTTGGCGTACGCGTCGTCAGCCTCCCATGAGGCATAAATCCCTGTCTTCTCCGGCGGTTCATCCTCGGTAAGAATATGCTTCTTACCACACGACTTCATAAGGCTGAGGAACTGCATCGCCCACAGCTCGTAGTTAGTCCCGTCCATTTTGACGATTGGTGCCGAACCTTTGAAGGCACCTATGGCGGACATCTCAAGCTTCTGTTCTGACATAATTCCGGAGAAGAACAAGTACTAATAGACCAAGAAAGTATTGTCTACCGAGACCTTGTAGGATTCAAGTGCATAGGTAGACGATTATGCACTTGAATCGACCATGACGCCGAGTCCTAGCGAGGATGCGGTTCCCCGGCCACGAGTAGAGGCTCTGGGAGCCCCTACAACTGGATTACGGCGGCTGAAGGACTGTTGGCAGCGAGTAGGAGGCCGGGGGCTGGAGACCGGGGGGGTTGGGCGGCGGTGTAGGGGCTGAGCGGCGTATATCAGAGGGCCGCAAGGTGCTGGGTAGCCCGCTGGGGAGGGCCGCTGGGGCTGGAGAGGCCGCTGGGAGGGGCGGCGAGGAGGCGGCGAGCCCCGGGGAGGGAGGGTTCGAAACCCTAGGCGGCGGGAGAGAGGAGGGGGGGCGGCGGTGGAGAACCCTAGGGTTAGGGTTATGGCTCTGATACCATGTTAGAATACTGAGATGATTTATTCCATAGAGCCCTAGGGTCTCTTATATAGGGAGAGAGCCCTTGGGTAAATTACATGAGAGGTACATAAAGAAACTGAAATATAATAAAAGACACATAAAGACGAACAACTATCTCTACAGATATGATGAACAGGATTTTCCGTCCATATTTGGACAAATTTGTGGTATTATTCATTGATGACGTGCTCATCTATTCACAGAATGAATGGGATCATGCGAATGATCTACGGATTGTCTTGGACATATTGCGGGAGCACAAGCTATATGCGAAGTTAAGCAAGTGTGAGTTCTGGTTGTCCCAAGTCTCATTCCTGGGACATGTCATTTCTGGAGCAGGTATCGCAGTTGATCCTGCGAAGATTGAAGCAGTTATGTCTTGGGAGCAGCCCAAGACAGTTACACAGATTCAGAGCTTCCTCGGGTTAGCGGGCTATTACAGACGCTTTGTCAGCGGATTTTCACGCATTGTTCACCCTCTGACACGACTGACGTAGAAGGGAATCCCATTTATTTGGGATGATTCATGTGAGCAGGCCTTCTAGACACTGAAGGAGAGATTGACTACAACACCTATTCTTGCTCTTCCTTCAGGCACTCAGGACTATACAATTTATACAGATGCATCTGGAGAAGGTCTAGGAGCAGTGTTGATGCAGAGAGGACAGGTGATTGCTTGTGCATCACGACAGTTGAGGCCGCATGAGCGGAACTACCCCACACACGATTTGGAATTGGCGGCAGTAGTCTTCGCTCTGAAGATCTGGCGCCACTATCTTTATGGGGTGAATTTCGAGATTTTCACTGATCATAAGAGCCTGAAGTACATCTTTGATCAGAAGGAGCTGAACATGAGGCAGCGCAGATGGCTCGAGCTACTGAAAGATTATGATTGCACGATCTCTTACCACCCCGGTAAGGGAAACGTGGTAGCCGATGCACTTAGCAGGAGAGCACATGCAGAGGGTACGGCGAACTGGTTATACACGTGGGATATGCTCACATCTTTGACTGATTGGCATCCTCAGGAGAGCGCATCCATTTCTACTGCCGTGCCTCCACGATTTAGCAATTTGTGGGATCGCATTGTCGAAGGCCAAAAGACAGATCCTTGGATTCGAGATAGATACATGCACGTCGTCAAGGACGATGTTGATGATTTTGTTGTGGCTGAGTCTATTCTATGGAAGGCAGTGCGGGTCGTTGTACCCAATGACGAGCAGCTTCGCAGAGACATACTTGATGAGGCACACAGTTCACGATTATCTATCTATCCAGGCAGCACGAAGATGTATCGTGATCTACGCCGACATTTCTGGTGGGATGGAATGAAGCGCGATGAGGCACTACATGTCAGCAGATATATGACCTGTCAGATGGTCAAGGGTGAGCACAGGAGACCACCAGGATTATTGCAGTCTCTCCCCATTCCCGAGTGGAAGTGGGAGAGCATTTCTATGGATTTTGTCATAGGTCTGCCGAAGACACCGGGTGACCATGATTCCATTTAGGTCGTTGTTGATAGGTTGACCAAGTCAGCCCATTTCATACCTGTCAACACGACTTACACTCCATCCAGATTGGCCAAGCTCTATGTGCTGAACATCATCATATTACATGGTATACCACGCGAAGTGGTGTCTGATAGGGATTCAAGATTTACATCGCACTATTGGCATCAGTTCATGTCAGCACTACAGACAGAACTGAAGATGAGTTCTGCATATCATCCGCAGACAGACGGACAGAGTGAGCGCACCATTCAGACACTTGAGGATTTGCTCCGCGCTTGCACTTTAGAGTGGAAAGGATCCTGGAAGGACTATCTACCGTTAGTGAAATTCACGTACAACAACAGCTATCTTTCCAATATTGGCATGGCACCATTCGAAGCCCTATACGGGCGGATATGTCTTACACCTCTTAGTTGGCGTGAGGTAGGTGATCATGCCCTTTACTCCGTGGATCTCCTGGAGGAGATTGCGAGAGCTGTTGATCTTGTGAGACGGAGGCTTCTGACGGCACAAAGCCGCCAGAAGAGCTATGCGGACCGTCGGAGAAGAGATTTGGAATTTCAGGTATACAGTAAATTCCTCTTACTCCTTTTGCAAATTGATTAAACCTCATATTAATGACATACCTATAAATTACAGGTGGGAGATTGGGTATTCCTCCGTGTATCTCCCATGAAGGGAGTGCAGAGATTCGGTGTTCGTGGCAAGTTGGTGCCACGATATGTTGGACCTTTCGAGATTCTGACTCTTGTGGGAAAGGTTGCATACCGAGTAGCTCTTCCTCCACATCTATCAGCTATTCACGATGTCTTCCATATATCCAACTTGAGGAAATATGTTCATGACCCTCGACACGTCATCAGCTACGAGAATCTAGACGTGGAACCAGACTTGACTTATGAGGAAAAGCCAGTTCAGATACTTGATGGTGCTGTGAAGAAGCTTCACAGCAAAGAAATTCCATTGGTCAAGGTGTTGTGACATCGACACGGCGTCGAAGAGGCGACGTGGGAGACCGAAGCCGACATGCGGGCACGATACCCGCAACTTTTCTGATGTAATCATCAAAACAAGCTTTTGTAATTGATACATGATAAATATATGGCTTGTTTTCTCTTTGAGATTTTTATGGGTTTAAATCCTTTGAGGTTTTTATGGTCATATAAAATTTAAGACAACTAATGACCTTGACTCGAGTCTCGAGGATGAGACTCCCTTTGAGGTTTTTATATTTGTAACATCCATATTCTAACAAACCCGAACTCGACCGATTTTGGGTCTAATGAACCCAATAACGTTGTCGGTCAATACTAAACAACCTAAAACGATTTATTAATCGTGAATCATTAGTCGTTCGGGCGAAATCAACCAAAAATCAATCGCATCGTCATGCGTGTCCGAAAAAGCCGCGACGGAAATTCGGAACACAAAACGAACCGAGACCGTCATTAGATCCAATTCGACAAAACGTGACCAACGAAATCAATCGTTTGTCAATCAGAGGTCGTTTGATATTATTTTTTTGAAATCACAAAATTTAATCTTAAACAAAAACTGTATCCGAAAATTTCGGGTATTCAAAACCCGATCGGAAGTATATCAATATGGCACTCATATTGACCGTTGTTCAGAAACGATCAAAACAAGATATTGCGCGTCGAAATCTGACGCTCGAGGCGCAAATTCGGTCAATTTTAAGAAGATTAAATATAGAGAGATTTTGGATAATATATATATATATTTGGGTGACAACAGTGCTGCTCACGTCAGCAGCTACTGTTCAGCTTACATCACCCACCTTTTTCCTTAGTATTATCACCGCATCTTCTTTATATTCTTCCATTCTATTCCTCTTCTTTTACCCTACGGGAAGCCCTCTCCCCTCTCCTATTTTCTTCTCAAAAATCCCCCATTCTCCCTAGCCGTTGGAAGCAGTCTCTCCATTTATCTCGGTTGGAGTTGTTCCTTGTTCTTGTAATGGCAGGGCTGCTTCTCTCTTCAACCAAGCCCTGCCATTAGATCCAAGAATTTGCCAATCTCTGAGCGGGAGGCCCGTCTTTTTCCTGGAGCTGTTGCAGCCCCTGCTACAATCCCAATTGCTGGAGCTCCAGTTTTAAATTTTCTGCAGCATTGGAGTCTTGGAGCTGCTCCAAAGCACCAACCTTGGCATGCAAGTAGATCTCCATTAGAAGATCTAATTAGGTACATTCCTCAGCCCTCCTCCTTGCTGCCATGCATGCTCATTTCATTGGATTAAATGTACAAATCCCTCTCTATCTTTTGCTGCCTTGCATGAGTTTTATAGATCAAAATGTACAATCAAGCCTTCCTTCTTGCTGCACCCAAAATCTGCTGCATGCAAGCATCCTTCCCCCAATTTGGAAGACTTATGTACATCCCTACACATCTATTACTGCCATGCATGTATTTACTCATTTTAATCCAATATGGAGGATAATATTCCTAATTTTATATGCCGTACTTGGCCTTCTTGGGTAGATTTGTCCTGGATGTTTGCATATGAGCTTAAATGGTCAATGACTCATTGTTCATTGGGAATTATTGTCAATATAGTTCCTTCAGTAGAAGGTTTTGTTAGTATAATCCTGTTAAAGGCTAATCGTTCCTCGATGTTGTTAGTAGTCTAATTTCTTCTGGTTGGTTTGTACGATCGTACATACATTGATTAATTTGCTTCTATAAGGATCAAAAATTAGTTTGGTAATCGATGGATCTGACATGTTATGTTTAGGATTCATGGTCTGGATGAGGTCGAAGTTTTCCTCAGAGTTGGAATACCTGAATATTGGTTTAATTTTATAGGATCGGATTTCATAAATTGATCATTTCTGTCATTTCCTTACAAATCCGAAATATTTTCTGGAAAATTTACTTGGTTGTGTACTCCTCATTTCAGCCCTGATTAGGTTCTAAGCAGTCTGTGAGTTAGATTTTGAATAATTTGACTTGATAGGCCGTTTTGAACTGGATAGCTATGATGATCGTCTTGTTGTTCTAGTAAAAGTTATGTAAATGAATCATCTCGAATCTGAAGCCTTATAAAAAAATGAATGATGTGTTCTTTGAAAATTTAAAGGTCACAGTTTGATTGAGAATCAGTATATGTTATAAAAGAATGTTTGGTTCTACAGGATTTGGATTTAATTAGAGATTCAAATAAACTTATGTAGGATTTACGAACTTTGGACTTTCATTTTCCTCCTATCATCTTATGAAATTATAGCTTTGACTTACTACTGGCTATTATAGGTTCAGTGTCATGAAATATCTGCAACATTGTGTATTGTTATAATATAGGATGATTGTCAAGGATTGAGTGAGTGGGTTATGAACAACAGATCTTCATTTTACATGGGTTCAAGAATGCCGTAAAAAAATTTATGATCTGCAATCATGTTGTTTATCCAAATCTGATTATTGATATTGTATGAAATTACTACCTTCTTTTGAATCTTGTCAAGGATAATGAGTTGAATGTTGACACTAATTTCAACTGATAGTATCAATGATCGAGCTCGACATGTTTCATGATGTAAGTGCTGGTTTTATAATCAAAAAGTTCATTTCTATGACATAAGGAGCTTTAATTTTCGTTTATCACCATATCAAGATATATGGACTCCCGAATCTGTAATTTGTTCTGAAGATTCAATGAACAACTTCAAATCTCAATATTTTAGGAATGAATAGATTGAGGATGGTCCATGGAATTGACTTCAAGTTCAGATCGGTAGTGTTTAGGAATTTCAGTGATGTAATGAATCAAGGAAACTTAAGTGATAATTAATATTGTGTCGGTCATGGTGACTTCTACACCTAACCGTGCGAGAGCGCGGTGACCCTCAACTGGGCGGGAGAATAGGAAGCTCAGTTTGGGCAGCGGCCGCCAAGTGCGCGGGTCTAGGATCCCAGTCCTTTTTCGGTTTTTACGCGAGCTCGCAGTGTTTTTACGCCTCGTTGGGATCCCGACTTTAGACCAGTTACGTTGACCTTCTGTTTTAGGATACCCAGGCGGGGGATCCTTGGTTTTCAGTTTTACGTACGAGCTCGTTTGCCCGTACTAGTCGGGCCATTTTTCTAGAGTGACTTTTCCAGGAAGTCTCTCTCACCCGTCTCAATGGCGTAGTTTGGGAGTAGACCTAGCCCTCTATTGGACCTCGCTTCCAATTAGAGAGTGAAACGGAAGAGTCCTTTTGTTGGCTTCTTCACCGCTTGAGTTTTACTTTCACCAACAGACTTGGCGATTCTACATCCAGATCATCCATATCCATATCTCCATCATCTTGAATTTACATGAGACAGTTACACTTGAGGTTTGAAGAGATTACAATCAAAGTTGAGTAAATGGAAGTAACTACAATCTGAATCGAAATCTCATTAAGCTAGCGGACGTATTGGGAACTTAGTTAGGATGCATTATACAACACCGCATGCCTACGGAGGCATCCCAACCCTAAGACATTCCCCAAGTCTTAGAGTCATAGTGTGAGGTTTCACACGAACCAAGACCACAGACTACCCACTAGACTTAAGAATTAAATAAATCATTATATCTTCTCATCTCATTTTTCCCATCATCAAAATCCACAAATATGATCTCTTAGTAATATGAGAATAAAATATACATACCTTTGATCAATTAGTTACCTTAGAAATATGCTTATGTGGGAAATGTTGGGATAATGGCTGATCATGAGAGATGCTTACTAGAAATTTAGAAACCTTTTACATTTGTAAGTAGAAATAAAATTAAATTGAGTTGCTCCTACCTTTCTACTTGTTACTTTTGATCATATTAAATCCTTATTTATGTTTTATAAATTTATAGGAAGTACTAGCGCCCGTTGATGCCTTTTCTTCCTTGCACGCTTGGCAGGCAAACAGCCTGTTGTTCAGTAGCAGCTCAGTAGCTATACATGATTCTAGGAGATAGAGTTTATACCCGACGGTATGGTTTATTTTGTGTCAGTTTTTGTTCATGTATTATGTTTCTTTCTCTTCAGTCAGATTTTTGGGAATTCTGTATGTACTGTCAGTCACTGTACATGTTGTAAAGTATATGGAAATTAATGAAATGAGATTTGGTGCCAATTGTTCTATTAGCTTGTGGTTATGAATGTGTATGTGAAAAAAAAATTTCCCTGCTATTCTATAACTTCTGCGATCTCATGTGAATAATAGTGCAAACGTGTGATTAACGGGTACTCGGATCCTAAGGGGTTCACAGTGACTGTATGCTTAGTCTGCGGTATAACTCCTCCTTGGGAGGTATGATAACATCTGCAAGTAACTGAGACCGTGCAATATCATACTCAAGATCAAGAGCTACTAAAAGACGCAAACATGATTGTGTTCCTGTATGCCTTTTGCTGCTCTGGTGTAGCTACAAAAGGCATGAAATCGTGAAACTTCTCAAACATGCTCCTAAGAGATGTGTATAATATGTGAATAGGATGACCATTATGCTTGACCGTGACGATGTCATGTTAGAGACACATGATATTTATCTTATTTCTAACTGCACATAGGTTGCAGCGATGTTGTCCCACATTGCCTTGGCAATTTGCTGATGGAGGATATCGTTGGCTATCTCAACGATCAGAGCACCAGATAGCCATACATGCACGTATGCATCATCTCCCAAGAGGCATTGGCCCTGACCTTGTTAGTCGGCTCCTCCTAGGTCAAAATGTGCTTCTTCCCAATTGAACTACATTAGGCTCATGAACTGCATGACTCACAACTCGTCTTGGTCCCATCCATCTTGACTATGGATGTTGGACATCTGGAGGTTCCCTAAGATGAGATGTCAACCTTGTTCTCTGACGTAATGCTGATGACGAAGATTATGGTTGTAGACCAACTCAAATGTGTCTACACGAACATATAGGAAATCAATTGTATGTGCAGACTCATACCACAACCATTCCCATTAACCCATGTCAGAGTCTAGGGTATGCGATAAAATGTAAATGTCTGATTTCATCCAAAAATCCCCAAATCAGGTCGTTGAGAGACATTTTAGGGCGAAAGACGACACCCTAAGCGGTTAAGATGAACATGTTAGGGGCTTCAAGGGTCCCACAAGGGTTGCACGAGGCTGCTAGGGTGTCCGAGAGATGGGACTGCGGCACGCGTTAGGCACATGCGCCTCTGCTAGGTACCCAACAAGATAAAGTGGTGGTGTCGCTGGGAGAAGATCCTCCTTGTTGCGGCTGGGTGGCGTCATAAGGAGGTGGTGGTGGCTGTGGTAGGTGCACTGAGATAAGAGACATGCATCCAAGAGAGGAGGAAGTCGACAATGGTTGGCGGTGGCATTGGGGGTCACGTAAGCCGACAACGACAACGAGAGATGCACGACCGATGGAGTTAGGGCAAGGGGGACAAGATCTTTAGTCTAGGACCACCACTCTAATACCATGAGGAGATAAAATAGTGACTTGCTTATTGATGAAGCTCTAGGGTTCTCTTATATAGAAAGCAGAAACCCTATTCAGCATATTACAAAATAGAGACAAAAAGAAAAATAACTACATGGAATATTAAAATATACAAGTACTTCTCGATAGTTTCCTTGATACCATTCATTTCCAAGACTTGGTTCTTATTTTATCTGTTTGTGTTTGATTTCAGTACATTCCTTGATAGAAAATGGATGAAGCCTCCTTTTTCCGTCCTTCCCCATGAAATGCAATGGATTATGATCTAGAATAAGAACGCAGGCCAAGCATCAAAACTATAGAGAACAATAAGAGATTGATATATTTCGTATGGACCCTAGCCATATACATATGAAAAGCCCTCTATATATAAAAATCGGCTAAAGTTTAGAATATTACACTTGAGTAGAAGAATATAAAGCAACCCCTGAGTTGTTACAACTCTCGTATATTCTAACACTCCTTAAGCTGGAATATACTTATCAAGCATTCTTAGCTTGTGACAACATCACTTAAAGAGATGTTGGATAATTCTTTGGTAAACATATTTGCGGTCTAGAGAAGAAATAGTGGAAGTCCGTAGAATTCATCTATGGGTGAGATATTATGTAAAATGCCTATCATAAATAGTGGAAGTCCATAGAATTCATCTTAGTGAAAGTCCTCTACATGTTTAGTATGCAAATCAGACACACAAATAAGCAAGCAAGAAATAATCACAACATAAAATTTAGAAGGTTCGAGTGTAACTAGACTATGTCATTTGTAACGTCGGTGGATCTTTCTCAATATGGTTGAAGAACTATAGTACGTAGGTGATGCATCTCCATTTCATCACCTTTATTCTATCATTTTGGCCTAAAACCCTAGCTAATGCATGCAAATAACATCAATTTGTACGTAATAGCATTCATTATTTATTGTATTATTTGTACATAAAATAAGGTTTTTAATGCCAAAATTATAGAATAAAGAGAAGAAAAGAAAAAGGAATAAAATATTGAAGATATTTTATGACCCTGAACCCCGAGACCAAGTCAAGAATTGAGTTGGACGACAAGGAATAAAGTAGGAAGAGATAAGGGCCAAAAATGGAATAAAAACCTAATTCTTCTATTCATTATTTATGTATCTTTGACACCTATTTTATTCTTTATTATTTATTCATCAAATAAAGAAACTTTGTACATGAAAGTTGTAGGTAATAATGTAAGTAAAAACATAAAATTGAGTTTGTACAAAAATAATTCACAATGTCCATTTTATACACAAAATAAAAAGCCAAGAACCTAATTTCCCAGAACCATATCTTTCAAATAAAAACTCAAAACATATCAAAATCATCTCTAATCGTATATAAATTTTCACAAGCTATTTAATGATGGTAGTTTTTTATTTTTTGGAGTTACTATGTGAAAGTTAGGTTATTGATCCCCATTGTATAATAGACCCGATTAAAATATTTAATTTATTCATCCCTTATTATATTTTCAAATTTATATTTTTATATTTTGTAATTATTATTTATAACAAATATACATATTAAAACTAAAATAAAAGCAAAAGGAAAATGTAAGATAAAATAAAGCTAATCCAAAAATATAGGCAAAATACCTAGAGTTATACATGTATATAAATAAAAATGAAAATCATTCTTTTATTCTTTATTCTTTATATTTTTGTAATATTGTAAATATTATCTATATTATATTAAAAATAGAAAATAAAAATAAAATTCATTAAAATACATTAAAATAAAAAGATCTATATAAAACATTGGTAAAAGACCTATAAATATACCTATAAAATATACACATCTATTTATTTAAGTGTACAAATTACATCATAAAAATATAATAAAATATATTTACACTAAAAAAAATAAGCTATAAATATATAATATAAAAGAATAAAATAATAAAATGAAATATATAAAATAAAAATGTAAAAAATATACGTAAAAATACATACAAATACATTAATAAAATTTAGCTACTAATAAAATACACCAAAAAATAAATAAAAATCACTTTAAAGTACTATATAAAATAGTAAATATTTTTTTATTTTATACTCGAAAATTAATAAAATCATTTATTATTTTTAATTAATTATTCTTTAATAAACCCCCCTGTTTTGTCTTTATTCGGTCGACGTGGACCAATCACTTGCCGTCAAAAGTTGACCGCCAGTCAACTCCCCATTCTCCCCTCCGACTCCTGTCAGAGTCTCGAGCGGCCTGCCATCTCGCCATTCTTCCCGCCGCTACACCGCTTCATATCCATCGAGCCCTTCACCAAATATCATTATTACTCTTCCTAGATCCATGCTCTGCACTTGGATTCATTGTACATCGTCTTGATTCTTGACAAATCGTCATGGAATAAGGGTGCCTTGTAATGTCTATAAATAAAAGTCCCCCCTCCTCGCAATTTTGGTCATTTTCTTAAGTCCTAAGCCCCTGGCTTCGGCCAAGCGTGCATCCCTGTGAAAGGGGGAGGTCCCATGAAGCTCCACAATGGCCGATGGATGGAGGAGGTGTACCCAGGCGGCGCTCCGACGACCGTCCTGCTCCTTGGCTCCAGCCAGGTTCGAGCTACGCACTTTTACTATTTCTAGTTAGATTTTCATTCATGCTTTTTAATAATGTAACCAGTCACATTCAGGATGAGTTAACTTGGTGTATGTTATTTGCTGATGATATTGTGTTAATTGTCGAGATTAGAGACGGAGTAAATGAGAAGTTTGAGGTCTGGAGACATGAGTTGGAGACTAAAAGATTTCGTATAAGTAGGGCTAAGATGGAATATATGGAGTGCACCTTTGATGGAAGCAATGGTGAAGGAATCGAGATGAAGATTAGTGACGATAACATTCAGAAGAGAGATTCCTTTAGATATCTAGGATCTATTCTACAACATGATGGGGAAATTGATGGAGATGTTACTAATAGAATAAATGCAGCCTGGCTAAAGTGGAGAGGAGCCTCTACTGTTCTCTGTGATAAGAAAATTCCTCTAAAGATTAAAGAAAAGTTTTACAAAGTAGCCGTGAGGCCTGTTATACTTTATGGATCTTAATGTTGGCCTGTGAACCATTGACATGTGCAGAGAATGAATGTAGCAGAAATGAAAATGTTAAGGTGGATGTGTGGACACACACGTAAAGATCAGATTCGGAATGATGCAATCAGAAAGAAAGTTGGCGTAGCTTCTATCGAGGATAAGATGCGAGAAAACCACTTAAGATGGTTTGGACATTTGCAAAGAAGATCAGCTGATGCACTTGTTATGAGATGCGAGTGTTGGGATGTTGAGCCGGCTAAGAGAGGGCGAGGACGGCCCAAGAAGTGTTGGAAAGAGACCATACGAAGGGATCTTAGTTTTGTGGATATAAGACCGGGATTAGCCCAAGATAGATCTAAATGGAGGCGACAAATCCATGTAGCCGACCCTACTTAATTGTGGGAAAAGGCTTTGTTGTTGTTGTTGTAGTTTAATATATAAACCTTACATTTAGCGTAAAATTGGTGTTTCGAAGTTCGTCGGAGCTCCGCTCCGGTGAACGATTCACCGCGAGCCACCCGTTCTCCGACTCCGCGAACACCTCCATTTTCTTTCCCTTTCATTTCCCTACACAACAGGCCCCTTCATTCCCCTAGATCCATTGTGGATTTGGAGAACAACTCCTCCAACTCCACCGCTCGTCGGAGGAACTTCGCCCGCTCCACCTTCCACACATTCTGACCAAATAAGAGCCCCAAAACCCCCTTGTTCTTTCGCGAACTCTTACTTCAGGTGCTGGTGGCCAAAGGACTCTAAATGGAGTCGATTTTCCAGAGGAAGAGGCACCTGGAGCGCCCTTGCTTCCTCGGCTCCGCCTGACCGCGCCGGAGCTCCAGGTGCCATGTTGAGCACATCATCTATTGTGAAGGAGCTAGAGCTCCGTTTTGCCCCTAGTCAGAGCCTTCAAGATGGCCAGAGTAGATCAGGAGGCCGGATCGAAACTCACCCCAGGCGAGTTCTTGGTTTGTTCTTCCAGATCTCCTTCTGGTCGTTCGATTCTTCAGCTGCTCCAGATCGCAGCAGAGCCGTTCGATCCAGTAACGTCCCGACCGTCGGATCACCTCAAGTGTTCTAATCTCAACCACTGGTGGTTGAAGCATCGTTGAGCGTCGGATGAGTGCCACGTCTCCAAGTGAATGAAACCTGACCGCTCGATCCAGCCTTTAATGGGGTAAATTGCAAATTAGCCCCACATTTTTGTAATTAATATTTAGCCCTGTAAATAAAAGTTAGCATTTAAAAATAAATGGACATTTTGCAAATAGGCCCTTGTATTTCTTTAAATTGTATGTGGGTCCAATCCAGCTCAACTCACGTGTCGTCCCACGTGAGCAAGGCAAATTGCAGGGACACCCATGTGAGTTTTTGTATTTATATTTAGTACAATAAAATGAAACGAATGTTGTATATTTTTGTGAAATTTGCTTGATGGCCCCTGGACTTTATTGTATTTGTATTTTGGTCCTTCCCAGGCGTGTCACGTGTAGTCCCAGATGATGGGAATTTTACGTATGTACCTTGGGAGGTTTTGTAATTGTAGAAAAGTCTTTAAAAGTTAAATAAATGTTTTATTATGTTGGCGAATTTGCACCTGTACCTCTGAGGTTTATTTTATTTGCAAAAATGCCCCTGCCAGGACTTTGATTTTTTTGTGTTGTTATCTATTCATTAAATATAGCTAATGTACTTCTAAAAATCTACAAAATAGGATTAAATGCGCCATGCCTTATACTTTCACGCTATTATTTTTATTTGGCATTTTTTGCATTTAATCTATTTATTACAAATGAAAAGGAACCCATGTATTCCCTGTTTAACTTATAAAATACCAAAAAATATAAAAACATCTTTAAAAATTCCAAAAAAATTGTATATAGTATATTTTGACCTATTTTAATAATACCGAAAATCATTAAAAATTGAAAAACAAAAAGCACTAAAAATTGAAAAACTCCAAAATATTTTATAAAAATCTAAAAAATCCTTAAAAATCCAAAAATATATTTTTTTGTTCTATAATTTTATTTTTATAAATATTTATATATTAAATTTGATGGGTAATTTTGGGACCTATTTAATATTTTTAATATCCAAATAAATTTTGGATATTTTGTTAATTCCTTGTTTGAGATATTTTTGACTTTTAAAATAGATAAAAATTAGCAAAGAATACAACAAAAAATAGATAAATATAAAAATTACAAAATACTATTTTTTATATATTTTAACTATTTTTACGTATTTAAATATATAGTATCAATATATGTCTTATATTGTATTTATACATACATATATGTATATATATATTATTTTTAAATGAAAAGGAAATATAAAAATTGAAAAATATAAAAAGAAAGTACAAAATTATAAAACAGAAATAAAATAAAAAATATAAAATTAAAACCCACAAAAATAATAAAATGGACAAGAGATAAAAGACGGAATTTTTTAGCATTGTATTTTGCCTCCTACCGTTTGCTCCTTGCGTTCGATCTCTACACGTACTTATGCCTATACACATTTTTTTAAAGTCATAATAATTTTAACTCCACATTTTTGAGAATTTAATTGCTTAATTAATTATTGTGGGTTATCTGTTGATCAAATCCATGGTTTTCGTCGATCATCATAGCGACTGTGTTCCCTCCTTGTGTGGAATGCATGACTGATGGTAAATTTTAGATTTATCAAATGACGTCGTTGCCGGGGAGCAACATCGCTTAGTTGGAGATTATTTCATTTTGTCTTATGTCTCTTTTTCATTTATTTATTTTTGCATTTATTTATTTATTTTTCACTATTATTTGATGTTATTGCAAGAATCCATGTAGCCGACCCTACTTGTAGTGGGAGAAGGCTTAGTACATTTTTATTTGATGTTATTGTAAATTGTTTGACACTCCTTCATGTTTGAATTTGTTGCGATGGACCGCTGTGCGACAGAGGATCTCCTAGGAGGATCAATGCACCCAAGCAAGGCGGAGCCGACCTTCTGACTGAGCTGGCAGGATAGAGCAACCAATTCAGACTTGGAGGAATTTTTGAGACAGTTGTTGAGCTTCATTCTATTATGCATTTCTCTTCAAAAAATGTATATTTATTTGAGAGATTGACACTTGGCATGTAATAATTCAGACTCTCTACACTTCGACTTCCTGAGGTCCAGTGCCCGAGGGATTGTTCCCTTGGGGGCCTCGACGATTTTGATGCTTTTTCACCTTTATTTTATTTTCTTTATTTTGTGTGAATGAGCCCTAGTTTAGGAGTTGCTTTCTCGATAGATAAAGGTCCAAATCTCTAATATATTTTCCTGTACCTATAGATGCGCTTCGGGACTTAGTCAAATAATAATTGTTCGTTATTTAGATTCGAACTCGCGTACCGTGAGAGACGTCAAACAACGCTGACAGGACCCGCTGTGGCGGGCACCGAGATGTCTCCAAGATGGGACCTTATGGTTTGTTTCCAAATAATTGATATATGATGTTTCACGATAATAGTAGTTTCTCACCTAGGGCGATTTCGTCGGATTGTATTTGCATATAATCTAGGTTTCAATTCTGTTATACATCTCGCATGGAGAGAGCTGGTAAGCGATGCAATTCTTCTGAATTTGCATGCATCATCGATTTCCGACATTCATGGCTTTTCCGATCTTGTCCCTCTGATTTTGCTCACCTAGGATGCTAAATGGAATTGGAAACTCGTTAGGCACGTGCATTGAAAATTAAAAAAAAGAAAGTGATAACCAAAATAAAAGTAGGATTGCTAACTTTACTTGATCTCTAAAATAAAATGTATTGGATTCCTTGTCTTGGAGAGAGCAACCCTTTCCTTGTATGCGTATTTTATTCCTATGTGCATGCTAAAGATTAGTGTCCAAATCCCAAGCCTGTCTTCGTTGTGTACAACTTTGTGATGATCATCTAACTCTAAAATCGAAAAGATAAAAGACCCCATCTTGGTCTTTATTGTGTTGAGTAGGTGAACGGTGGTTAACTTTGTGTAATTGATTGTGACTTTGAGTCCATTTGCTCTTTTAGTTTTCCGGTCCAATCTGTGTGAGTCATTTTTCATCATTGAGTCTCTCTACCTCTCTTATACATATTTCTCCTCATTTGCATCGAATCGTGATATTTGGTCTTGCACTTCATTGTCTTCGTCGGATCTTGCGTTTTTTCTTTCCTTGCCCGTATCACCCACATCTAGTCCGATTCGAGGAGACCCTCTCCTTGAACCACAATTTTGACTGTGTCCACCTTCATCTCGCCCACCCTTCTCGTGCCCCTCTATATCATCACTTCTCTTACTCGGGATTGTTGTCCTTATAGATATAGCAGCATAGAGGATTATGACGTATATTGATCATTAGAGTAAGTCGGGCATGTTTTGAGGCTGCAGAGATTGGTATGCTACATTTGGTGGATTTGACTTTGGATAGGTTCATAGAGATTATTGAGGATTGTGATAATGCACGATTATTAGGTATGATTATTATTTGAGGATTTTTTATCACGCACACTGTATTGAGGATGTGACATATTTGGATGATTTGATGAAGATTTCATGATCTTTGACCAATCTATCTATTTTAAGGTTCCTACCATATTGATTTAGAGAATTGATTGACTATCTTGATCTGGACTTCAGAGCGATGGTGTGCGGAACCCCCGTGATCTCTCTCGTCTTCTTGACTAATCCATCCTCGATCTCCTGACTCGTCCATCCACCCTTGGCACTTAGAGGATTTATGCGGATATTTTGTACTGTCTCAACTAATTTGATTGACTCGAAGGACGCACTGTGATTGACTTGATTATTTACCTTCCCTCACATGATCTTATGCCCTCCTGATGATGATTGATTGACGATTTTGAGGACCTGAGATGTGATGCCAGCAATCCCAAGACTTAATTGACTTAATTTGTATTACTCCCCGAGGACTATCTGCGGGAGAATGCGACACTTACTTTACGCTCGATTCTACTTGCCGACTGTGCTGCCATCTGTTGGAACACGGAACCAAGTCGTCTGATTTGACTACTTGGCCTCCCTGCGGATTATGCGCCCCATCTGTAGGTGCACGGGGCCAATGTCTCCGACTCCTTCGAGTCCTCTCTCCTTGATGGTCCTTGCAAGGTTGAGCCCCACATTTCTGATTATTCTTTGCCTAGTTCGTAGCGCTCTCTGAGGGTTATCTACGAGAGACTATGACACCTTGCTAGATCTGTCTATCTCTTTTGCTCGTAGTCGATCTGTGGCTATCGAGACCGATCTGCTTGACTCCCTTGAGTCTTCTCACCTTGACGACCCTCACAAGGATAAGATCTGATCTGATTATTCACTTCTTAGCTTGCATTGTTCCCCGAGGACTGTATGCGGGAAAATGCAACATTTTCTTTATGCTCAGTTCTCCTTGCTGATTGTGCCTCCGATCTGGCGGAGCACGGAACCAAGTCGTTTGATATGCTTTTGGTCCCCACTGCTTTGATCTTTATCTGATCTGATGGATCTTGGGACTGCTCTGTCCTGACTCCTTTGAGTCTGCTCTCCTTGATGGTCCTCGCAAGGATGAGCCATCCTATTCTGATTATTGGAAGCTCAGTTGGCAGTATGCTCCCCGAGGGTTATCTGCGGGACACTGTCACCTTTTCTTATTCTGCAATATCTTCTATTTGTAGCCGATTTGTCGCCTACTGAGACCGTTTCTGATGATCCGTCGGATGGATCTGACTCCTTTAAGTCCGTTCGCCTTAACTACCCTCGCAAGGGTGAGCGTTGTCTGATTATTCATTGAATAGCATTTATTACTCCTCGAGGGTTATTTGCGGGAGGGTACATCATTTTGCTGGTACTTGGATTCACTTCTAGTGTCTCCTGTCTGGTGGAGCACGAAGCCGGGTCTTTGGATTTGTGTACTCGGTCTCCTTTCTAGTTATGTCTCCTATCTGTTAGAGCACGGAGCCTAGTCTTTTGTCTATTCTACGATCTTTGACTCATCTGAGTTTGCTCAGAGGACCCTCACAGGGTTGAGCCATATCTTGTGTTATTCGGTATGTTCCAGAGACTTTCTGACTTTATGATCATTGGATATCACACGGCATAGAGAGTCTCCTTCGCTTCACTTTTTAGACCTTTCTGAGACCATGGTTAACTTGGACGAGTCTGTATTGTTCCTTCTTCCTTCAGGTCTTACAGTATCGGCTCCGCTCACTCATTCCTTCCTTATGAGCCAATGTTCTGATTTGTGCTACCGATCCCTGGTTTAGTTTTTGTTCTCTTTTCCTCGATAGATGACACCCACTTGATTGCATATCTGGGTGCCTTTTCACCGTCTGACTGCATCCTCGCTCTCACCAGGAGACGATGACGAGAGCACGGTATTCGCTTGTCAAATATAGTTCTGTACTTCACACTTTTTGCTTGATGTATATACGTGTTGTATATTCTATTCCTTCATTCTTTCGTATATCTTGTGTGCCCCAGATCTTTCGTCGTATCTGTGTGTCTGTACTTAGGACGTACTTGTCCTAAGTATAGGGCGGTACACATCGCGTTGTTCTTTCTCAGTTTTGTTTCATCACTCCTGTCGTTGCCTATACTTAGGGATATCTCACTCTAAGTATAGGGGGAGTGATGCGTACATTCTCTATGACCTTTTCATCTATCTGTATATATCTGTCTTCTTTTCTTCTTTTCCTTTTCATTCTTCTTTTTCTACATAAAAGGTATCGCCCCTTTTTGTCAGTTTGTTATACTTAGGACGTACTTTGTCCTAAGTATAGAGGGGTACAACCCAGATTGTTTCATTCTTTGATCCCCTCCACTATCTCCTCTCTTGTTGATTTGCTCTACTATACTTAGGGATATATTATCCTAAGTATAGGGGGAGACAGCCTGAGCCGTGATCTGTTTATTCCCATCCTTGACCCTCCGTGTGTTGTGTACAATCTGCTATACTTGGGATTATTTGATCCTAAGTATGGGGGGAAGGTCAACTTCTATTCTTTTATTTCTTCATTCAGTCATTCCTTCTTCGGTCGTTGTAGTATAGGCTTTTCTATATTCAGTACGAGTTATGTCTTCTCTTTTTCTTTTCGATCTATGAGGACATATCTCATGCTAAGTATAGGGGGTCGTATATACTCTGTATATACGTTAGCCATAACTCGTACTTTCGTATTATTAATAACTGTGGCTAAAATTACTATATATACATATATAATTCATTAAAAACCAATTAATGCTGCTTTTTATTCCTCAAATTCTTTTTGTACATATTGATTAATAAATCAGGTTAATTTTTTTTGCAAAATGATTTGAAAAATGGTTTGACCTGTTTGGAAAACTTTTTGTGAAATGATTTCAATCTTTGTAAAAATATTTTGATTGCAAAAATTCTTTTCTTTGTGTAAATTAAAAGATTTAAAAACCTAATTGCAAATGACTTTGAAAATGGTCGTGAAATTATTTTAAAAAATCTATGTATACTGTTTGAAAAATCATTGCAACATAGCTTTCAAATGTTTGTAAATAATTGCAAATTTTTTTTACTATAGTTTTCAAAATTTGCTTTCAAATAAATTTGATAAATAAAGGCATCATTAAAAATAAAAACCTATAATAAATAATATATATGTATACATAAAATTCTTTACCAATTGTATATACATACCTATAAAATAAGTGTAAAATTTTTAAATTCGTAGTTTTTGTAAATAAAAAGAAGCATGCCCGTGTAAATAGTTGTACATATTTTATACTTCTTGTGCCATTATTTTTGTTTGCAAATGTCTCTGTGTAAAAATTCTTTTTTAATTTTTTTTGAAAAAATTGCATCATTCTTTCTGCATTGTACCTAGCATTTGCATAGCATTTATATTCTTTTGATTGAGCTTGGTGATTGAACTAGTCCAATAAAGTTGAAGATTGGAGCTTGGTTGGACCTTACTGCGCCTAACTACACTGGAACCTTATGGGAACTATGTTTATGGTACTTCAGGTCCATTAGGACTTAATTTTTTGAGACTCAAGGCTGGTTTCGAGTCACCTCAATTGATTAACTAGAACTTTTCGAGACGTACACATGACTCTTGTCGGTCGTGACCTAAATTGGATACTTGCACCTTTCACTTGGCTCAACTCAGTTGGAGTGCTGAGGGGATTGGATTTGCCAGTCTGAGACACACACGGCTGGAAACATTCGTCCTCGTCTAGGGAGGGAAGTGCACCCCAACCTGATCCAGTTGCCATGAAGTCGAATGACACGAGAGTGTGGGTTGCAATAATGCTTCAAAAGAGGGATAATCTTCTGGCTCAAGAGGAAAAACTCCTTATGTAAATGCTGTTGTAAATAGTATTTCAAAAAGAGAGAGATAAAGAAAAACTCTAAAAAAGTGGTCAGGCTTAACAATAAAATAAAATGCCTGTCGGAGTATGTATATATGTTGTATAGTCAATAAGCAAGCTTGAGCATCAAAGTTATACCATGTGAGCCTGCAGCTGGATGACTTGACTACATTAGTCAGGCATCCTAGGATAGGTAGCTACACTGGCTACCATCCATTCTTTTCTCCACCTCCTCCCCTTGAGTTGGATGCCACTTGAACTTAGAAGGGAATACCTCGCTCCTCGAGGACAGAGGTGCTGGATTAGGGAATCATTGGGTTGTCATTCAGGAGAAGTCAGTTCCTTTGTCATTTCAGTTGGGAAGAGCCACTATCATTTACACTGTACAAGTCAGCTTCATAGTCATAAGGGTTTACATATGATATAGGCTAGTTCTGACCTGGCTATTGAGGTGGTTTGAACCGAGTTCTGTGACTCTCGAAGGCTGTTGTGTTTTATATTTGGTTCTCGACCAGGTTCCACACACAATCTCTCATCAAGGTTTAACCTGAGCTCCGAACTTTGATTTTGTGTAGATAAGTTTAATTATCAAAATCAATTCTATTTATTCTTTCTTTTTCTTTTCTTCTCTATTCTTTTTGTACTTATTGCATAAGTGTTTGCTAGGGACAAGCAAAGGCATGTATAGGGGGTGATGAATCTCTATTTCATCACCTTTATTCTATCGTTTTGGCCTTAAAAATCCTAGCTAATGCATGTAAATAAAATCAATTTGTACATAATAGCATTCATTATTTATTGTAATATTTGTACATAAAATAAGATTTTTAATGCCAAAATTATAGAGTAAAGAGAAGAAAAGAAAAAGGAATAAAATATTGAAGATATTTTATGAGCTTGAACCTCGAGACCAAGTCAAGAATTAAGTTGGTCGACACGGAATAAAGTAGGGAGAGATAAGGGCCAAAATAGGAATAAAAACCCAATTCTGTTACTCATTATTTATGTATTTTTGACACAAATTTTATTCTTTATTATTTATTCATCAAATAAAGAAACATTGAATTGAAAGTTGTAGGTAATAATGTAAATAAAAATACAAAATTGAGTTTGTAAAAAAATAATACACGGTGTTCATTTTATACACAAAATAAAAAGCCAAAAACCCAACTTCCCATGCCCATATCTTTCAATTTATTCATCCCTTGTTATTTTGACCCCTATTGTATAATAGACCCGATTAAAATATTCAATTTATTCATCCCTTATTATTTTTACAAATTTATATTTTTATAATTTTGTAATTATTATTTATAACAAATGTACATATTCAAACTAAAATAAAACCAAACGGAAAATGTAAGATAAAACAAAGCTAATCCAAAAATATAGGCAAAATACCTAGAGTTATACCTGTATACAAATAAAAATGAAAATCATTCTTTCATTATTTATTCTTTATATTTTTGTAATATTGTAAATATTAGCTATATTCTATTAAAAATACAAAATCAAAATAAAACTCATTAAAATACATTAAAAATAAAAAGATGTATATAAAACATAGGTAAAAGACCTATAAATATACCTATATAATATACATATCTATTTATTTAGGTATACAAATTACATCATAAAAGATATAATAAAAATATATTTACACTCATAAAAATAAGCTATAAATATATAAAATAAAAGAATAAAATAATAAAATAAAATATATAAAATAAAAATAAAAATGTATAAAATATAGGCAAATATACCTATCAATACACTAATAAAAATTAACTACTAATAAAATACACCAAAAAATAAAAAAATCACTATAAAATACTACATAAAATAATAAACATTTTTTATTTTATACTCGAAAATTAATAACATCATTTATTATTGTTAATTAATTATTCTTTAATAAAACCCCAGGTTTTGTCTTTATTCGGTCGACATGGACCAATCACCGATCGTCAAAAGTTGACTGCCAGTTAACTCCCCATTCTCCCCTCTGACTCCTATCAGAGTCTCAAGAGGCCATCCATCTCGCCATTATTCCCGCCGCTTCATCTCCATCAAGCCTTTCACCAAATATCATTATTACTCTTCCTAGATCCACGCTCTGCACTTGGATTCATTGTATATCGTCTTGATTCTTGACAAATCGCCATGGAATAAGGGTGCCTTGTAATGTTTATAAATAAAAGTCCTCATCCCTCGCAATTTTGATCATTTTCTTAAGTCCTAAGCCCATGTCTTCGGCCAAGCGTGTATCCCCGTGACAGGGAGAGGTCCCCTTAAGCTCCGCGGTGGCTGATGGATGGCGGCGGTGTACCCAGACGGTGCTCCGGCGACCGTCCTGCTCCTTGACTCCAACCAGGTATGAGCTGCACACTTTTACTATTTCTAGTTAGATTTTCATTCATGCTTTTTAATTATGCAATTAGTTTAACATATAAACCTTAGATTTAGCGTAAAATTAGTGTTTCGAAGTTCGTCGTAGCGGAGCTTAGACGAACGATTCACCGTGAGCCTCGCGAACACCTCCATCTTCTTTCCCTTCCATTTCCCTACACACCAGGCCCCTTCATACCCCCAGATCCATCGTTGATTTGGAGAACAACTCCTCTAGCTCCGTCGCTTGCCGGAGAAACTCCGCCCGCTCCACCTTCCACCCATTCTGACCAAATAAGAGCCCTAGAACCCCCTTGTGTTTTTGTGAACTCTTACTGCAGGTGCTGGTGGCCAAAGGATTCCAAACGGAGTCGATTTTCCAGAGGAAGAGGCACCTGCAGCCCCCTTGCTTCCTCGGCTCTTCCTGACCTCGCCGGAGCTCTAGGTGCCATGTTGAGCACATCATCTGTTGCGGAGGGGCAAGAGCTCCGTTTCGCTCCTAGTCAAAGCCTTCAAGATGACTAGAGTAGATCAAGAGGCCGGATTGAAACTCTCCCCAGGCGAGTTCTTGGTCTGTTCTTCCATATCTCCGTCTGCTCGTTCGATTCTTCAGCCGATCCCGATCACAGCAGAGTCGTTCCATCTAGCAACGTCCTGAGTTTTGATTTGATATTCACTCATGATCTGGCCCGTCGGATCACCTCAAGTGATCTAATCTCAACCGTTGGTGGTCGAAGCGTCTTCGACCATCGGATGAGCGCCATGTGTCCAAGTGAATGAAACCCCACCGCTCGATCTAGACTTTAATGGGGTAAATTGCAAACTTAGCCCTACATTTTTGTAATTAATATGTAGCCCTGTAAATGAAAGTTAGCGTTCAAAAATAAATGGACATTTCGCAAATAGACCCCTGTAGTTCTTTAAATTGCATGTAGGTCCAGTCCAGCTCAGTGCACGTGTCATCCTACGTGAGCTGCACAAATTGCAGGGACACTCCTGTGAGTTTTTGTATTTATATTTAGTCCAATAACATGAACATTGTATATTTTTGTGAAATTTTCTCGAAGGCCCCCAGGACTTTATTGTATTTGTATTTTGGTCCTTCCCAAGCGTGTCACGTGATGTTCCACGTGATGGGCATCTTGCATATGTACCCTGACGAGTTTTGTAATTGTAAAACAATCTTTAAAAGTTAAATAAATGTTTTATTATGTTGGCAAATTTGCACCTGTTTTTCTGAGGTTTATTTTATTTGCAAAAATGCCACTGCCATGACTTTGATTTTTTGTGTGCTTTATCTACTCATTAAATATAGCTAATGTGCTCCTAAATATCTACAAAATAGGATTAAATGCTCCATGCCTCATACTTTCACGTCATTATTTTTATTTGGCATTTTTTGCATTTAATCTGTTTATTAAAAATGAAAATGAGCCTATATATTCCCTGTTTAACTTATAAAATACTAAAAAAATATAAAAGCATCTTTAAAAATTCCAAAAAAATATATGTGGTATATTTTGACCTGTTTTAATTACGGACCAAAAATCACTAAAAATTGAAAAACAAAAAGCACCAAAAATTAAAAAACCCCAAAATCTTTTATAAAAATCTAAAAAATCCTTAAAAAAATCAAAAAATTTTTCTATTCTATAATTTTATTTATATAATTATTTATATATTATATTTGATTTGGGTAATTTTTGGACTTATTCACTATTTTTAATATCCAAATCAATTTTGGATATTTTATTAATCCCTTATTTAGGGTATTTTTTACTTTAAAAATACATAATAATTAGCAAAAATTCCAAAAAATAAAAAAATAAAAAAATAAAAAATAAAAATCACAAAATACTATTTTAATGTATTTTGGCTATTTTCACATATTTATACATATAGTATCCATATATGTCTCATATTTTATTTATACATATACATATATGTATACATATTATATTTAAATGAAAAAGAAATATAAAAATTGAAAAATATAAAAAGAAAATACAAAATTATAAAACCAAAAATAAAATAAAAAATGTAAAATTACAAACCCACAAAAACAATAAATTGGACAAGAGCTAAATGACATAATTTTCAGCATTGTATTTAGCCTCCTTCTACCGTTTGCTCCTTGTGTTCGACCTCTACACATACTTATACGCTATACACATTGTTGTAGAGTTATAATAAATTTTAACTTCATAATTTTGTTATTCATTTCTTTATTCTTGTTGTGGGTTATCTGTTGATTGATTGAGGTTTGTTGAGTGGTGAACGCAACGACTGGATCTCTCGTCTTGTGAGATTTCTGGACCCTCTGAGAATGTTGTTTATAAATAGGTTGATTCAAAACTCGAACCTTATGTAGGTTTATGTGATCTCCTAATCACAATGCAATTTGAGAGCCCTAATTAGTTAGCATCTAAACATATTCCTTAATAACAAATTAACCAGAATCTCGATAAATCCTCTGATCAATCACAATCCAAATGGATCTTTACATCAATTGAGATCATGAAAGAACACCTAATCACAAATCGCTAATCAATAAGGATTTGGATTGATTATTAATCAATTAGAATTCAAGGCATATTGATGATCTTGACCTTGAATTGAAATCTTGTGTAGCAGAGCTGCTAACTTCACTGCCACCTTCCCTCCATGGGGGTGCTGCAAATAATCGACATTGAGCAAGTGCAAGCAATGTTTAAACTTGCTTCTAGGAACCGCCTTTGTGAATATATTAGCTGGATTAACTCGGCCAACACAACTAAAGACACATAAAACAAAATTGTCAACGTGATTAGGAGACCATCCTACAGGTGTTTTGCAGTCGATAGAGGATGCATGATTCCAATTCACTAGTACTCGGTTTCATCCTGGAAGTCTCTATCAAGGCTAGCGTTCGAAATCATGCACCTTGCTCTTGCTAGAAGCATCATGTTCAGTCTAAGTATAGTCATTCTCCATTGATGGTAAAAGACAGTCTTAGTATTATTTCAGGTAGCATTTTTGTAGTCATTTGTTACAACCAACAATTCACTTTCTTGGCATGCAGTTTTAACGTGATTTTCACATTTTTAGATGGGAAAGGCCTTCAGAAGAGCATAATGGATAGGCCAAACCTTGACGAAGTTTCCCTTGCTTCATCTACACACGAGTCAAAATCGCTCCAAAAAGAACATACCTTCCCTGATTCATCAAACATCATTTACTCTAATAGGGTGAACATTTTACAATCCAAAAGACAGGAAGAAAGTGCAGTGGATCTTGCAGATGTTCTGAATGATGGAAGATCCCTCTCCCCGACAACACGTGCTCTGATGTGCGACGAGCAGGAGTCTACACTCATCGCCCCGACGTTTAAGAATCCCCACATCTCTTTAAGATTACAACAATGCCAAAACACATCAGGTTTTTATTTGGAACAAGAAAAGTGCATCTTGTTGGACTTCCACAGGTGTCTGAAGAACTTCATAATTCGTGGAAGTATGAAAGGTAACAAGAAGTGACTTCCTTTCAGCTTCATTTTCTTTTTTAATGTTGTGTTCATCGATGCTCAGGAATCTCCTATAAGTGCTTGAATCTGGGCAGCGACAACAGAAAAAAGGTTATTTCTCAATCTAAGCCTTTTTTATATATTTATTGATGCCTGTGATTTTTGTGCAATGAAATAGAGATGACAAGAACAGAAATGAACCACAGTTTTAAAAAATGCAATCTTAGTTATTTATTTCTATATCATGTATCGCATATGTCAATAGGATTTTGAATTGCCGGGCTAATACTATTCCATCTCATAATATCAGAATATCCAACACAAGGTTATTCTTGCACATACATGATATATTAGGAATGTTGAATTGACATTTTCCGGTTATTTGGATTTTTGAGATGGATCTGTAACTTAAGTACAGACATGTGGAAGTTGGAATGTTGGAGGAAAAACTCTAGCTCTGCCTATCAGGTCCACGATCCCCTTTGATTCAGTTTTTTTACCATTCCGGTGAGAACGGTTTCTATGTAATTGCTTAACTTTGTTCCTTCTCGATCATTTTAGTTCGGACAAAGAAAGTTGGTATTGTTATAACAAGTAGCATGTAGCCATGCGTTCGAGATATAGAGGCTCACAAGTGAGAGAAAACAAATCACAAACCTCATAGTGGACTTCTTTAAAGGGAATTCTCTTGGCCGATATCCCCAATCAGTATGCTGTTTTGCATGCATCTTGTGCTCGAAACTTTCTTTTGCATTAGGCATCTTTTTTAGAAAACAGAAATTTCTTGGATTCGAACCTTGGTCCTTCTGGTGGAAGGCACATTGCTCAACTACCAGAACATTGAAATGTGATCGACTTTATACCACATTAACAATTTTATGACCGGTCTTTTGGATATCATATCGCTGTTATTCTCTTTTTATCTTTTCTCTGATGTATTCCTAACATAGCATGCATGCACATGAATAGCTTTAAGTTAGTTATTCCAATATCATGACATTTATTTCCATGGAACAATATTATCCCTGCAATTCTGAAGCATATTGACGTATGCATAACCTGATATAGACATAGATAACTAAGATTGCAGTCAGCTTTGGATATCTTATGTATTGTTACCCTCTGTATATAGTTTTCCTCTTCAATGTATATGAACCAATCTCATGTTTATAGTTTTTTTTCTTTCTAACAACAAATTCAGTAAAATATCAGACTCTGGAATCCCCAGTTTCACCTGTATGTAACATGCAGCGTAGCTTCTTGTTCCAGGGGTAAGCCGTGCATCCGTCAACCATTCCCATCCTCACTGACCACACCGCAATTTACAAGTAGTCAACGAATATCCTTCAGCAGACGGAAAAATACACGAATCCAATGTCACAGGTGCCACATTCGATAAGATCTGTCAGCAAAAGATTATCCTCGAAATGTGAAACTGGCAAGGTACGATGCTTACTTATTTTTTGTGGCTGTCCGATTGCCAGATGTCTCTTGAGTTCATTAAGTCTATGTTCGCAGTTACAGGCCATTCTCTGGCTCCCTCATCAGCATTCATCATTAGTTTATTTTTTAACTATGATTGATTTACTGTAGTATTTTATAAAATATATTCACATTTTTTACATATTTCTTACTGAAAGAAACCTACTCTGAAGTAGAAGGTGTTGGAATCTGACTACAAGGACAATATAATGATACACTAAAACATATATTAACAATACACAATTATATCTTACAACACCCGAAAATATACATCATTTCACATATACACTCACTCATACTCTCTACCTATACATCACTCAAGCTCTCTATACTTTCCTCTCCAATGTACTTGGTGGCTCTCTAACTCTCTTGATTTACTCACTCTACTTCTCTCTTTCTTCTCTTGGTTGATTATACTCCAACCTCAAGGGCCTTATTTATAGAGGACAATGGAGTACACTAGAACAAGTGATGGTTTCGTAAAAAAGCCAACTTTGAAGATGGCTTCTCGAGGAAGCCAACAATAGCTTCTCAAAGAAGCCAACTCAGAAGTGGCTTCTCAAAGAAGCCAACAAAAAGATTTCTCTAGAAGCTTGCTTAATTAGAGGAGATGGTGATTATTAACACTCCCCCTCAACATCGACTCTTCGCAGTCCAAATTGACTTAGAAAATACTCGATCTTCGTTCCATCGAGTCCTTTCGTAAATATCTGCTACTTTATCTTCCGTCACTGTCGACTTCATCTCAATCTCTTCTTCTAGCACCTTCTCTCTCAAGAAGTGATAGTGAACTTCTATGTGCTTAGTTCTTGCATGAAATATTGGATTCTCAGCTAACCTGATAGCAGATTGTTTATCACAATATAAATGGACTGGATAATCAATTGGTTGATGAAGATCCTCTAGTAGTTGCTTTAACTAAGCACTTTCTTGCACTGCCATAGTTGCAGTCTATACTCGTCTTCAATTGTTGATAGGGAAACAGTTGGTTGTCTCTTGCTATACCGCGAAACTACTCCTGAGACAAGGTTGAAAACATAGCATGTGGTTGAACACCTTGTATTATGGTCGTTTGCATAATCAACATCACAATAGCCCTTAAGCTTGCATTGCTCTCCTTTTTTATAGATCCCATAATCTATAGTTCCACTTATATACCTCATTATTCGTCTTATAGCTTCTAAATGAGGTCTCTTAGGATTTTGCATGAATCGGCGACAAAGGCTATGTCTAGCCTAGTCATGGTTAGTATATTAAGGTACCAACTGGTTTCCTATACATAGTTATATCTTCTAATACATTTCCTTCTTCAAAATAAAGTTTAGTACTTGCCTCCATTGGGGTTGATATACGCTTGCAATGTATCATACCAAAAGATCCTTAGCATATTTGTGCTTTAGAAGAATCCCTTCAATGGTGCACTTCACTTCGAGGCCAAGAAAACGCTTGAGCTCACCTAGCTCTTTTATATGGAATCTGATGAATAGATTATCCTGAGTTCTCTTAATTTCTTCTTCATCATCTCATGTAATGATCAAGTCATTTACACATACTACTACTATGGAGAACTTCTCATCCCTTATTTTTACAAAGAGATTGGAATCCGATGGAGCAACTTGATATTTTTATTGCAAATTTGCAACAGAAACTCTGCCATTTTTCCATACCATGATCTAGTCACCTGCTTTAGACCATAGAGCACCTTCCTCAGCTTGCAAACATATTGAAGATGACTTTTATTTTCGATTCCTTTTGGTTGCTCCATATAGATATCTCGTGTGAGAACCCCGAGGATCCGGGTACCCGTTTACACACATTTCGCGTTACAACATTCATTCGCATTAGATCGCATAAGCTACAGAAATACAGGGAAATTTTTCGCGCTTCAATAATTTCATCTGACATTCACATCAACATTGATAACCACAAGTTCATAGAACAATTGTCACCAAATTATCATTTCATTAACTTTCATATATTTTACAACATGTACCAATTTCTGTCAGTATATACAATATCCCAATATCTGACTGAAGAGAAAGAAACATAATACATTATAAATTGAACAAAAATTGGCACAAAATAAACCATACCATTGGGTATAAAATTTATCTCCTGAAATCATTAACCCGCTACTGTGCTAAAGGCTCCTTGCCTGTCATGCGTGCAAGGAAGAAAAGGCGTCAGCGGGTGCTGGTACTTCCCATAAACTTATAAAATAACAGGCATTTATTATTTTCAAAAGAAAGCAAGTAGAAAGGCGAGAACAACTCAAATTAAAGCTTAATTCTACTTGCAAATGTAAAAGGTTTCCAATTTCTAGTAAGCACATCTCATGATCAGCCCTTATCCCAACATTTCCCACATAAGCATATATCTATGGTAACTTATTGATCATAGGTACATTTTTTTTTCATATTACTGAGAGATCATATTCATGGATTTTGATGATGGGGAAGATGAGATAAGAAGATATAATGATTTATTATTAAGTCTAGTGGATAGTCTGTGGTCTTGGTTCATGTGAAACCTCACACTATGACTCTAAGACTTGGGGAAAGTCTTAGGGTTGGGGTACCTCCGTAGGCATGCGGTGTAGTATAATGCATCCTAACTAAGTTCCCAACAAGTCCACTAGCTTATTAAGATTTCGAATTCAGATTATAGTCACTTCCATTTACTCAACTTAAACTGTGATCTTTATAGGGATTTCAAAACTGATTATAGTCACTTCTAATCATCTCAATTTTAATTGTGATTTCCTCCAAACCCTGACTGTAACTTTCTCTCTGATGTAACTCTCGATGATGTAGATATAGATGTAGATATTGATGATCTGGATGTAGAATCGCCAAGTCTGTTGACGAAAGAAAAACTCAAGCGGTGAAGAAGTCAACAAAAGGGCTCTTCCGTCTCGCCCTCTAATTGGAAGGACGGTCCAATAGAGGGATAGGTCTAACTCCCAAACTACGCCACTGAGACGGGTGAGAGGGACTTCCCGGAAAAGTCGCTCTAGAAAAACAGCCCGACCGGTAACGGGCAACCGAGCTCGTACGAGAAACTGAAAATCAAGGATCCCCCGCCTGGGTATCCTAAAACAGGGTCAGCGGAATGGTCTAAAGTCGGGATCCCAACGAGGCGTAAAAACACTGCGAGCTCGCGTAAAAACCGAAAGAGGACTGGGATCCTAGACCCGCGCACTTGGCGGCCGCTGCCCAAACTGGGCTTCCTATCTCCCGCCCAGGTGAGGGTCACCGCGCCCTCGCACAATCAGGTGTAAGGTTCACCGTGATTGGCATTCTATTCATTGTCATCCCAGATTTACTCCATACTTATATTAATTCCCCAATCCTTTCTTAATCGCTTATGTGATCTATATAACAGATCTCGACATCTCGATCAACTATCTTATTGATAGTGATTCATACATGGCAGAGTATTTTTAAATGATGATTTTAAAAAAATACATTCTCGTCACTGATTCTTATTAATTATTTAGGTTCATTGATCATATATTTATACTTCATACCTCATATGATTGGCTTTTCAGATCTAATTGAGCAGTCCACATGATCATTGTGATACGTTGTATTCATATAGTAGGTTAAAATAACGATCATTGATAAAGATGATTAGTATTTTAAAAACACTTAGAATTTCACCCTTTTTCATCTTAATATTGTGAAATTCAGAACAAAAGACTGATCTGGTTCTGGTGTTTTAATTCGCACAAAACAACAATTATAGAGTTCTTAAAATATGGATTTTCGAACTAATACACAGATCTGAATGAAGTTTAATTACACTAAAATCCCCAAATCTTCAACATTCTAAGTTGATTGACATAAAGTGTAAAAAGACGCGTCAATTGTTGCTTATCATTTTCCTGATTCCAGCGATACAATTAATATATATATACCAGGTATAATTCATTAATAATTATCCAACATGACCCTCATGGAAAATTTATCTCTATATAACACTCTTCTCATTACAATCCATCCCCCACCTACATTTAAGGTTATTGTGTGTGTATATATATATATATATAATTCTGCATACATACATACATATATTTAAAAAAAACATTTCCCAAAAGCCTCATTATAGCCTTTATTTCGTTCTGCAACTTCCTGTTATCTATTGTCAATAATATAACTATTATTATATTTATAAAGAATATCCCAACCTCCTGCTTAATGCTAAAATCGGTTCATCCAAACCATTATAATTCTTCCGATTACATTCACATAACAAAACAATGGATGCTTGTATATATATAGCAAGAATTTAGCCCTTAATACAATTCCCTCAAATGCAAAAATTTGTTAATTTATCATAACAAATTTTAAAATTAACATTTATAAATTGAAATGAAATCTGAATAGAGCATAAAACAATTACAGATCTTCTGTCAAGTCAAAATTTGAATTTATATTTAAAAATCTGAATAGAGCAGAACACAGTAGCAGATCTTCTGCTAAAATCAAAATTTAATTTAAATTATAATTTGATATTAAAAACTGAATATATCAGAACACAGGAGGAACACAGAAGCAGATACTCTGTTAAAATTAAATTTTTGAATTTAAATTATACTTTGTGATTAAGATCTGAATAGAACAGATAAGATAACAGTAACAGTATCAGGTCTTTTGTTAAATCAAAATCTTAAATTTAAATTTATTATTTGGGATTAAAATCTGAATAAAGAGAACAGTAGCAGACACAGTAATAAAAATTATGTGTATATATATTTCCAAGCCCCAAGATTCTTAAGAAACAAGAATTTTGATTGTCTAACCACTCATACATGGCAGCAAAAGGAGGGAATTGAGAGGAATTGTACATATAATCAAGTGAAATAAGCATGCATGGCAGCAAGGAGGAGGGAAACAGGGAATGTACCTAATGTACCTTATTAGATCTTCCAACAATTGAGATCTAGTTACATGCAATTGCTGGAAAATTGGGAGCAGAGAACAACAGCCCCTGGGCTGTAGCAATTTTTTGGCTTCAATTTGGAGCAGAAATCTTCTTGGCAGGAGCCTGGATTGCAGTTCCAGGCAAGAGAGATCAACAACAAGTCTTAGAAATGGGTTTCTATCGTTGGACCATAGAGAAAGATAAGAGGGAGTATTGGAAGGAAAGAAGGGTAAAATAATAATGGTCCTTGACGTTGGAATGATGTTTATAAAGCCAAAGAGAGGAAAGAGGAATAGAGAGGGGAATTGTACCTGGTTAGATCTCCAAATTGGAGATAAGATGCATGCAAATGGCTGGTGATTTGGAAGGAGATCAGCACCTTCAACAGGCTTCCAAGGCTGATGAGAAATGCTTGGAGAAGGGTTGGAAAATAGCTCCAGCAATCCTAACCGAGAGGTGTTTTAGGGTTTCTCTCGTTGAGAGAAAGAGGAGAAAGGGTGTATATATATAAGAGAAAGAGCTCTTAGCTTCTTGACACTTGGAACAACAATTTGTCCAGGTGGAAAGAGGGAAAGGAACCCAACGTCAGTTCTGAATTTAATTCTGCACAGAATTTATGATTATTATATTTTTTTTAAAACAAACAGTAGCCGACTGCTACTGTCTGGTTTTATTACATATATATATATATATTTGCTCTTTATTTTGTATACTTAATTTCAACCGTACGCGCACCTTGGGTGTCAGGTTTTGATGTGAAAAATCTTGACTTGATCGTCTCTGAACGACGATCAATATGAGTATAATATTGATATACTTTCGGTTGGGTTTTGAATACCCGAAATTTTCGGATACGGTTTTGGTTTGAGGTTAAATTTTACGGTTTTAAAATAGCAAACGACCTCCGATTGACGAATGGTCAATTTCGTTGGTTTTGTTTCGTCGAATCGGATCTCATGACGGTCTCCGTTCGTTTCGTGATTTCCGAATTTGCGTCGCGGCTTTTCGTGGCGCGCATTACGAAGCGACCGATTTATGGTCGATTTTGCCCGAACGACTTTTGATTCATGATCAATAGATCGTTTTAGGTTGGTTGGCATTGACCAAAAACTTTACTGGGGTAATCGGACCCCAATCAGGTCGAGTTCGGGTTTGATTGGAAACCGGATGTTACAATATAAAAACCTCAAAGGGAGTCTCGTCCTCGAGACTCGAGTTCAGGTTAATAAGTATTTTGTTTGATTCACATATCGCCATAAAAACCTCAAAGGGTTTTAAACTCATAAAAACCTCAAAGAGAAAACAAGCCATATATTAATCATGTATTTAATTACAAAAGCTTGTTTTGATGTTTACATCAGAAAAGCTGCGGGTATCGTGCTCGCATGTCGGCTTCGGTCTCCCACGTCGCTTCTTCGACGCCGTGTCGGTGCCAAAACACCTTGACCAATGGAATCTCCTTGCTGCGAAGCTTCTTCACAGCACGGTCAAGTATCTGGACTGGCTTCTCCTCATAAGTCAGATCTGGCTCTACGTCGAGATTCTCGTAACTGATGATGTGTCGTGGGTCGTGCACATACTTCCTCAGGTTGGATATGTGGAAGACATCGTGAATCGCTGATAGATGTTGAGGAAGGGCTACTCAGTAGGCCACTTTCCCCATTCTCGCAAGAATCTCAAACGGAACCCACATATCGCGGTGCTAGTTTGCCACGAACACCGAATCTCTTTATTCCATTCATGGGAGATACACGGAGTAATACCCAATCTCCAACCTATAATCTATGGGAATTCCATTAGTATAAGGTTTAACTAATTTCGCAAAAGGAGTAATAGGGAAATATTGGATACCTGAAACTCCAATTCTCTTCTCCGACGGTCTGCATAGCTCTTCTGGCGGCTCTGTGCCGTCAGAAGCCTCCGTCTCACAAGATCAACAGCTCTCGTGGTCTCCTCCAGGAGATCTACGGAATAGAGAGCATGATCACCTACCTCTTGCCAACTGAGAGGTGTAAGACATCTCCGCTCGTATAGGGCTTCGAATGGTGCCATGCCGATACTGGAATGATAGCTGTTGTTGTACGTGAATTCTACTAATGGCAGATGGTCCTTCCAGGACCCTTTCCACTCCAAAGTGCATGCGCGAAGTAGATCCTCAAGCGTCTGAATGGTGCGCTCACTTTGCCCGTCTGTCTGCGGATGATAAGCAGAACTCATCTTCAGCTCTGTCTGTAGTGCTGACATGAACTGATGCCAATAGTGAGATGTAAATCTCGAATCTCTGTCAGACACCACCTCTCGTGGTATACCATGTAGCCTAATGATGTTCTGCACATACTGCTTGGCCAATCTGGATGGAGTGTAAGTCGTGTTGACAGGTATGAAATGGGCTGACTTGGTCACCCTATCAACAACGACCCAAATGGAATCATGGCCACCTGGTTTCTTCGGCAAACCTGTGACAAAATCCGTAGAAATGCTCTCCCACTTCTACTCAGGAATGGGGAGAGACTGTAGTAATCCTGGCGGTCTCTTGTGCTCAGCCTTGACCATCTGGCAGGTCATGCATCTGCTAACATATATCGCCACATCGCGCTTCATTCCATCCCACCAGAAATGTCGACGCAAATCACGGTACATCTTCGTGCTTCCTGGATGGATAGATAACCGTGAACTGTGTGGCTCATCAAGAATATCTCTGCGTAGCTGCTCGTCATTGGGTACAACAACCCGTCCTGCCTTCCATAAAATAGACTCCATCACAACAAAGTCGTCAAATTCGTCCTTGACGGCGCATGTATCTATCTCGGATCCAAAGATCAGTCTTCTGGCCCTCTATAATACGATCCCAAAGACTGCTGTATCGTGGAGGCACGGCGGTAGAAATGGATGCGCTCTCCTGAGGATGCCAATCTGTCAAAGCGGCAAGCGTATCCCATGTATATAACCAGTTTGCCATACCATCAGCATGCGCTCTCCTGCTGAGTGCATCAGCCACCACGTTTCCTTTACCAGGATGGTAAGAGATCGTGCAATCATAATCCTTCAGTAGCTCGAGCCATCTGCGCTGCCTCATGTTCAGTTCATTATGATCAAAGATGTACTTCAGACTCTTGTGATCCGTGAAAATCTCGAAGTTCACCCCATATAGATAATGGCGCCAGATCTTCAAGGCGAAGACAACTGCCGCCAACTCTAAGTCATGTGTGGGATAGTTCCGCTCGTGCGACCTCAACTGTCGTGATGCGTAAGCAATCTCCTGTCCTCTCTGCATCAACACTGTTCCTAGACCATCTCCAGATGCATCCGTGTAGACTGCATGGTCCTGAGTGCCAGAAGGAAGAGCGAGAATAGGTGTCGTAGTCAATCTCTCCTTCAGTGTCTTGAAGGCATGCTCACATGAATTGTCCCAAATAAATGGAACTCCCTTATGCGTCAGTCGTGTCAGAGGGCGAACAATGCGTGAAAATCCGCTGACAAAGCGTCTGTAATAGCCCGCTAATCTGAGGAAACTCCGAATCTGAGTAACTGTCTTGGGCTGCTCCCAAGACATAACTGCCTCAATCTTCGCAGGATCTACTGCGATGCCTGCTCCAGAACTGACGTGCCCCAGAAATGAGACCTGGGATAACCAGAACTCACACTTGTTCAACTTGGCATATAGCTTGTGCTCTCGCAATGTGTCCAAAACAATCCGTAGATCATTAGCATGATCCCCTTCATTCCGTGAATAGATGAGAACATCATCGATGAACACCACTACAAACTTGTCCAAGTATGGACGGAAGATACGGTTCACCATATCCATGAAAGCCGCAGGTGCATTGGTGAGCCCAAACGGCATCACCACAAACTCGTAGTGTCCATATCGAGTCCTGAAGGCTGTCTTCGGAATGTCCGACTCGCGAATCCTCAGCTGATGGTAGCCTGAGCGAAGATCGATCTTCGAGAAAACCGAAGATCCCTGGAGCTGGTCGAACAAATCATCAATGCGCGGCAAGGGATAACGGTTTTTCACTGTTCTCTTGTTCAGCTGCCTGTAATCGATGCACAGTCTCATGGATCCATCCTTCTTCTTGACAAATAGAACTGGAGCACCCCAAGGTGAAGTGCTCGGTCTCACGAATCCCAAATTAAGTAACTCTTGCAATTGCACCTTCAGCTCCCGCAACTCAGCTGGTGCCATGCGATATGGTGCCATAGAGATCGGTTGTGTATCTGGTAACAATGTGATCTCGAACTCGATCTCTCTCTCAGGAGGTAATCCTGGTAGCTCATCAGGAAACACATCTGGATATTCTGATATTACTCGGATGTCCTGTATCATCGGCTCCTGATCAGACACCTCCCGAACAAATGCAAGGTAGGAATCGCAACCCTGATCAACAAGTCGTTGGGCTCGCAACACTGAAATGTACTCCATGGTGGAGTCATGTATAGCACCCTCAAAGGTGAACTCCGGTAAATCAGGAATCCTGAAGACAACTGTCTTCTTAAAACATCCAACTAGTGCATGATGAGTAGATAGCCAATTCATGCCCAAAATCAAGTCGAACTCATCAAGCTGCAGAAGTAGACAATCTGCGATCATCTCGTGACCGCCAATCAATACGGGCAAGTACCTGACTATCAAAGAAATGACAAACAACTGGCCACCTGGCCCTCGGATGTGATATGGAGAAAAGAGTGTCTCTGCGACTCTACCTAAAGAAACTAATAGTCTCAAAGCTAGGAAAGAATGAGTCCAACAAAATCAAATAGAACATGGAAAGATTGATAAGAAGGTCAGTATGTGTGCCAGTTGGTTAGTCATCTCCTGGTCCGGTCGGAATGACATGGCTCTGCATGAGAACCATAACTAGTCATAGAAGTACCATTGAAGATACTTATAATATATGCTTTTTCTCTTCTTGGGATATAATATGAAAATTAATGAAATTGGTGAGATCTGTGGTAATTGAATTAGAATGTCATATTTCCCTTCTCGGACTCACGACAAGTCGGAAGACTGTCGCTATCCGAAACTTAATGCGATCGGAATTGAAACACTGCGAATGTGCGTATCGGGGTACCACTGCTTTGATACCAAAACTTGTGAGAACCCCGAGGATCCGGGTACCCGTTTACACACATTTCGCGTTACAACATTCATTCGCATTAGATCGCATAAGCTACAGAAATACAGGGAAATTTTTCGCGCTTCAATAATTTCATCTGACATTCACATCAACATTGATAACCACAAGTTCATAGAACAATTGTCACCAAATTATCATTTCATTAACTTTCATATATTTTAACACATGTACCATTTCTGTCAGTACATAAATATCCCAAAATCTGACTGAAGAGAAAGAAACATAATGCATTATAAATTGAACAAAAATTGGCACAAAATAAACCATACCATTGGGTATAAAATTTATCTCCTGAAATCATTAACCCGCTACTGTGCTAAAGGCTCCTTGCCTGCCATGCGTGCAAGGAAGAAAAGGCGTCAGCGGGTGCTGTTACTTCCCATAAACTTATAATATAACAAGCATTTATTATTTTCAAAAGAAAGCAAGTAGAAAGGCGAGAACAACTCAAATTAAAGCTTAATTCTACTTGCAAATGTAAAGGTTTCCAATTTCTAGTAAGCGCATCTCATGATCAGCCCTTATCCCAACATTTCCCACATAAGCATATATCCTATGGTAACTTATTGATCATAAGTACATTTTTTTTTCATATTACTGAGATCATATTCATGGATTTTGATGATGGGGAAGATGAGATAAGAAGATATAATGATTTATTATTAAGTCTAGTGATAGTCTGTGGTCTTGGTTCATGTGAAACCTCACACTATGACTCTAAGACTTGGGGAAAGTCTTAGGGTTGGGTGCCTCCGTAGGCATGCGGTGTAGTATAATGCATCCTAACTAAGTTCCCAACCAGTCCACTAGCTTATTAAGATTTCGAATTCAGATTATAGTCACTTCCATTTACTCAACTTAAACTGTGATCTTTATAGGGATTTCAAAACTGATTATAGTCACTTCTAATCATCTCAATTTAATTGTGATTTCCTCCAAAACCTGACTGTAACTTTCTCTCTGATGTAACTCTCGATGATGTAGATATAGATGTAGATATTGATGATCTGGATGTAAAATCGCCAAGTCTGTTGGCGAAAGAAAAACTCAAGCGGTGAAGAAGCCACAAAAGGGCTCTTCCGTCTCGCCCTCTAATTGGAAGGACGGTCCAATAGAGGGATAGGTCTAACTCCCAAACTACGCCACTGAGACGGGTGAGAGGGACTTCCCGGAAAGTCGCTCTAGAAAAACAGCCCGACCGGTAACGGGCAACCGAGCTCGTACGAGAAACTGAAAACCAAGGATCCCCCGCCTGGGTATCCTAAAACAGGGTCAGCGGAATGGTCTAAAGTCGGGATCCCAACGAGGCGTAAAAACACTGCGAGCTCGCGTAAAAACCGAAAGAGGACTGGGATCCTAGACCCGCGCACTTGGCGGCCGCTGCCCAAACTGGGCTTCCTATCTCCCGCCCAGGTGAGGGTCACCGCGCCCTCGTACAATCAGGTGTAAGGTTCACCGTGATTGGCATTCTATTCATTGTCATCCCAGATTTACTCCATACTTATATTAATTCCCCAATCCTTTCTTAATCGCTTATGTGATCTATATAACAGATCTCGACATCTCGATCAACTATCTTATTGATAGTGATTCATACATGGCAGAGTATTTCTAAATGATGATTTTAAAAAATACATTCTCGTCACTAATTCTTATTAACCATTTAGGTTCATTGATCATATAATTTATACTCCCATACCTCATATATTGGCTTTTCAGATCTAATTGAGCAGTCCACATGATCATTGTGATACGTTGTATTCATATAGTAGGTTAAAATAACGATCATTGATAAAGATGATTAGTATTTTAAAAACACTTAGAATTTCACCCTTTTTCATCTTAATATTGTGAAATTCAGAACAAAGACTGATCTGGTGTCTGGTGTTTTAATTCGCACAAAACAACAATTATAGAGTTCTTAAAATATGGATTTTCGAACTAATACACAGATCTGAATGAAGTTTAATTACACTAAAATCCCCAAATCTTCAACATTCTAAGTTGATTGACATAAAGTGTAAAAAGACGCGTCAATTGTTGCTTATCATTTTCCCGATTCCAGCGATACAATAATATATATATACCAGGTATAATTCATTAATAATTATCCAACATGACCCTCATGGAAAAATTTATCTCTATATAACACTCTTCTCATTACAATCCATCCCCCACCTACATTTAAGGTTATTCTGTATATATATATAATTCTGCATACATACATATATTTAAAAAAAACATTTCCCAAAAGCCTCATTATAGCCTTTATTTCGTTCTGCAACTTCCTGTTATCTACTGTCAATAATATAATTCTTAAGAACAAGAATTTTGATTGTCTAACCACTCATGCATGCAGCAAAAGGAAGGAATTGAGAGGAATTGTACATATAATCAAGTGAAATAAGAATGCATGGCAGCAAGGAGGAGGGAAACAGGGAATGTACCTTATTAGATCTTCCAACAATTGAGATCTAGTTACATGGCAATTGCCTGGAAAATTGGAGCAGAGAACAACAGCCCTGGGCTGTAGCAATTGTTTGGCTTCAATTTGGAGCAGAAATCTTCTTGGCAGGAGCCTGGATTGCAGTTCCAGGCAAGAGAGATCAACAACAAGTCTTAGAAATGGGTTTCTATCATTGGACCATAGAGAAAGATAAGAGGGAGTATTGGAAGGAAAGAAGGGTAAAATAATAATGGTCCTTGACGTTGGAATGATGTTTATAAAGCCAAAGAGAGGAAAGAGGAATAGAGAGGGGAATTGTACCTGGTTATATCTCCAAATTGGAGATAAGATGCATGCAAATGGCTGGTGATTTGGAAGGAGATCAGCACCTTCAACAGGCTTCCAAGGCTGATGAGAAATGCTTGGAGAAGGGTTGGAAAATAGCTCCAGCAATCCTAACCGAGAGGTGTTTTAGGGTTTCTCTCGTTGAGAGAAAGAGGAGAAAGGGTGTATATATATAAGAGAAAGAGCTCTTAGCTTCTTGACACTTGCAACAACAATTTGTCCAGGTGGAAAGAGGGAAAGGAACCCAACGTCAGTTCTGAATTTAATTCTGGACAGAATTTATGATTATTATATTTTTTTAAAACAAACAGTAGACGACTGCTACTGTCTGGTTTTATTACATATATATATATATTTGCTCTTTATTTTGTATACTTATTTTCAACCGTACGCGCACCTTGGGTGTCGGGTTTTGACGTGAAAAATCTTGACTTGATCGTCTCTGAACGACGATCAATATGAGTATAATATTGATATACTTTCGGTTGGGTTTTGAATACCCGAAATTTTCGGATACGGTTTTGGTTTGAGGTTAAATTTTACGGTTTTAAAATAGCAAACGACCTCTGATTGACGAATCGTCAATTTCGTTGGTTTTGTTTCGTCGAATCGGATCTCATGACGGTCTCCATTCGTTTCGTGATTTCCGAATTTGCGTCGCGGCTTTTCGTGGCGCGCATTACGAAGCGACCGATTTATGGTCGATTTTGCCCGAACGACTTTTGATTCATGATCAATAGATCGTTTTAGGTTGGTTGGCATTGACCAAAAACTTTATTGGGGTAATCGGACCCAATCAGGTCGAGTTCGGGTTTGATTGGAAACCGGATGTTACATCTCGATCTAGCTCTTCATGAAGCAATGCATTCTTTACATTTATTTGCCACAATCATTGTTTTTAAAACGTGTCTCGAGGTGTTGAGGCGTACACCTCGAGGCGCTTTTCAAAGAAAACGCCATGCATTCTTAGTGAGGCGTGCGCCTCGAGGCTTATGAGGTGTTGCCTCATGTCTGAGCTGATTTTTTATTTTTTTATAATATTTTTCTTTCTTTTTGATTGTGAGCTTTTCCATCTTTCGTGGAAAAGTTTTTCCAAGTCCTTAAGCTCACGATTCACTAAAATGCATTTTTTAGTTTATCAACATATTAAGCTTATTTTTACTTTGTTATGCATGTTCTTTATAAATCAACATGAACAAAAAATTGAGTCTTGAGTCCTTAAATCTGATGCCTTTACTCTTTAGTATGAATCAAGCATAAATGCTTTCTTTATTAAAATGTTTGGATGCAAGTCCCCTACTTTGACCTATATTTAGAAAAGTATATTTTTGTAAACATGTCCCATCTTTTCTTCTATTCAATCGGGACTAAATTAATATATATCAAAGCATGCATGAACAAAGATGGTCATAACATGCAATATTCAAGTATTTTATCCCCCAATCTTTATGGTAAAGTAAAAAATGATCATTGATTCAATACTTTCTCTCTATCCTTCTCAATTGAATGACACACATATCTCATCTATTTTGAAAATGATATGTTAGATCTAGTCCCTTTAGTTTAATTTTATTCAAAACTTTAAATTTTGCGGAGAGTTACTCATTATTGTGCTTGCATATCCATATTTACTTGACTCCTTACCGATTTAGAGTCCAAAAAAAGAGAGTTATATAATTGGATGTTTAAAGCATGATGCTTGTCTTGAAATGTCATTGAGGTATGTACTTAATCGTAGCTGGTTAATTTCTAGAACTTGAAAGTTGTAGTGACGATTAATTGTTATGTTTTATGAAAATTTTTCTTTCACCGGTGAGGCTTATGCCTCGAGGCAATATTGGGAAAATACCTCGATACACCTCACGCTTTTTAAAACCTTGGCCACAACTTCCAAGAATTGCTAGTTGTCAATGCTAGCAAGACTCTAACTGTGGTCATTTTTGCGAATGGGCTAAATCCCTCCTCATAATCCAGCCCATACTACTGAGAGAATCCTTGGACGACTAGACGAGCCTTATATCTTGCCACGGCTCCATCAGGATGAGTCTTTACTTTATAGACCCACTTGTACAATACTGGATTCACATCTCGAGGCTTTGGTACGAGAACCCAAGTTCGATTTTCTTGTAGGGCCTTCATTTCCTCCTCCATTGCTTGTTTCCATTTAGTGTCTCCAAACATCTCCTCAAATGTAGAGGGTTCTTTCGATGCTTCTTCTTGAGCGACTGTTGCATATGCATACTTGGGATTCAGCCTCCTGAATCTGCTGGTTCAGAGGCATAAATGGATCGTCTTCGATCTCGTGCTGGCTGGATTGAACTTCTTCTATAGTTGGCTGATGAACTCTACTCCTCCAAGGACTCTCCATCTTGTCTGATGTCTTATTTTCTTGTCGGATCTCATCAAGCTTTTCTTCTAGTTGATCTTTGAGGCCTTCATGTCTTGTGTGCTGATTTCTTGAGATGACCGCCATGATGATGCTTCATCAAAGACATCATTTCTTGATACATAACACTTAGGGCCCGTTCGGTTCGGGAATAAGCAGGAATAAGGATTGGGAATAAGGAGAATAAAGGTCTATTCTTTGTTCGGCTGGAGGATAGGAATAAGGAGAATAAGGTGAAATAAAGGTAGGTAAGGTGGGATAAAGATAGGAATAAGAGTGAAATAAGATGAAATAATGGGGAATAGTCGTACCACGGAGAACCGTGTTGGGAGGAAAATGGGGCCTTATTCCCCTTATTCCACTCCCCTTATGACCCAAACGAACAGGGCCTTAATGATTGGATCACAACATCTCCAACCTTTCCTTTCATTATCATATCTGAAAATATGCGTCTTACTATCTTTTTTGTCGAACTTACTATAATGGTGGTAAGGAACGAAGACATAACAAACAGTTCCAAATACTTGAAAGTGACATTCAGTTGGCTAAGTCCTGTTAGCTTCTCCAAGGGAGAAGAGAATCCCAACCTTGCCTGAGGTAGCCGATTTGTTAAGTCAGCTACTGTCTTCAAGCTTTTTACCTGAAATCTTTATAGAATGCTCTTTGCATGCAATAAGATTCAACATATTTCTGCAAGATGGCGATTTTTCCTTTCTGCTACTCATTTTGTTGGGGTATGCTCATACATGTAAGTTGCCTTCTGATTCCAACTTGCTTTAGATAATTGGTTTATTCCTCTGAGATATATTTCCCACTTTATCAGATTGCAAGCACTAGATCCCTTTTGATTTCTTTCTTAACTTTCTCTCTAAATTCCATAAACTTAAAGAAAACATCATACTTTTCTTGAGAAATTAGAGCCAGACGTACTTTGAGTAGCCGTCGATACATGTCATCACATATCGCGTATCACTGATCGAGGGAGTCTTGACTGGCCCGAAAACGTCTGAATGGATCAACTTCAATGGCTCCTTGGCTCGATACTTTGACTCTCTGTAAGGCAACCGATGGGCCTTACTGCACTGACATCCAGCACATATCGTGTTTTCTCGAACATCCAGTTGCGGGAGACCCTTGAGTATTGATTTCTGCATCATTATCTTAAGCTTGTGATAGCTTACATGTCCAAGCCTAGCATGCCAAATATCCACAGTCTCATTTTTCTTTGTTTTATCTACGCGTGCAGATTCTACTGACATAATGTAGATGGACTCAACTCTTCTTACCTCAATGATGGCACTATCATGTAACTTGAGGTTCTGATACACTCACACATCCTCATGCCTGAACAACACATAATGTCCTGCAGATATAAGTCTATACACAGAGAGAAGATTTTTCTTTATACATGGTACATGATACACGCGTTTTAACTCCACCTCCTTGGAGTTGAAGCGTGGCACTATAGTTGTAGCGTTAATATGGGATATTGGCAGCTTTGAGTTGTTAGTTATCACAACAACTCGCCCTCCTTTGTACTCGATCATGTCACTAAGCTTGCTTTTATTTCCGGTCATATGATTAAAGCAACCGGAATCCGCAATCCAATCATTATCATAATCGGCTCCTTTGGTTATGGTTGTTGCCAACACCATTTCTTCGAATTCAATAATCGCCATCGAAGCTTGTTGCTCCCAATCTTCTTCATTAAGATCTTCTATGTGATAGCTTGACATTGCAGCATTGCACTGTATTGTCTTTTTCTTGATTATTTTACTGTCTCACGCAAAATGCCTCTTTCGTCCGTTGTTGAAGCATTCTCCATTTTTCCTTTTCCGCAACGAATCATTTGGCATTTGTGATTGACCATATGAAGCTCCCCCTTGCTTGAAGCTCCTATGAGAATGTTGCTTCCACTGAGGAGTTGAGTCTTGTTTATACGATTCACGTGGCTTCCTCATTTATGTGAACCATATAGTGCTTCTTCGCCTCCCTTTACTGACATATCGACCATTTGATTGGTTAAAGTCTTTTGATTATCTAAGAGACTCTCTAATTCAAAGAGAGTTGGTTGTTTAGACCAACCAGATATGGCCGTTACGAGAGCACCATATTCTGGTCGTAATCCATGATTGATGTGAAGGATATTGAGAATCCTTAAGCACATCACGGAAACGTGTTGATCGCATCGTATGCGATCGGGGCTACTAGTCGCACTAGTTGCAAGATGCGACGGAAATTAAAATTTTTAATCTAATGATGAAACCACATGATCACGAGAACATTTCTCGAATCTTTTCATCAAATCACAAAGTATAAGGAATACCTCTTGGAGCGTGGTTGTAATCGTGAGATCCCAAACAAGAGATTCCCCTGTCTTAAGTCCGATCTACGAAGAACGTACTTGCGGGTGTGATGATGAGACGTGATCCTCCCGCAATCCTTGATGAAGATCCAAGCAATAAATCCCCTGATTTCGTCAAACGAAATCCGTTGTCTTCCTTTAGAGCAAGCAGCCCCAAAGAAGAAGGAGATCCCCGAGCCATCGAAGGCGAAGGCGAGAGTCTCTCCTTCTCCACAAAGTGAACGGCCACTTCTTGGAGAAGAGAAAGAGAGAGGGCGAGAATGAGAGAAAGAGAGAGAGAGAGTAGTAGGCTTCTACAACTCTATATTCATGTACCTTTGAAAGGTTAGGTTAGCCCTCCCTATATATTAGTTTAGGATCCAATGGATCTCAATCCATGGGACATATAAATCCAACGACCATGTTGATCTATGTATTAATCAATGGCCATGATTGTTGTTGGTTAAAAACCAACAACATTAATTTATATTAAATTAAATATATGTTGCATTATCATCAACATAATTTAATTCAATAAATAAATCAATAAACACAAGATAATGACATGATAATTTAAAAGATAATTATCCACCTAAATCACATGGATAATTAAAAAAAGTTATTTATCCACCCATGAGATTTTGTGGATTATCTCATCCTTTTAATTCGTATCATTATCTCTTGTTTATCTTGCAACATTATCCACTAAATTAATTCTCAAATTAATTAGTGTATATCTATTGCAAAATTATCCATTAAATTAATTCCCAATTAATTAGTGAATATTTATTGTAAAATTATCCACTAAATTAATTCCCAATGAATTGGTGAATATTTCAATCATGCCATTAAGAATATGTGAATCATATTCACAACCCAAACTAAATTGTAAATTGCATTTCCAATTAATTAATTAATGTGAACCCAATCCACATTAATAATTAACAAATGCCATTTACAAAAATTCTCTCTATTCAATATATGTATATTATAAATCATATTTATAATACACAAATATTATGGATAGTATTATCCACATTCTCTAATCCTTGATAATTAAATCTCATTTAATTATCTTGGATAATTATTCTCACAATATGAATCTCATTCATATTATGCTTGATAATTAAATCTCATTTAATCATCAAGTCCTTCTTGCTTGGATACGTAGTTCATCAAATGAATTATTCTTGAACCCCTTTCAAGAATAATGTATTTCTCCGCAGATACTTAGAGATAAGGACAGGGCGATTGTATTGTTCTACGTATAGTGACTTGGATGTTGAGATCTCATCTCAAATCCAGATCTTACGAACCTCCCATAGATGCTTGATTAAATCAAGACCGCAATTCTAATCTCATTCAGACCAATATCCAATACTTGGACCAAGATCAGATTGCTTCTCTACTGAGAGGAGTCACTAAAATCCAGACCTGTTTCATCACTCCCTCGGAATGGAAGCGTCATGGTAATACAATCGTTTATGATCACATCACCCTCAGGTATTCCCAATACCTGTACATCCTGCATACTGGAAGACCTATGATCAACCCGAAGATCAAGATCAATTTTATACTGTCTTCTTCAGGGTTTTATCAATAAGTTTCTCATTTGATCATTGGGATTTGGTATCGATCATATACTTTCCAAAAGCATATATCATACCTAGGTCTTGATCATATACTTTCCAAAAGTATATATCAAACCTACAAATTCAGTCAAGCTTCCAAAGTAAGACGACCGTGCACGGAATTTGATTCTTCCCAATATCTCATGAGTGAGTTCATGTCTTCCGGTTCAGTAGTGAACCTGTATGATCCCTTTGAGAGATTGTATTACTCATATGCCCTTATATGCACACCAACGCGCCGGTGTATAGACCTTGGTTAGGTCATCAACCTATTGGTCTGTCAAATGTACATACTCAGACATATAATAACACATCTGTCTCCGGTCAAAGGATGCGCGCCTATATCGTGACAGCATACGACATAGGACTTTGGTTATCTCGATCTTGTTAAGTCAACTCTTTGACCTAACTAATCTGACACCTTCGAATCTCTATTCCTATGTAGAGGACCTGCATCAAGAGGTCGGTCAGATATCAGCCTATGTGAGAAAGGATTGCCATCTCCTACTCAGGCTGGAGATCACATCTTGACAATCATTTGACGGTGCTTGATGAGTCCTCAATCTAACTCTTTAGATATTCATCCAAGCACCAACCTCTATGATTCAATAATTGAATCAACAGCTGTATGATTATTAAGATAGCCATGGTACATAACCCTAAGGGCCTGTTTGGTTACAGGGTTGGGCAGGGTTGGGTTGGGCAGGGGTACCCTTGTGAATAGTAAACTTATGCAAATTAATTACTCTTCATTTCAGATCAGGGAATGATATTCGCAATAACATTTATTGCATAATGGCTCGCCGTGGGCTCACATGTCCAACATGATGATCCCTCTCTACATATTGAAGCCGAGCATCATTCTTGCATGAGAACAATGTAGTAAATGCGTCCCACGCTTCCTTTGGTGTAATGATTTCTCGGATATGCCCGATTAGCTCCTCCTCAAGCGTGGTCTTTAATATGAGCATTGCCTTACCAGCCTTGATCTTCCATTTCCTTAAGGCATCGACATTCTCCTTTGGTGGTGGTGGTGTACCATCTCCTCCAACAATCTCCCAGAGATCCTGGCCTTGTAGATAAGATTCGATGCATGTTCTCTAATAGCTGTAATTATACCCATTCAACTTCTTGATCCCGAAACCTGAGTTGAAAGAATCCACCATAATTTTTTAAGAAACTATATTTTTTCTTTTCCCAGCGATGTTGGTCCAAGACCTATGCCCATATATACGGAATTTCCCCTTACCAAAAAACTCAAGACTTGACTGGACACACAGGAAGAGGATAGGCTCCCCTAATTTCTTTAGAGACCTCTACTGCAACTAGATGGACCTAACTTTCTACAATGTGCAGTTTGTACCCTTACTAATTTGGATCCTAACAAGGCTCTGATACTAGTTATTGGAATCTAACTACATGGACAATATAGTGATAGACTAAAACATACATTAACAATACACCATTATATGATACAACACTAAAAATATGATCCATTTCACATGCATACACTCACTTATACTCTCTAACTATACATCACTCAAGCTCTCTATACTTTCCTCTCCAATATACTTGGTGCCTCTCTAACTCTCGGTTTACTCACTCTACTCCTCTCTTTCTTCTCTCGGTTGATTATTCTCCAATGTCAAGGACCCTATTTATAGAGGCCAATGGAGTACACTAGAACAAGTGATGGCTTCTTAAAGAAGCCAACTTTGGAGATGGCTTCTTATGGAAGCCAATAATAACTTCTAAAAGAAGCCGACTTTAAAGTTGCTTCTCAAAGAGGCTACAAAAGGATTTCTCTAGAAGCTTGCTTAGTTAGAGGAGATGTTGATTATTAACAGAAGGCAGATGTAGACATCGTTGGAAGAAATGAGTGCGTTGTTATTTCTATGAACCCTAGGCTTTCTTATGTAGAGGAGAGTCCTATGGGTAAATTATATAAGATGGAAACAGAGAAAATAAAATAAGAAAACAATATGTAAATATATAAATATCTCTACACTCCTCAAGATGGAGCATAGATGTCAATCATGCTCAGCTTGGATGAACACTTCTCAAATGGTCCTCTGAGCAATGCCTTGGTAAAGATATCTGATGTTTGCTCTCCCGAGCTGACATGTGAGGTAGAAATCAAGCCCTTTTGAATCATATCTCTAGTGCGATGGCAATTACCTTAATATGTTTCGTTCTCTCATGGAATGCAGGGTTGTTTGTAATGAATAAGGTGGCTTGATTATCACATTGTAACTGCATGGGTAGAGGAACATCTATATGCAAATCTACTAACACTGCTCGAACCCACATCATTTCTGTACTTGCTTGCGCCATAGCTCTGAATTCAGATTTGACACTTGATCTAGCCACAACTATTTGTTTCTTGCTTCTCCAAGAAACAAGAGAGCTACCGATGAACATTGCGAAGCCCGAAGTAGACTTCCTATCCTTAGGACACCTTGCATAGTCAGCATCAGTGCATGTAGATATAGAGAGATATGCTTGTTTCTTGAAAAATAGTCCTGCACCTAGAGAGGGTTTTAGATATCTCAATATCATGTATATAACGTCCATATGTACTTGTCTATGTTGCTCCATGAACTGACTCACTCGACTCATAGCAAAAGAGATATCCGGTCTGGTAATAGTAACATAAAGGAGCTTTCCCACCATCTCTTTGTATCTCCTTTTATCGACCTCATCTGTATTATCATCGTATAGCTTCATGCTAGGAGTAGTGGAAGGTCGACACCCAATCATGCTCGTCTCAACAAGCATGTCTGTTACATATTTTCTTTGGGTGATTACAAGAACCTGCGCATTCCTAGCAAATTCCAACCCTAAGAAATACCTTAGGGTGCCCAGATCCTTGGTAACAAATTGACGGCCCATAAATTCTTTTGCTATCTTTATTCCCTGCACATCATCTCTTGTAACAAGTATATCATCAACATACACCATGATAACAACTGTACCTCTAGGTGTTCTCTGCATAAATAGAGAATGATCTGCATTTGACCTCTTGAACCCCTGTCGTTCAATCAGATCTGAGAGCTTCTGAAACCATGCCCTTCGACTTTGTTTAAGGCCATATATTGCCTTATGGAGTCTACATACTTGTTGACAATCCCCCTTAGCAGCAAACCCTGAAGGCTGCTGCATGTATACCTCCTACTGCAGATCTCCATACAAAAATGCATTTTTAATATCTACCTAAAATAAGGGTCAGTCACGTACCACTGCAAACTGAAAGAAGAACATATAACGTGGAATGGCGAGCAACAGGAGAGAATGTGTCTAAGTAATCTACACTGTAGGTCTGGATAAAATCACGTACCACCAATCTTTCCTTGTAATGATCAAGGCTTCCATCTGCATGATGTTTAACAGTAAACACCCATTTGCAACTGACAATAGAGGTACTAGGAGGGGCAGACACCAAACTCCATTTACGACGAGATTGTAAGGTAGCCATCTCTTCCTCCATAGCTAAATGCCAACGACTATCTTTCAAGGCCTCCTGGTAAGTTCGTGGAATGTCCACAACAGACTGAGCAACTGCAAATTTTTGAAAATCCCTTGTCAGGCGATAAAAGGACACATGGGAAGCAAGCGGATATGACACACATGTATGCTTTTGCTTCCGAACAACAATGGGTATATCCAGGTCATCTGTAACATCTTCCTGTAATGATTCCTGCACAGAAATATCTCCAGAGCCATCGTTAGAAACCATGTTTTCAGAACAAACATGGGGTGTGTTGGATGACGGGTGATGACCATGAGCAGAAACTGGGTGACGGGTATATAATTTGGGTAGTGGTGGAACAATGAACACATGCGGTTTTGATGTGGGAAGAAGTGGTGGTGGTGGTGGTGGTGGAGGTGGCGGTGGCAGTGGAGGTGGTGGTGTAACAGGTAGGGGAGACAACTGACTCATAGGAGGAGGTGGCCTGTAGATTTCAGTATCAGGCTCTAAAGCGGCCAACTTGTCACCTGAAGGAGAGAAATACATCATAGACTCAAAAAATATGACATCAACACTTATATAGTATTTCCTGCATAACGGATCATAACACCAATATCCCTTCTGGGTTCTGGAGTACCCAACAAACACACATTTGGCAGTTCTAAGAGAGAGTTTGTCAAGACCTAGAGCCAGCTGATGAACAAATGCAACAGAGCCAAAGACACGGGGAGGAAGAGAGAACAACTCCTTCTCAGGGAAGGCTACAGTGAAAGGAATTTGCTCACCCGAAATAGACGAAGACATGCGATTCACAAGATAACATACCGCAAGAACAACATCACCCCAAAACGAGTGTGGGGAATGACTCTGAATAAGAAGGGTTTAAGTGATGTCAAGTAAATGTCGATTCTTCTTCTCTGCAACACCATTTTGCTAAGAGGTGTAAGCATATGATGTTTGATGTATTATACCACAGGAGGAGAAGAAGTAGGATAGCACACGAGTACAAAACTCCAAAGCACTATCACTCCTTACGAATTTCACAGAAGAAGAAAAAGATTCTGCACTTCATTGATAAATTTTTGATCACATCTCCTGTTTCAGATTTATTCTTCAATAGAAAGACCCACGACAAACGGGAAAAATCATCTACTGCAATAAGATAAAACCTGTGTCCCTAGTGATCAGGACCATGACTTGGACCCCAAATATCGACATGGATTAACTCTAAAAGGGAGCTACTTCTCCAACTCTGGCGACTGGGAAACGTTGATCGATGATACTTTCCCAACTGACATGCTTCACAGTAGAAGGAGGAACCCAGAGAAACTTGCGGCAAAATGCGACACAGTTTCTGGAGAGGGAGGTGACCAAAACATAGATGCCAAGTGTAAGAAGAGTCTGTTTCAGTTGAATGAAGGGATGCGCCTGCATAGGGAGTGTGGACCAAGCGATAAAGACCACCCTGCTCACGACCGCAACCAATCACTCTGCCCGTAAGAATGCCCTGAAAAACAAGAAACGATGGGTCAAAAATAGCTCGACAATACAAATCCTTCGTAATCTGATTGGTAAATATCAAATTCATAGAGAAATTTGGAGCATGTAGCATATTCTGTAGATGCATCGAAGGCGTCAAACTAATCTCCCCCTGTCTAGTGATCGGGGAATAGGTCCTATCGGCTATCACTACCGTTCTTCCCGGAGGAACCTGTCTATATGCAGTAAGATGCTCTTTGTCTCCACATAAATGGTGGGTTGCCTCGGAGTCCATATTCCACTCTGTAATTGCAGGTCCATGACAAGAGATAAAAGCATAAGGATTACCTGGGGTGCTGGTTGTAGCGGGCGTACTAGTAGAAGCAGAAGCTACCACATCTGAATGTCCTCCTGGAGATGAGGCAAGAGGCATGATATCCCTAAGTCTGTCCACGAGATCATCAAATCTCTGATCTGAAGTAGAAGGTGCTGGAGACTCAACTTGTTCCGCTTCCCGTGCTAATGCTGGGAAACCATGCTTAGAATAGCATGTATCCTCTGAATGATCGAGACGATGATAATACATGCATGATTGACGAATTCGATCCCCTCAACCACGGGGTCCACGTCTACGAAAAGTAGATGAACCTCCTCTACCCCTGGAGGTTGCCATCGTTGAGGAGGTTTGTCTAGAAGTAGTAGTCTGGACGGTGATCTTGCTAAGTCGATGAAAAGCTTCCTTCATAGGAAGAATAGTTGCATCCGCAAGGATTTGAGAGCGAAGAGTGCCATATTCAAGATCAAGTGCAGCAAGGAATACACCAACCATGGTAGCATTCCTGTATGTCTTCTACTGCTCAGGAGTGGCCGTCAGAGGCATGAAGCTGTGGAGCTTCTCAAACATCCCACGTAAGGATGTGTATAGTGAGTGGAGAGGCCGTCCATTCTTCTTGACCGTGAATATATCATGCTGCAGTTGAAGAATCTTGGTCTTATTCTGTGCCTAAGAATAGGTTGCTGCGAGAATATCCCACATTGCCTTAACAGTGGGCTGATGTAACACGTCATTGGCGATCTCTATCATCAATGTCTCTGATAGCCAGACTTTGGCATATGCGTCGTCTGCTTCCCACGAGGCATGAATCCCTATTTTCTCCATCAGTTCATCTTCGGTAAGAATATGTTTCTTACCATTAGACTTCATAAGGCTCATGAACTGCGTCGCCCAGAGCTCATAATTCATCATGTCTATCTTGACAATCGGTATCGGACCTATGAAGACGCCTGTGGCGGGTACATCGACTTTGTTTTCTGACATGATGTCGGATGAAGATCACAGGGTTTATAGATCGATAGATAGATGTATACACTGACATGGTATGATTCGATTCAATATGTAGACCTATGCAATCAAATCCATGAACCGAAGCGAACGATGCGAGAGAAGGATGGAAGTAAGGGTCGATGGTAGTGGAGGCCGACGGTCGGGGAGGCAGCGGCGGGCCCATTAAGGGAGGGAGGGGTTGCGACGCCAAGGGAGAGGGGCGGCAGCGTCGGAAAGGGTGCTGCTGCGGGCGACAGTGCCGAAAGAGGGGGTTGCGGGCAACATCGAAGAAAGGGGGGGCTAGCGGGTAAGGATTACGATTAGGATATATGAGCTTTGGTCTAGGACCGCCTCTCTCATAATATGTTGGAAGAAACGAGTCCGTTGTTATTTTTGTGAACCCTAGGCTCTCTTATATATAGGAGAGTCCTATGGATAAATTACATAAGATGGTGTAGAGATAGATATTATTATATACTATGTACCTGTTCGTAATTTTTTGTTTCTCTCTGGACTACTATGTATTTTACCCTTGAGGTCTCTTCTTATATAAGAGAGCCTAGGGTTCCTTTGAATTATAGATTATTGGTTTTTCCCAACATGGTACCAGAGCCCAAGCCCTAGGGCTCTCTCCCCACCCACCGCCCTCTCCCCTTCGTTTTTCCCCGCCAATACCGCCGCCTCTCCGGGCGCTCCACCGCCTCTCGGGCCTCTCTCCGCCTCCCCGGGCCCCACCGCCTCCTCGGGGCCCCGCCAACTTCTCCTTGCACCGCCGGCCCTCTTGGTGTTGCCGGCCCCCTTGGTACAGGGAGGAGCCTCCAGTCCCGCCGGCCGTCCGTTGTCCTAGCTTGCCCTAGTCGTCTCTGCCACATATATGGATTTGGGTGTGTAACTTCTACATACGCACTCGAATCCTATGCAGTTTGTGTAGACATTTGTCACTTTGTCTACAAACCCTAGTTCTTCTCTCGCGGTGATATGTCAGAATCAAAGGTTGATATGTTGTCCGTAGGCGCGTTCAAAGGTCCTGCGCCAATAGTCAAGATGGACGGGTCGAACTATGAGCTCTGGGCGATGCAGTTCATGAGTCTCATGAAGTCGAATGGTAAGAAGCACATTCTTACCGAGGATGAGCCTGCAGAGAAGACGGATATATGCCTCGTGGGAGGCTGATGATTCATATGCCAAGGTCTGGTTGTCAGGAACACTGTCGATGGAGATTGCCAATGATGTCCTCCATCAACTCACTGCCAAGGCGATGTGGGATATTCTAGCTGCTACATATTCCCAGGTGCGAAACGAGACGAAGATGTTACAGCTTCAACATGATATATTCACAATGAAGCAGAACGACAGACCTCTTCACTCCTTGTACACATCCCTAAGGGGGATGTTTGAGAAGTTATACAGTACCAATCCACTCACAGCGACTCCGGAACATCAGAAGACATTCCGGATTGCCACCATGGTGGGTGTTCTACTTGCAGCCCTAGATCCTGAGTATGAGGCCGCCCGTTCTCAAGTTTTGGCTGATGCAGTTATTCCTCCGATGGATGATGTTTACAGGAGACTCAGTCGCATATCGGTGTCTTCCAGCTCGTCTACTCCACCCCCACCGGCGATGGCAGTATCGCGTGGGAGAGGTGGTCACCCTTCTGGCCGTGGTTGTGGACGTGGACCCCAGGGAAGGGGTGGTCGTTTTCGTCGGCCGTGTTCATACTGTCATCGGACAGGTTACGCGGAGGAGACATGCTACTCTAAGCATGGTTTCCCAGCATCGGCACGTGTAGTAGAGCATTCTCAGCCCCAATTGGCATCCGTTGCAGACAATTGTTTCGAGGAACTTGTGGCACGTCTACGTGATATTATGCCACAATCATCTGGTGATTCTTCTGGTGGACCTTCAGATGTTGCTGCTACAACATCTGCCAGTTCCTCTGCTGCTGCTAGTACCTTAGGTAGTGCTATTGCATTTACATCTTCTCATGATATCTCAGATTGGATTATAGATTCTGGTGCCACACATCATCTCTGCCGTGATCGAGAGAGACTTGAATCCTACAGAGACATACCCCATGGCCGCTCAGTACAGGTTGCAGATGGTACTCATTCTCCCCTTGTTGGACAGGGGGAGGTCTTCCTATCTTCTATTATGCATCTACAGAATGTCCTCCATGCTCCTGAGTTCTCGATGAATTTGTTGTCTATTAGTCAGATTACGAAGGATTTGCATTGTCGTGCTATATTTGACCCGTCTTCTCTTATTTTTCAGGACATACTAACGGACAGGGTGATTGGTTGTGGCTCTGAACAGAATGGTCTATATCGACTGGTCCGGAATTCTTATGTTGGCGTCTCTTCTTGTTCTGCCGGACCAGTTTCTCCATACATCTGGCATCTCCGTTTTGATCATCTCCCGCTCCAGAAAATGCGACATCTTCTGCTTCAGATCTCTCCAAGTTCTTCCTTTCGCTGTGAAGCGTGTTAGTTGGGAAAGCATCATCGGTCAAGCTTTCCTAGTCGTCAGAGTCGGAGCAGTAGCTCCCCTTTTGAGTTGTTTCACATAGATATATGGGGTCCGAGTCGTGTACCCGATCATCAGGGACACATATTTTATCTTGTGGTAGTGGATGATTTTTCTCGTGTTTCTTGGGTCTTTCTTCTTAAGAATAAATCTGAAGCAGGCGATGTGATTAAGAATTTGATTACTGAAGTGCAAAATGTGTTTTCTTCTACTGTCAAATATGTCCGTACAGATAATGCTCTAGAATTTTGCACACAGTTCCTTTCTCAGTTTCTTTTGTCAAAGGGCATTATACACCAAACCACTTGTGCTTACACATCTTAGTCGAATGGAGTGACAGAAAGAAAGCATCGCCATCTTCTTGACGTTACTCGAACCCTACTGATTCAGAGTTGTGTTCCCATCTCTTTCCGGGGGGATGCTGTTCTTACCGCTTGCTACATGGTCAACCGTATGCCATCTTCTGTTCTTGGTGAGAAAATTCCTCTTTCTATCGTTTTTCCTGACAAGGAATTATTCTCACTTACTCCTCGTATCTTTGGTACTGTGGCATTTGTTCATCTTCTGACTCCTGGACTTGACAAACTCTCTCCTAGAGCTGTCAAGTGTGTCTTTGTCGGTTACACTAGGACTCAGAAGGGCTATCGGTGTTATGATCCCATAAACAAAAAATACTTTGTCAGTGCTGATGTCACGTTCTTTGAGTCTGTTATGTATTTTTCCCCTGCAGGTGACAGAATGGTACCATCCACTACCAGCAATGATGTCTATGTCCCACCACCTCCTACTTGGACTCCTCCTGAGTCCGTTCATGTTCCTGTTCCTACGACATCTTCACCACCACCTCTACCTCCACCACCTCTACGACCTCCTATTCCACCTCTACCGAAATTCTATACGCGTCGGTCAGGTCCTGCTCAGATTACATGTCCGACATCCATCACGCCTCAGGTATGTTCAGATGACATTACTACTGACGGGTCAGACATGGTACATGTGCAGGATTCTTCATTTCAGGAGGAGATTACACCATCCAGTATAGTGAAAGATGATCTTGATCTTCCTATTGCTATCCGGAAGAAGAAGCGGACGTGTACTTCATATCCCTTTGCTTCACAGGTGTCTTTTCATCGCCTCACAGGCGACTTTCAGAGATTTGTTGCAGCTCTATCATCGGTAGACATACCACGGACCTACCAGGAAGCTATACAGATTGATTGTTGGAGAAATGCTATGGAAGATGAAATGCGTGCCTTGCAGTCTCGTGGCACATGGACCTTGATTGTTCCTCCCTCTGATGCATCTATTGTGACCTGTAAGTGGGTATTCACAGTTAAATACCACGCTGATGGCAGTCTAGATCGGTAGCACGTCTGGTAGCGCGAGGTTTTACACAAACCTATGGCGTGGACTATATGGATACATTTTCTCCAGTGGCTCGTCATTCCACTCTTCGCATTCTCTTATCAGTTGTTGTGGTACGTGACTGGAGTATATCTCAACTGGATGTCAAAAATGCCTTTTTGTATGGTGATCTGCAGGAGGAAGTCTACATGCAGCAACGACCAAGGTTTACTGCTAAGGGGGAGAAGCATATGGTGTGTAGACTTCACAAGGCAATCTATGGCCTCAAACAGAGTCCAAGAGCGTGGTTCCAGAAGCTTTCCAATCTGATAGAGTGACAGGGATTGAAGAGGTCAAATGCAGACCACTCGTTGTTTGTTCAGAAGTCATCGACAAGTATGGTTGTTATCATGGTCTACGTGGATGACATTCTGGTTACAAGAGATGACATTCAGGGCATAGAAAGGGCGAAGGCATTCCTAGGCCATCAGTTCGTCACGAAGGATCTTGGGACCCTAAGATACTTTTTGGGGTTGGAATTTGCCAGGAATGCACAGGGTTTGGTAATGACCCAAAGGAAGTACATTACAGATTTTTTGACTGAAACCGGCATGGTTGAATGCAAACCATCAAGTATTCCCATGGATCCGAGTATGAAGCTGCATGATGATGACACAGCTGAAGTGGACAAGAGGAGATTTAGAGAAATGGTGGGTAAGCTCCTGTATATTATTATAACCCGTCCTGATATTGGCTTTGCGGTAAACATGGTGAGTCAATTTATGGAGCAGCCAAGACAAGTTCATATGGATGCCATACACATGATACTGAGGTATCTGAAGTCTTCTCCAAGTTCAGGGTTGCTGTTTCAAAAGGGCATAAATTTATCTATCTCAGCATACGCAGATGCCGATTATGCAGGATGCCCTAAGGATTATTTGCAGTTTTCGCTGGGAGCTCTCTGGTTTCTTGGAAAAGCAAGAAACAAACTGTTATGGCTAGATCCAGTGATGAATCTGAATATATGGCCATGGCACAAGCAAGCACGGAGATGATGTGGGTCTGATCTGTACTAGAGGATCTACATGTAGCAGTATCTCTACCCATGCAGCTTCTGTGTGACAATCAGGCAGCCTTGTTTATTGCCAACAATCCAGCTTTTCATGAAATAACGAAACATATTGAAGTCGACTGCCACTACGCTAGAGATTTGATTCAGAGAGGATTGATATCTACAACTCACGTGAGCTCAGGGGATCAGACTGCCGATGTATTCACCAAGCCGTTGCTCAGAGGACCTTTTCAGAGATGTTCTTCCAAGCCGAGCATGATAGACATCTATGCTCCACCTTGAGGGGGAGTGTAGAGATAGATATTATTATATACTATGTACCTGTTCGTAATTTTTTGTTTCTCTCTGGACTACTATGTATTTTACCCTTGAGGTCTCTTCCTATATAAGAGAGCCTAGGGTTCCTTTGAATTATAGATTATTGGTTTTTTCCCAAAAGATGGAAACAGAGAAAATAAAATAAGAAAACAGTACACAGAATACGTAAACATATAAATATCTCTACATACATACTAGAGTTATATTTTAGCCAACGTAGGTTACATTGAGTGATTTTCACTATGTCGATCTATTTTTTATTTGGAGCAATAAAATTAGATACTATACGGTGTCAAATTTCATCTGAATCAGAAATTCTTAATCTCTTTATTGTGAAGATGCCTAATTTGCTATATCTTCATGTTGGAGACATCAAGGAAAATCAGCTCTGGTAATTTGTTGGATTTAGAGCCAATTGGACCTATTGATAATTAACCAAAATCCTTAAGCCCAAGTTGTCACGTAGTATTCTCCCATACTTATATTTTGTGAGTTTTAGGTATATGACAATGTTTAAGGTGTTACGCTTTGTGAGTATTTGATGTGGAACTATGTTTGGGGTATTACAACGTTTCGATTTCGACCAATCAATATAGTATAAATATCTGATTGGGTTTGATTGTTGTCATAAGTCAATCTCAAACACCAATCTTATATGGCAATGTATTGCACATATGGAAGCATCGATCTCTTTAATGGACATTAATACAGAGATCAAGACATGACACATCGATCAAGGAAAACTATTATAGGAAGTGGTATTATTTGTGTTATCATGTGTTGTCATGAGTTCATATCCTGCCTCACGATGTATCTTCTAGCCTCACCTCTCATGATCTCGTGAGTTCATATCAAACACTTCCTCATTTTGTTTGGCTGCTTCTTAACAATATAATCTCCAAGTAGATGTTTTCTTTACTTGCAAAACAAGGTCTTTCTTGATTATTTCCTCATCTCACTTAACTTCTTAAGTGTTATCCTATTTTATCTGTTCCCCTATGTGGCCACGACCCTTACAATATCTCGATTAATAATTGCCCATACTGATCTCCTCTCCCTTGCAATTTTTTACATTGTTTAGGATCAATTGGAAGGATCTTGGTAACATATTTCTTTTTCAAATTCTTATAGTACCGCATCGCTACCATTCTCAGAAATTTGTGTCGTATTTAAACTTAATGTATTAGGTTTTAACTTGGTAAACCTATGCAAATACATTGGATTATCAATTTAGTTTCAATTGAAAAACCAAGTGATATTGGAGGGAAGTTGGGAATTCCCAAATTGAAACAATGGGAGTCTTGGGTGAAATTTTAGTACCATATCTAGTAGTTTTAAAATCTTGGTGGACTTAGATATGAGTTCACACCACAAGCTCTTGTAGAAATAGTAGAACGGAGGAATGGAGGACCAAGTGCGTTGTCCCCCTCCGTGGCCACGACCCTTACAATATCTCGGTTAATAATCGCCCGTACAAATCTCCTCTCCCTTGTAATTTTTTACGTTGTCTGTGATCAATTGGAAGGATCGTGGTAACATATGTCTTTTTCAAATTCTTATAGTACTACATCGCTACCAGTCTCGAAAATTTATGTTGTATTTAAACTTAATGTAATTAGGTTTTAACTTGGTAAACCTATGAAAATACATTGGATTATCAATTTAGTTTCAATTGGAAAACCAAATGACGTTGGAGGGAAGTTGAGAATTCCCAAATTTGAAACAAGTGGAGTCTTGGGGTGAACTTTTAGTACCATATCTAGTAGTTCTAACATCTTGGTGGACTTATATATGAGTTCACACCACAAGTTCTTGTTGCAATAGTAGAAAGGAGGAATGGAGGACCACGCGCACTGCACTCCACTGCTCTGTGCTTCATCTCCGGCTTCGGCTTGGGAGAGTCAATTCGAATCTTGGAACTCAATAATTTTGCTACTGGTTTCTTTTTGCAAGTTGAATAAATTAATCCTTTAGATTAATTGTGATTTGATCGTTATAAGAATTCGAATCGATCCAACGGTTTTAACTTAACCGTCATTTCAGAATCTGAAGAGGCGCCCATTGAAGGGTAATTCGGAAGACAAAAAGTCGTATGCTAGATCTTCTTATACCTATCTCCACACGCTTTTTTTCTTCACTCGCAAGAAAACTTTCTCGCTCTCTCACTCTCTTCTCTTCCACTGTGACTGCGACCCGTTTCTTATTCTCTCCGCTGCGGTTTTCTATGGTGCTTTCGAGGGCGATCTATTTAGTGTGCACGAACGATGTTCATCTGTCGTCGTTTCCTGGGAGCGGATCGTCAGTACTCTACGCACCAGTATTTCAAGGTTGATATTCTCTCTAAGGACAGTCCATTACATGGATGCTTCGATGGTCTCTAATCTAATCCATTTATTATTTTGTTTGCCTAATGTATTTATTGCTTTACCTTTCCTGATCTCTCCCTAATGTTTGTTCTACATAATAAATCGAGTCCATTAAGTATTTTGTAATTTGATTATGTAATGCATTTATAGTGATTCGTATGGATATGAGAAATTATTGTTTAGTGTATGCCATAATGATCCGGAACCATGTTTACAACTATGTTAGACACCATGTTTAAATCGAGGGTGGATATGATCGGGATGCTAAAAAAATTCGGTGGTCAGAATTTCATGCTCTAGCAACAATGCATGAAAATCTGGTTAATTACCATAGGATTTGTGGAAAATAATGAAAAGATGAAAGTGCATGATCTATTCAAGAGGTCTAGGGGTTTTATATAGGACAAAACCCTAGAGAGCTCAAAGGAGAAAATACATAAATACTCCTAAGAATATTCTTCTATAGAATATTACTAACACATAAAATATTCTCCTATAGAATATTCTTAGCACCTAGAATATTCTCCTAACAAATATACTCCTAGCACATAATATTCTCTTAACATGATTATTTTCGATGCTTGAAATTGAATGCCCTATGATGGAAAAGGAAAACCCCTCACTCGATAGCCAAAAGGTGCAATCTGCGTGGAAGGAACGTGATCGTATATGTCATGTTGCATATTATTGGCTATATCCAACACGTTGTTTGATATATATTGTTCGTATACATAGACTGTGAAGGGACTATGGGAAGAAATGGTCCAGCAATATCACACTTACACTCTCGATATATAGAAATATTCCCTCGCTAAGTTCTTAAAGTTTTCTATAGCCGAAGGGAAGTCGGTTTCTGATCAGGAACACGAGTTTTTACTCATGCCCCCATGGTTTAGAAGATGCTGAGATGAAACTTTCAGAGAAGTTTCAAGTCTGCATCATAAAAATATTTCTCAAGTCTTGGGAAGACTTCGGTATGACTCTGAAATATAGAAAAGGGAAGATTTCTATGAATGACTTGATGATGACTATTCCATAGTGGAGGAACACATGAAACGAAAGCATGTGGTTCCTATTGTTGTTCAGGGTAAGGTCAATTTCATGACCTCGAATGACAAAGAGAAAAATAAAAAGGGTAGTAAGAACAATAAAATGAAATCAAAGAGCAAAATCCAGAAAAAGGTAAAGAATAAAGCATGTTGGCACTGTAATCAGGTTGGACATAAGAAGAAGTATTGTCCATCCTTAATGGCACAACCAAAGAGTGCAGATGGGAGTCCATAAGTGGATATGATCACAGTAGGACTTAGGGCTTAGGGAGGGGTATGTCTCTGTAGAACCTGAATTATACCATATCTATGATCCAAATGAGTGGCTTGTGGGTACGAGAGACAATTTACATATCTGTTATGACATAACCTTGTTTCTTATCAGACCTGTAGTGGTGAGACTGTGAAGATGGGGAACGATTCTGCAACCAGGATGCTGGGATCAGGACAAGTCAACTTGAGGTTCTCCTCTGGACGTGTTTGGACTTCACACATGGTGCTGCATGTCCCCAACGTAAAGAAGAATGCCTTATCTGGCTCCATCTTAGGTAGACATAATTTTGAATTGAACTTTAAATGTAATAAAGTTGTCATTTTGGGATATGATTTTTTTATGGAAAAGGCTATTTGGCAGATGTTGATTTGTTGTTTAAAATTAGATATGATTCTGTAAAAATTGACTCAGTGAATGTTTTAAATTCTGAATGTTCTAATATTGTGTTTCATGTTAATAATCTAGAATATTGTGATATGTGACATGGTAGATTGGGACATGTAAACTTGAATTCAATTAAATGAATGATGAATTTAGTGTTGATCCCTAAACATGTTGATAAAACTCAAAAATCTGAAATTTGTGTGCAAGTTAAGATACCTAAGAAGTCTTTTTAATTTATCTCTAGAGATAGTGAGATCTTGGATCTAGTGCACACAAATATCTACGAGGTTAATGGTGTGTTGATTAGAGACAATAAGAAATACATGATCACCTTTATAAATGATGGAAAGTAGATACTATTATGTATATCTAATGAAAACCAACGATGAGCTGCCTTAGAGAAATTTCTTATATTCAAGAGTGAGGCTGAGACACAAATAGGAAAAGTGCATAAATGCCTTAGGTCAGATGGAGGGGATGAATATACGTCTAACTTGTTCGATGAACAATGTAAATTGTTTGGCATAGTTCATGAAGTTGTTGCTTCATATTCACCATAATCAAATGTGATAGCAAAATAAAAAAATAGGAACTTAACTGACATGATCAATGTTCTCCTACAAAGTTCTAGACTTCCAAATGTAGTGAGATGCCTTTAATACGACATGTCATATTCTGAATAGAGCCCCTTCAAGACATGGAAAAGTGTCCTTTTGGATTTTAGAGAAATAGGAAACCGAGCTTAAGATATCTTAAGGTGTGGGACTGTCTCGCTAAGGTGTTAGTCTTAGAACACAAGAGAAAGAAGTTAGGTTCTAAAACTGTTGATGTGGTCTTATTAGGTTACTTAGAAAATAACTATGCATATACATTCTTGGTAATTCGGTATGCGATACCTGGGATAGATGTCAACACTTTTGTTGAACTCCGTGATGCTAACCTTCTTTAAGGATGTCTTCCCTATGAAGACTGGAATTCCTCATAATCTGACCACAGATGTTGCCTCAACATCAGAATCTATTCCAGATCTAGTAAAAAGGATAAGAATGTGCGATCTGGTGGACTGGGTTACGGTGCATAAGAGGAAGGGTGGACTGGGTGTCGGGAGATTAGGGGAGATGCATAAAGCTTTCATGGTCAAATGGGTTGCGTGGATTTGGGGAAAGTCGGAGGACCTGGTTTGTAAGGTGCTAAGGGAGATATATGGGATGCCTATGTCGCTGAAGGTGAGTTGGGATGCATCCCTTTTGCATTGTGGAGGGGTGTTTCGCAGGTAGTGCCGGAGATAGCAAGAAAGTAAGTCGAGGCCCTGTCTGGGGAATGGAGGAGGATTTCGCTTCTAGCTGGATGACTGGACGGGGGGGGGGGGTCTTTAGGGGAGTGTTTCCCAAGGTTGATGCAGATGGTGACAGATAAGGCAATGAGGGCAAGGGAGGTATGGGGAGAGGAGGCCTGGTTACGGGTTTTTGTGGCGAAACTTGCAGACCAGAGAGTTAAGGAGTTCTTGAAGTTGCAGATCGAGTTGGCGAGCGAGGTGATTCCTATGGTGGGCAAACATCATTATGTATGGGGTGATGACAGATCAGTCAAAAAGGCTTATTATTTTTTTGCGGCGGATGGGGTAGAGGTGGAGAATGACGAGGGGGTAGACCTGCGTTTGATATGGAGAAGCATGGTGCCCTACAGGATTAAGGCGTTCTTGTGGCCGTTCAAACTTGGGAGGATTCTTACAAAGGAATGATGGGATCTTCTATTGGGGGCGGAGGATGTTTCCTGTGACAGATGTGGCTTAGCGGTGGATGATATGAATCACTTATTCTTCTATTGCGAGTCCTTGGCTGAGGTATCGCATATTACCTTGCTCGGTGCTCACGATGATCGATGCTTTTGGAGGGATATTTGTTCTGTTTGCGGGTTTGGACATGAGGACAGTGCACTTACCTTGGCAATAGTCTTGGCTATTTCATGCGCGCGGAACAACGTGATTTTTGGGGGAAATTGTTTTTACTCCATGAATGTGTTGGAACATTGTAAGATGATTTGTAGATCTTGGATTATGTAAAAACTTGTAATTATATGTTATTTATATAAATACATGCTACTTGAGGTGGGTCCCAACTTAGGAGGTCACCCACATTTTTCTTCAAGAAAGGGTAAGAATGTGGGGGTTGAGACTCAATCTGAATCTAACGAACTTTCAAAAGAAATTGAGTCAAGGAGGAGTAAACGACCATGGATAGCCAAGGATCTGGGTAATGACTGTTGTCTACCAGATCAACGGTGATCCATTAAGTTACAAATAAGCCATGGCTTCATTTGAAGCAAAACAATAGAAGGAAGCCGTCAAATCCGAGATAAATTTCATTATGGCTATTGGAACTTGAGAACTAGTTAATTTATCAAAGGGTGCTCTACCATTGGATGCAAGTAGGTATTTAAGAGAAATCTTAGACTTGATGGATCTATTGAAAATTATAAAGTTAGATTGGTTGCTAAGGGCTTTAGGCAAAATGAAGGTATCTATTATTTCGATACATATTCCCATCTGACTAGGATGACCACAATCTGGATGCTTTTTGCATTGCCATATGTAAATGATCTCTATATCCTCCAGATGGATGTGAAGACTGCCTTTTTGCATGGAGATCTTGAGGAGGATATCTATATGGATCAACCTGATGGAATTGTGACTAGAATATATATGGACCGCTTTTTTGTCCTCTTCGATTTTTTTGAAGCCATTCTCAAATAACTATAATATATATTGACTGCTCGATGAATCATCAAGTTACAAAGAAGTCATGTCTTCATATGAAGCAAAACAATGGAAGGAAGCCGTCAAATCCGAGATGGATTCCATTATGGCTAATGGATGTTGAGAACTAGTTGATTTACCCCAAGGGTGATCTACCATTGGTTGCAAGGGGGTATTTAAGAGAAATCTTAGACTTTATGGATCTATTGAAAATTATAAAGTTAGCTTGGTTGTTAAGGGCTTTGGGTAAAGGAAGCTATCTATTATTTTGATACAGGGAGAGCTAATACGTGTTGGGTATTTTGGTTTGACACTGCTTCACACCCAAAAAGAAGTGAGCTACGTCTGAGCTAAGCTCCCATGTGACTATGATGACCACAATCCAGATGCTTATTGCATTAACATCTGTAATGATCTCTATATCCTCTAGATGGATGTGAAGACCACCTTTTTGCATGGCGATCTTGAGGAGGAGATCTATACGGATCAACCTGATGGACTTGTTACTCCTAGGAATGAGGGAAAGGTTCGTAAATTTTTTTACGAATTGTAACAAACACCAAAGCAGTGGCATGGAAATTTTGACAATTTTTTTGTCATGTGGCTTTAAGGTTCACGAGTCCGACAAGTATGTCTATTCCAAAGTGAAAAATGATGATTGTATTGTCTTGTGAATGTATGTTGATGGCAAGATTGCAACAGTCGATAGTCAGTACCCGGTCGATCGGGACACTGACTAAGGATCAATCGACAGTCGGGCGACTAATCAGATTTAGTCAGGCTCTAATTGACTTTGATTTTTTAATTATTTTAAATATATAAGTCATTTTTATACATGTATTCTTACATATATTTATACACATCTTTATACTATCATAATGAAATAAAAGAAGTAACTAAATTTAAATAAAACATTAAGCGTATTAGAATAAGTTTGCTTTTAAAAATAAAAAACATGGTATCTACAAGAAAAATCGATCAACTAGCGGGCCTAGTTGGGATTAATCAGTACTAGATCGACCACCCGGTTGACTAAACTAATCGGACTTACTAGTCGGGCCAGTGAGGTGACTTTTACAAGATTAGTTGATGACATATTGTTGATTAGATCATATGTGACGATTATTGATGAAATAAAGCATTCTTAAGTAGCAAGTTGGAGATGGACATGTTTGTTGTCGATGTGATCTTGGATCTCAAACTGACAAGATCAGTTGATGGGATTGTAGTTTCTCAATCTCACTATGTTGGCAAGGTGCTTAAGAAATTTGGATATCAGGATTACAAAGAAGTAATCACTCCTTTTGATTCATTCAAAACACTTTTTAAGAACAAGAGTGGAGTACCTATAGCCATGGAAGGCCATATCGGTGTCGATATCAGTCCTGTGTCGATACGATATATCGTCGATATATCAACGTCATATTGTTGATATCGAACTGACTTCGTGAAGAAAATGGCCTTCCAAGGTCAAATATCAGCCATATCGGTGATATATCGATCAGATGTCGATATCGATATATCGTCGATGTATCGCGCGATATGGCCTTTCATGCCTATAGCTCAAGTAGGGTATTCACAAGTGATAGGAAGATTAATGTATCTTGCAAATTGCACGAGACCTGATATTTTAACCTCGGTTGTAAAGGTGAGTAGATAAGCTAGCTATCATGACCGTACTCAATTGGAGGCTCTGAATCGAGTACCGAAGTATATTTCTCTTAATTCGCATTCTGGTAGACATCTATCTGTATTAGAAAGATATAGTGATGCAAGCTAGATAGGGAAGATAAAATAGTCTAGGAGTAATGATGTTACTAGGCATGTCTTTAACCTTGGAGGCAGTGCAGTCTCCTGGAGATCTGTGAAACTGATCATTCTAGCTCGGTCTACCTTTGACACTGAGCTCTGTGCTTTGGACACCACTGGAACTGAGGTTGAATGAATAAGGAACCTCTTTATGAAATTCCCATGGTAGGTCATCTAGTTCCTGCGATCTCGGTACATTGTGAGAACATGATCACAATTGCCAAGATCAAGAGTTCAAAGTTTAATCAGAAAATAAGGAGACATATACAAATCATACTGTAGACATTAAGGGATTTAGTGTCTCGAGGAGTGTCGGCTATGGATTTTTTTGACTCCAAAGACAACATAACAGATTTGTTGACTAAGGGACTTGATAGATCTTCAATCCTAAAGTCTAGGCTTGGGATAAGACTGAGACCCATTGGGAGTTCCTCTATGTAGCAACCCAACCTATCTAAGTGGAGATCCCACAAAATTGCTTCAATGTGGTAATAACAAGCTGTTTGGAGAACTGGTTGGTACTCTTATTTTCATGCTTATGCTTAAGTGTCTTATATCTGGAAGCCTGAGTGCCATTTAAGCTTCAAATTTAGGGAGAGCGTAGGCTCTAAATGGGTTCAAGCCTTTGAGCAGGTCATGAATCTGTGATTCATCATACTAAAAGATGAAAATAGAGCTTCGTTCCGAAGTAATTAGCTGCATTTCATCATTTATTCTGCATTTTTACCATTCATGCACTTAGGATTAAAATCTGCATTTTAGCATGCATTCATAATCATCTTCACATTTTCATCCAACTTCATGCATTTTTAACTAATTCATGTTAACTCCGATTGACTCCAAACCACATTCATTGTGTAAATATTACCAACAAGATTAAAGAAAAATACAAAAAATTACTAACTCAAATAATTGGCTCGTGAGATAAAACTCCAATTTCAGAATAGACGGAGTAAAACACACATATCTTCCTCATACAGTGTCTGATTTAGGTCTACTCATTTTTAAAGTAATATATATTCAAAGACCTTCAAAACAAGACCAATTTCATAAAAATCGGAGCTCATATGCGAAAATTGGGTTTTGTGCCTCTTTTGCGCATTATGTATTTTACCTGATTTTGACCTATTATTTTATGTACATAATTAACTCATCTTATTTTATTTATTTTTCACTTATATTATTTGATAGAAGTTTTATTAAAATTCATAAAAATCCAAAATCAAAATAGGACTGAAATCGAAGAAACTGGCAGAGTCTGAGTGCCCTTTGTGAGTCTGTACAAGTATCTTCCGATTTCCATTTTATTTTATTTTCCTACTTTCTTATTTACTAAAAATTCAAAAAAAAGAAAAAATATGTAAATTTGTGTCTTTTATTTTATCGCATTTTTTTTCTCAATTTTTATCTTATTTAAAAAATATAAAAATTACAAAACCCCAAAACGTCGGTGTTCTATGTACATAGAGTACCTCAAAAATATCATTTTACGCAGATGGCCTCTTTTGCTCTTGATCTCTTCACGAAAGTTCTAGACCTCATCGAGACGAGCAATTTTCATGAAGAAAACTTTTCGATCTGAGGTCATTGTTATTTCTTTTATATTTATCTTATTTTATTTTCTGATTTTTCTAGATCTGACACGTGGCAGCTTCTAGAGCCGCCACGCGTCACTCATTTATTACCTATATTTATTTATTTTTTAAAAAAAATCAATAAATTGAAAACCAATGCACGTGCCTGTCACTTGCTCCCCTCCGCACGTGCCCAGCACGTGCCGCCCAATCTCCTCTCTGCCTCCGTCTTCTTCCTCTCCTAGTCAACCAGCCTCATGCGCGATCAGCCGTCCCCGTTTCTAAGCTCTGTAACCTCCACCTCCTCTCGCATGTGCCTCCTCCAATTGCCCCCCACCTCCCCTTATCCCTCCGCATGCCAACAACCGCCCAACTGGTCACCGCAACCTCCGTCACTCTTCCCTATATAATCCCTTCATCGCCAACATCCAAAGACCATTCCAAGGAGTCGAGGACCTCCAGCTTCAAGTCTTACTGGTGACAGCAGAGGGTTTCCCTTCGACGGTGACGACGAGAACCTCATACTCCAGGCAAGATCCAGTGGGTGCTCCTCCACTATCGCAACACTTTCCTTTGAGTTTGTTGACGAGCTTCTCACGCTTCACGTCGACATAGATCGAATCGACGATCGGAGCCACTTAGTTGCTCCATTCCCCAGGTGCCTACATCCATCAGACCCCTTCTCCGGTGAATCCCTCTTCTCTTCGTCTTCCTGTGTTCCATGTTCTTCCCCTTCTTTCTTTTTCAATCACCTCTCCCTTAAATCAAACGTCTACTCCGCCATCACTCCCTCTCGCTCCACCGTGCAAGCATCGCTCACATGTAACACCTTCCACCCTCTCCGCCATCGCTCCATTCCACGCTACCACGACAATACCCACCGCGTGCAGCCCTTGCCTTCGCCGCCTCAAGCTCAACAATGCTAACGCCTTGCTCGAGGCCCGCTCCTCCTTTGACGTGAGCCCCAACCATCAACAACAGGACCCTACCCTCCTCCTGTGTCATCACCCATCTGCATCCAGTGGCCATTTATGGAAGCATCACCTGCATCGCCTTCGACATAGGCCTCCAGGGGAATCCTTCGCCATCGACAGACTGATCCCCGCCTCCGCCTTCCACCCCTGCCGACATCGATGACCCCTAGTCGTGTGTTGGCCTTCAGAGCGCCAACATCGTCACAGGAGCATCGTCTGTCATCCACCATCATCGGGCATGCGAACGACAACCACCGCGCGAAGAACCACGCTCCAAGGCTACAGAAGCCACGAGATCAAGAACATCGACTGCTTGTGGACGCTTCTGATTGTCCCCGAGCTCTAGCATCCTAAGCACCTTGACGAGTCACGTGGAGAGGCCACCTGAACCACCTCTCAAGCACCATATCCACACGCGCCAGCCACGAGAAGTAGGGGCAAGCCCTTGCCCCTCCGACTCCTCCCTACTAACCTGGAGACCCGGGTCACGCGTGCTACACACATGAGTTTGGGTAATTTACACAGAAGTCTCTGCAAGTTTCCTGAACTCCAGATCTGCCCTCGCTATGGTAAATTGCAAAGAAGACCTGACACCTTTGGATATTTGCATTGTAATCCCCAAAAGGTCCATTTTGAGAATTATTTATTTATTTTTATTACATTTAAGTCCCTAGAACCTCCCATACGCATATCTGAACATTAATTATCAGAATCTGATGTGCTTGGTGTTGTTTTAAAACTTATTTGATCCTCTATCACCTTGAATACTGAGATTTTATTTTTATTTTCTTGGACATTTGTTGTTAATAGTCAGTGGAAGTTTTGTTTTGTTCATTTTGATGGTTTAAATCTGTAATTACTTGATCATTGAGGGAAGGTTCTTGAATTAAGATGATTTGCTTGGCTTGGTTAGATCTGCTCACTTTGTTGCAACCACATTCACCTTCATCTTTGCATTTACATTGCACCATATTGCCTCATCTAAGAATTACAGAAATATTGCATCCATTTTAGGACCACACATTCACTTTAATTATATGCCCCTTAGATCGTTTTAACTTAGTCAAATTCAATTTACTTCTCGCTAATTAGAAATATCTGTTAGGTGCAGATTCATTGCATGCATTTCGTGTCGTATAAGATTTTCAATTCTGTATTGCATACTTCATGAAGGGTGCGAGGATCACTGTAAGTCTCCTGAACTAAGCATGCATCATTGATTTTATCGTTGCATCAGTTTTTCTCGACTCCCTTTCCCTTAGTTTTATCACTTAAGATTAAAGGAAATTGAGATTGTTCGTTAGGCATGCTTTGTATGGTGAACTAAATTCAGTGACAATCAAGCTTAAAATTGGGACTGCTTATACAACTTGAACGAAAAAATTGCATTAAAACTGGAATTGTCTTGGGAGAGTAATCCCCTCATTATTTGATTTTACTTGCAAGTGAGAGATGGACGAACACTAGGATAGAGCCTAGCTAGGATTTTCGTATTGACTATTGATTCTACAAAAATGATTAGCTACTTCTTATTGAGGATCTATGAGTAGCAGTAAACATTCCGGATTTCCTTAGCAGAGTGGGAGGTTTAGAGGACATTGTGTATTGTTCCGTCCTCAAGTAACGGGTAGTCGTATTTATACAGTCCGCACTTACTCCTATACTGGTTGAAAGTGGGTGCAACTAGTCGTAAGAGTCAGGACAGTCAACTAACAACGTGTTAACTCTTTCCAAATTTCCAGTTATCACCAAATTAAACATACAAGATAAGGTCGAACCTTCACGACCTTCACAACGTTGAGTTGGTGAATTTGGGATTTGCGTTGTGTTTGTATTTAAGGGTGTGCATTCACAGACTACGCTCTTAGAGCCCTTCTTATCACTCCTTGTGTTCCATCATGCTCTTAACCTTTTGACATAGAGAATGACGGATTGGGGTGATTCTTACTCGGACTTCGCGAGCCTCTCGCTGACTTCTCCAAATCGACCATCCTCATGAGTTCAGGGACACTCTTTTCCTGAATTCCCATGGTCTCACAGACACTCTTCCCATGAGACTAAGATCAAATAATTCATTCTTCATTCTGAAGATTCATACCAACCCTCTCTTCTCTCAACGCATCGAGGAAGACTCTCATCTCGATGCTTCTAGATCACCTTCTAGCCATCTTATTAATTCAAACCCTTTGTATTCTAAAGGTGAAGAAGACCAAGACAGCAAGATGCCTCCCAAGAAGAGCATACATGATGAGGGAGATCATGACATATTGAGGGACATCCTAGCCAGAGTTGCACAAGCCAAGCAGGGAAATGAATTACTCAGACAAGAGCTTGGACAATTAAGAAATGAGTTGGGATCGATGAGAGATGCCTACAATCCCAATGTTGCACAGAACGAGAATTGGCTTAGACCGGTAGTACCGCCAAATGCTGGAGATTCAAAGCCTCACTTCTTGACACTCTTACCAAAATTTTATGGCAATGCAATAGAGGAACCATACTTGTTCCTGTGAGAGTTTGAAATGGTATGTGACAATCTAGGATGACCTGGTGTAGCATAGGATTACATGCGTCTTAGAGCCTTCCCCTTTGTTGTAGCAGACAAAGCTGCCTATTGGTGAAAGAATTTAGGGAGGGTAGTCACTACGTGGGCTGCATTGAAGGATCTGTTCCTTAAGAAGTTCTACCCGTTAAGTAGAACTAATCAGATGAGGTCTCAGATGTCGAGTTTCATGCAGATGTCCCAAGAGCCTTTCCACGAGGCATGGGAGAGATTCAAGGACCTGATTAAAAAATGCCCAGGTCATGATATTAACCGACCAATCTTGGTCCAGAACCTATACAGTGGTTTGACTCCTGAGGTCCAAGGATTGATGAATGTTGCCTGTGGAGGCAACTATCTGAACAAAGGAGCCGACGCGGTTTGGATGATTTTAGATCAGATGGCGGAGACCAGCCGCACCAGATCATCAAGCAGAGCTTATGACAAGCCACCTCCCTCTCACGTACCTCTGGAGGTGGCGAGAACATCTACCACCGATCTGGAAAATGACCTACTCTCAAGCATGGGGATAATCGGTGATAAGTTAACTACGGTTGACTAGATCGAGAAGAAGGTGAACGATACACAAGCTCGCCGAATGGGAGAACCTTGTCAAGCTTCCAAAACATGTGGCGGAATTAGCCGATAGGGTATCCAAGATCAAGATACATGTTATGTCTACACCTCCTGCTCCCATCTACCGAGTGCATCACATTCAGGAGCAACCCATGCAGGGATCTTACATCACATGGACTCCGGGTCAACCTGAAGTCCATGAGAGCTAGTTTACGGAGACGACCATCAAGATGGTCACCGAGGAATCCCCACAAGTATGGGAGGTGAATGGGATTTGATACACCAATGATCCCAATGTTACACAGCACCATCAGCAACAACACCCATAGTATCCCCCTCAGTCTCAATATCACCAATTTCAAGCCCCTCAGCAGCAGCAATACCCTCATCAGCAGAACCAGTATCGCCGGTAGGTACTTCATGGACCTAACAGACCACAATAATAGCCGTCCCAGAGGCAGGACCAAGGAGCCTCATCTTCTGGTATACTGATGTTTTCACCGCACCGAAGACCTCCATTCCAGCACAAGTTCAGGTTAACCCCAATAACTTGAACCAAGGATAGAATCGCCAGAAGGATCAGGTATACTATTCTGATTTCTTAGAATCATATCATGAGACCTATCGCATGGTGTTCATTATCTTACTCTCAAGAGCGGTAGGATCGTGCAGACCCCTAATATGGCACGACGGAGTGGAGCGGAGGATACCAATGAGCCAACCCTTATGGACAACTCAGAGGAGGAGAATCATCATCACCAACAGCACCTTCAGGATCACTAAAAAATCAAAAGATCAAGAAAATCCAAAAAGAAGAATAAAGTGACATCAAGCACGACTGTGAACACCAAGTCTTCGGTAGATGAGAAAACCACATTGGATGCATCACCAACAGTTTTTCCACCTTCAGTTTCAGTTCCATTTCATACACGTCAGTCGAGTCCTGTTCAGAGTTCGAGTCAGAGTCAAGTATAACTGAATTTTGATTCCAATAAGAACTCAGATGATGATATTTTTGTTTCACGTCATGAGATTCCTATCCCTTTTCATTAGGGTTTATCTAAAGGAAAGAAGAAAAATTCTCAAAAAAATGATCTTAACATTTTAGAGATGGAAAGGATGTGCAATGAGAATGTTAAAGTTGAAATACCTTTCGTTCAATTGGTGGATATGGTTCCTGCATTTAAGAAGTATCTAAAGGCGAGATGCACACCTGTTAGGACTGGCAGGAAAGAGAACACTCGAACAATGAAACATGTGTTGTCCATAGCCACTGCTTGTGCGATCCATAATGAGATCCCAAGGAAGAAGAGAGATCTAGGAGCATACTTTGTCACCAGTCAGATTGCTAACCCATTATTTGCTCGTACTCTACTCGAGAGCGGACCCTCGATCAATTTACTGCCATATTCCCTCCTAGATCGTCTAGATTTAGGACCTCTGAAGAAATCTAGAACACTCCTACAATTCGCATACCGATCTATTATGAGGCCTAAGGGAATGTTGAAGGACGTTATCTTTAACATAGAGGGGAGGCAGTATAAGGTGGACTCCACTGTACTAGACATGGAATGTCCCCGAAGATGGCGAGATTCCGAGATCATCCTTGGCCGCCCTTTTCTGAGGACAGTCGAAGATATATTTGATTATACTCTAGAGAATATACACTTTCATGTACACGATGAAAGTGTAGAGAGATGCAGCAAACGAAATGGCAGAGACCTGATTCAGAGAGCAGTACAGAGTATCTCTCGTCAGAAACCAAGTGCTACAGAGTTGATACAGTTGATCTCTGGCAACATCAGACAGCTTGGGTTGACAGGTCCCTTTCACCAGGAGAGGACAATGTAGATGAGGCAGTTACACAGTGCAGAATCAAACCTTATCCACAGGAGACTTTTCCCATGCATCTCACTATGTCCTCGATGATTCAGAAGCCGACTTAGGCTTGTCAGAGTTGTTCCCTTCCGGTCAATCAGAGGACGAAGATGATGAGTCGGGCGTGGCTTTTGCCGATTGCTTGGACACTTTTGACGATCCGACTCCAGAGTTGAATCAGTTGGTGGCTAGTACTTTGGAGACAAATCCAGTCATTATCAGCACAGAGCCAGAGTTGATTGAGCCATATATTCTTGATGACCACACTTTACCTGAGCTCAAACCCACAACACTCAAAGACACCTTCCTTGCAGGCCCACCTCGGAAGTTCCCGGTCGTGATCAATTCTAGCTTGACTGGAGAACAAGAATCTCGCTTGCTAGAGATTCTTGAAAAGAACTGCAAAGCCATAGGCTGGAGCGTGTCCGATCTTCGTGGGAGTAACCCTGCTTTGTGCTCACACCATATTTACCTTAAGGAAGGTGCTAATTCTCGTGAGTTCCTGTGCAGGTTGAATTCAAACTTACGAGATGTAGTCAAGAAGGAGATTGAAAAATGGTGTGATGCGGGGTTTATATATCCCATCTCTGATTCTAAGTGCGTGGCACCACTTCATGTAGTCCTTAAGAAGGAAGGACTTCAGACAGTCACCAACTCGGATGGAGAGGAGATTGCGATGCAAGTACTCACGTCGTGGTGTATTTTTATGGATTACAGATGCTTGAATGCCGCAATGAAGAAGGATCATTTTCCCTTGCCCTTTATAGACCAGATCCTAGAGAGACTTACGGGGAAATAATTCTTCTGCTTTCTAGATCGGTACTCAGGTTATAACCAAGTAGCCATCGCTCTAGAGACCAGCAAAAGACCACCTTTACATGTCCATTTGGTACATATGCATTCAGGCGAATGTCCTTTGGGTTATGTAATGCACCGGAGACTTTCTAGTGATGCAAGATTGCAGTATTTGCTGAGATGGTGGACGATTTCGTTGAGATCTTCATGGATGACTTCTCGATCCACGGCGACTCGTTTGATACTTGTCTATCTCATTTGGATCGAGTACTCAAAAAGTGTAGTGAGGTTATGTAATGCACCAGGGGCTTTCCAGTGATGCATGATTGCAATATTTGCCGAGATGATGGGCGATTTCTTTGAGGTCTTCATGGATGACTTCTTGGTCCACGACAACTCGTTTGATAATTATCTATCTCATTTGGATTAAGTACTCAAAAAGTGTAGTGAGGTAAATCTAGTGCTCTCTTGGGAAAAGAGTCATTTTATGGTTCGAGAGGGCATTGTGTTGGGGCACGTCATCTCTAAGAGGGGAATGAAGGCTGATCTTGCCAAGGGGGATGTGATCAAGAAACTTCAACCACCAACCAACATCTAGCAAGTATGGTCATTCCTTGGGCATGTCAGTTTTTACCGAAGGTTTATAAAAGACTTCTCAAAGATTGCCCGACCGCGAACAAAACTCTTAGGGAAAGACGTGGAGTTTATCGTAGATTACAGGTGTCTTGAGGCCTTCGAGCTCCCGAGGATGAATATCATGGATGCTTCTATACTACATGCCTCAAATTGGTCTTTTCTTTTTGAGATCATGACAGATGCTTCTGATTTCGCTGTTGGGTCCGTGTTAGGACAAAGGAGAGAATGGATTCCTTATGTTGTCCACTACACAAGCAAAGTACTCAATCATGCTCGACAGAATTATACCATCATAGAGAAGGAAATGCTTAGCGTAGTGTTTTCCTTACAATTTCTGGTCACATCTTTTAGGGTCTAAGGTCATAGTGTTCACTTATCACACCGCCATCAAGTACCTCATGGAAAAGGATGCGAAGGCACATCTTCTTAGGTGGATCCTACTACTCCAAGAGTTCGATTTACAGATCAAGGATAAGCTAGGAGTGAAGAATGTAGTGGTTGATCACCTCTCCCGCATCGAATCGCGTAGTTCCTCTGAGACTAACCCCATTAAGGACTCCTTCTCCGACAAGTTGATTTGTTATGTCCACTCTCTTCCATGGTTTGCCAACATGGTGAATTTCTTAGTATCTAGGACAACTCCCCATGTTTGGTCTAAGAGCAGTATTGATTAACTTAAGTCGGAATCAAGAAAATACCATTGGGAGGATCCATTCCTTTTCTTCGAAGGATTGGATTCTGTCTAGAGGAGGTGTATTCCTCTGGAGGAATACATAAATGTCCTCACCTACTGCTATTCCTTAGAGGCAGGAGGAAATCACTCCGGGAAGAGGACAACCTCGAAAGTGCTTAAGTGTGGCTTGTACTAGCCGACCTTGTTTCACGATGCATATGCATTTGTTCGGCTATGTCCAGTATATCAGAAAATGAGAGAGACTATCGGTTCCAAAGATGAAATACCCATGCAACCCATCATTATGGTTGATGTTTTTAATGCATAGGGCATAGATTTCATGCGCTCATTCCCTAACAACAATACCTATGAGAATATTCTCTTGGCGGGTGGTCATCTCTTTAGGCGGGTGGAAGCTATCTCTGCCCGAGCTGCAGATAACAAAACTGTCTGCAAATTCGTGAATGATCAATCATGGTTCTGTGTCCCCGAGGTCATCATCTCCGACGGTGGTAGCCACTTTGTTAGCAGGGAAGTGAGAAAGTTAACAAAAGACTATGATATTGAGCACCGTATCACTAGTTCATACCACCCACAACCGAATGTCATGGCTGAGGTGTCAAATATGGAGGTGAAGGGCATTTTGCAGAAGCTAGTCGACCCTGATAGTAAGAATTGGTCCCAGCTCTTGGACCAAGTTCTATGGGCATACCGAACTGCTTACAAGTGCCCACTTGGATCCTCCTGGTTCATATGGTTTATGGAAAGCCATGTCACATGTCCGCTGAGTTGATACATATAGACGAGGCCATTAAAGAAAGTGAACTGGAATACTCATGAAGGGCAACAAAGCAGAAAAATGGATCTAAACGAGCTTCTAGAAATTAGAAACAAGGCATATGATAACAATGTGATTTATAAGGACAGAATCAAGCGTTGGCATGATTAGCACATCGGATGAAAGAATTTGTCTCAGGGCAAAAAGTACGGTTATTCAATGCTAGGTTGAAGATTTTTCAAGGCAAGTTGAAATCCAAATGGACGGGACCCTTCATTGTCAGAGAGATAAATACGAACAGCAACGTATGGATTTCAGAGCTTACAGATGGTGCACAACCATTCATCGTGAATGGGCAGCTGCTGAAGCATTTTGTAGGATCAGATAGGCAGTTAGCCCAAGTTGAGGAGATCTCATTCATGCGCATTCCAAAATCCCACGATCTAGTCTAAGGGAACACATGAATTCGCATCACTTTCGTCCACTTCCCCCCCCCATTCGCTCTGTATATTTTCCAGATCCCATCAGTCCTTATACTCACTCATATCCAATACTTAGGTTGACTAGAGCCTAAGTATAGGGGGGACCAATGTTCACCATGTATATATTGATCAGTTTCTCCTCTTGACCTCGATCGCTCCACTTTTTGATCTTCTTTTATACTTAAGCTGACCAGAGCTTAAGTATAGGGGGTGGTCGACTTCTATACTCCTTTTTATTTTTCACTCTCCTACGCTGCTTCTTGTGCTCTGAGGACATAATACACACTAATGATAGAGGGCATGTATATATTACATATATACTTTACCCATAGCTCGTACTTTCACGTATTTTCATATATATATATATATTATGGGATGGGTAAATTTGGTAAAAAAACAAAAAAACTTCTTCTTTACTCTTGCATATCATCCTTGCATTCATACAAAAAATATATAAAAATGAATGAAAAAAATCCATCTTGTACCTCATATGCATTTTATAACATCTATTTCATTTCCATATCTAGCAAATGCAATGTGGAAAGTTATGAATAGAAGTATAGAGTGGTCTTGACTTGGTATTAATCTACCTAATTTCCAGAGGAACTTCACAGAGAAAGAGGACTTTAGAAGCTTCAAGTCTTTGACTTAATTGTTCGAGTTACGCATGACAATGTGCAGCCTTTGACTCTTAGTATCTAACCCGATCTCCTAATTCGGGGTATGACTTCTGAATAGGGAATTAATCTGTTCTCTCTCACTATGCGCTTAGCTCAACTCAGACGAGGTGTTAGAAGAGTTTGTGGATCTCTTTTCTGGTAGCGTGGACTTCTAAAGATCGGAGTATGGGTTGAAATAAAGCTTTAGATCAGGGATGGACGACTGGGCACAATTTTTTCTAAGACTCCAAAACATGTACGGAAAAAAGATTCCATATCCGTAGGGGCACAAAAGATCCATGCAGAATTGTTAAAAATCCATATTAAAAAAAGCCAACTACCAAATAAATATTTGACAAAAAAGGTCCAAACTTCAATAAAACCTGCAGATCTTGTAGAGACTTGGATAAGCTAGCATGCTTCACAAGGAGAGGTGACTACAGTGGTCACCCTCCAATCTTTTCTCCTTCGAATTTCTCCCACTTTTCGATTGTGAACACATCGCGACAGACCTTAGAAAGAAATGCCTGACTCCCTGAGGACGAGTTAGTGGGGAGAGGTTTGCATGGTAGTCTAACATTCTTGATGGGAAGAGCTAAAACATTTCACACAACATGAGACAAATGTTTAATGTTCATAGGGTATGCTTTGGAAGAATGATTGATCTAAGATGACATCTGAGCCAGAACTGTTACAATGATGTGTAGAACTCATGGAGTGTTGATTTTCCGCCCCACTATTAATCGAAAGGTCGGATCTAGCTCCATTTTCACCTTCGTTCATGACCTTGGTATGGAACCCAAAATCATTTCACTTTTCATTTCAATTGCACATGACGAGCAAGGTTTAAGCATATGGGGTTGATGAATATGTGATTTATCATAATAGAAGATGAAAATAGAGCTTCGTTCTCGAGTAATTATATGCATTCCATCATTTATTCAACATTTTTATCATTCATGCACTTGGGATTAAAATCTGCATTTTAGCATATATTCATAATCATCTTCACATTTTCATCCAATTTCATGCATTTTTAACTAATTCATGTTAATCCTAATTGACACCAAACCGCCTTCATTGTGTACATATTACTAACAAGATTAAAGGAAAAATACAAAAAAAAATTACCTACTCAAATAATTGGCCCGTGAGACAAAACTCCAATTTCAGAATAGTCAGACTAAAACGCACATATCTTCCTCATAGAGTGACAGATTTTGATCTACTCACTTTAAAGTAATATATATTCAAAGGCCTTCAAAACAAGACCAGTTTCATAAAAATCGGAGCTCGATGTGAAAATTGAGTTTTGGGCATCTTTTGCACATTATGTATTTTATCTGATTTTGACATATTATTTTCTGTACATAATTAATTCATCTTATTTTATTTCTTTTTCATTTATATTATGGGATATTTACACCCATAACCCTGAGTAATCTTGTAATTACCCCAGGAACCCTCGATAATCACGAATTACACCCAGACCCCGAGTAATGGTTAACCTTTACATGGCATAACCCTGTGTGAACTTCCGTTTAATTTCTCCGTTAACTCTAACGGAAATAGTCAATTTTGCCCTTCTAAAGCTATCATATTTACAACATGATACCATTCATCAAAACTGTAACCCAAAAAGTCTATTGTGTCCTTCGTCACCCATCATATTTACAACATGATGCCATTCCTCCTCCCCCAGGCTGGCCGGCAAAGCCTTCGATCCGAGCTCCCCCACCTCCGCCCGCGAGCTCTTCCCGCCGGTCGCCCGCAAGCTCAAGCACCCTTCCCAGCGCCTGCGCCCAGCTCGAGACCTGGCCGCCCGAGCTCCCCCCACCCTCCGCGCCTGGGAACCCATCCCCCTCGCGGGCGTCGCCCCCCAGGAACCCATCACCCTCGCTCGCTACCCCCCCCCCCCCGCGCCGACGCCCCGCCATGCCTGGGAACCCATCCACCCCCATCCCCCGGCACCCTGCCATGCCTGGGAACCCATCGCCGTCGCTCGTCACCCCCACCCCCGCCATGCCTGGGAACCCATCCCCCCGACGCCCCGCCATGCCTGTGAAGCCATCACCCCCCCGCCATGCCTGGGAACCCATCCACCCCCATCCCCCTGGCACCCTGCCATGCCTGGGAACCCATCGCCGTCGCTCGTCACCCCCACCCCCCGCCATGCCTGGGAACCCATCCCCCCGACGCCCCGCCATGCCTGTGAAGCCATCACCCCCCCCCCCCCCCCCCCCCCCGCCATGCCTGGGAACCCATCCACCCCCATCCCCCCGGCACCCTGCCATGCCTGGGAACCCATCGCCGTCGCTCGTCACCCCCACCCCCCGCCATGCCTGGGAACCCATCCCCCCGACGCCCCGCCATGCCTGTGAAGCCATCACCCCCCCCCCCCCCCCCCCCCCCCCCCCCCCGCGCGCCTGGGAACCCATCCCCTCGCATCGTCGCCCCCCTGGAAGCCATCCCCCCGCCATGCCTGGGAAGCTCGCCCCTAGGAAGCCATCCCCTCGACCCCCCGCCATGCCTGGGAAGCTCGCTCCCCTGGGAAGCCATCCCCCCGACCCCCCGCCTGCTGGGAAGACATCACCGTCGCTCCCCCCCCTCGCCGCGCCGCCTCGCCCCCCTGCCGCCTGGAAACCCATCTCCCTCGCACAAGCCCCAGGTCGCCCGCGCCTCCCCCTCGCCCAAGCCCCCCCCCAGCGCCGCCTGATCCCTCACCCCCTGTAATTTCCTGTCAGGTCAAGCCCTCCTCCTCTCCCCCGACAAGCCCCGCCTCGCTTGGGAACCCATCCCCCTCGCCCAAGCCCTAGATCGCCCGCGCCTCCCCCTCCCCTCCGGCGCCGCCTGGGAAACCCGCCCACATCAGAACTCTTCGCCCGCGCCCAAGCCCCAGGTCGCCCAAGCCCCCTTCTCCTCCGGCGCCGCCTGGCCCCTCGCCCTTGCAATTTCTTGCCGGGTCGAGCCCTACATTTTCCTCTCGTTCTTTTCTTTTTTTTATTTTCGATTAATCTCAACCGTTAAATCAGCTATTGGTTAGATTAACTCAGCCATCTGGTTGAGTTAATGGAGTTAACTAACGGAGGGTTATGAGAGTAAAACGGAGCAATTACTCGGGGTTCTGGGTGTAATTCGTGATTATCGAGGGTTCTTGGGGTATTACAAGATTACTCAGGGTTATGGGTGTAAATATCCCTTATATTATTTGATGAAAGTTTCATTAAAAATCACAAAAATCCAAATTCAAAATAGGACTGAAATCAAATAAACTGATCGTGTCTGTGTGTCCTTGTGAGTATGTACAAATTTCTTCCAATTTCCATTTTATTTTATTTTCCTACTTTTTTATTTATTAAAAATTAAAAAAATTATAATAATGTGTAAATATATGTCTTTTATTTTATCACCATTTTCTCGAATTTTATCTTTTTTAAAAATGATAAAAAAATTTACAAAACCCTAAAACGCCAGTGTTCTATGTACATAGAGTGCCCCAAAAATATCATTTTGCACAGATGACCTCTTTTAATCATGATCTCTTCATAAAAGTTGTAGATCTCATCGAGACGAGTAACTTTTATGAAGAAAACTTTTCGATCCGAGGTCATTTAATATTTTTTATATTTATCTTCTTATTTTATTTTCTGATTTTTCTGGAGCCGACACGTGGCAGCTTCTGGAGCCACTACGTGCCACTCATTTTAACCTTTTTTTTATTTTTATTTAAAAAATCATTAAATTGAAAACCATTGCACATTGGTCACGTGCTCCCCTCTGCACGTGCCCAACACGCGCCGCCCAATCTCCCTCTCTTTGCCTCTGTCTTCTCCCTCTCTTAGTCAACCCGCCTCGCTTGCGGTCAACCGTCCCCATTTCACAGCTCTGTAACCTATGCCTCCTCTCGTGCGCGCCTCCTCCAATTGCCCCCCACTTCCCTTTATCCCTCTGTCTTCTCCCTCTCCCAGTCAACCTGCCTCGCGCGCGGTCAACCGTCCCCATTTCACGGCTCCATAACCTTTGCCTCCTCTTGTGCGTACCTCCTCCAATAACCCCCCACCTCCCCTTATCCCGCAGCATGCAAACAAACGCCTAATCAGTCGTCGCAACCTCCGGCGCTCCTCCCTATATAATCCCTTCATCCCTGATGTCCAAAGGCGTCCGCTATTCCAAGGAGTTGAGGACCTCGAGCTTCAAGGCCTGCTGGTGACAGAAGAGGGTTTCCCTTCGACGACGACGATGAGAACCTCATACTCCAAGAGAGATCCAGTGGGTGCTCCTCCGTTGTCGCGGCACTTTCCTTCGAGTTTGCTGCCAAGCTTCTTACGCTTCACGTGAGTGACAATCGGAGCCACTTAGTTGCTCCATTCCCTAAGCGCCTACATCTAGGGTTGGGCATTGGGCTGGGCCGGCCCGACCCGGCCCAAAACCCGACCCGTATAACCCGACCCAAACCCGAACCCGAAATTTAATGGGTGGGCCGTGGGCCCTAAAATGAGCCCATATTGATTAACGGGCCGGGTTTGGGCCTTAGAAGGCCCAAACCCGTTAGCCCGATAGCCCGATCCATTCTAAAGCAAGTATATTTATATCCAGTACGGTATAATTATATCAATTATATTCATGTTCATTCCAAATACCATGTTCTAACTTTACTATCCTTATTCAAGTGTAGAATAAATGCTTAGATACATTAATAATCATATCCAATAGTGGATTGAGGATATTATTACATTAATATACAAGATTATTACATTAATATGCAATAATGGAATCTGTGTCCTCAAGTGTTACAGCATGTACAACTGTAAGTAACCAATTTGTATTGGGTCATAGTGCCCGCATCTACAATAGAATATGTAATGGTGAATTGAATGGTGGCTTAAGTCGCCATATTTTTACCACATTTGTATTTCCAACATACAACTAATGTTAAAATCACAAAATAGTTAGCATACTTTATAGTTTTAAACATGCACACATGCATAAGAAACAACCACACAAATGCAAGAAGAATGGAAGACATAATATTCGTATACATAGGTGTTAAATTGGGCCGGCCCGACCCGAACCCGACCCATTTTATCTGGGCCGGGTTTGGGCTTGGGCCTAATTTTTGAAAATAAAATGGGCCTAGGCCCGACCCGTTAGCCCATATTCTAAAATGGGCTTGGGCCGGGCCAAGGCGAACCCGGCCCGAGCCCGGCCCATGCCCAACCCTACCTACATCCATCAGACCACTTCTCAGGTAAATCCCTCCTCTCTTCGTCTTTCTGTGTTCCGTGTTCTTCCCCTTCTTCCCGATTCCGTTCTTTTTCAATCACCTCTCCCTCAAATCAAACGCCTGCTCCGCCATCACTCCCTCTCGCTCCGTCACCGTGCTAGCATCACTCGCACACAACACCTCCCACCCTCTCCGCCATCATTCCCTTCCACGCCACCACAACAACCGCACCCACCACGTGCAACCCCTGCCTTCACGGCTTCACCGCCTCAAGCTCAACAACGCCAATGCCTTGCATGAGGGCCACTCCTCCTTCGTCAGATGTGAGCCCCAGCCATCAACCGCAGGACCAAACCCTCCGCTCATGTCATCGCCCATCCACATCTAGTGGCCATTTGCGTAAGCATCACCTGCACTGCCTTTGACATAGGCCTCTAGGGAAATCCTTCGCCATCGACAGACTGATCCCCTCCCTCGCCTTCCACCCCTGCCGACATCGATGACCCCTGTCCATGTCGGCCATTTGAGCGCCAACTTCGTCACCTGAGCATCATCTATCATCCACTATCATTGGGCCTGCAGACGATGACTACCGCGCGAAGAACCACGTTCCAGGGCTACAAAAGCCACGAGATCAAGAACATCGACTGCCTGTGGATGCTTCTGATTGTCCTCGAGCCTAGCATCTGAAGCGCCTTGACGAGCCACGTGGAGAGGCCACCCAAACCGCCTCTCAAGCACCACATCACCAGCCACGAGACGTAGGGGCAAATTGCTCCCTTGCCCCTTCTACTCCTCCGAATAACCAGAAGACCCAAGTCATGCGTGCTACGTGTGTGACCTTGGGTAATTTACACATAAGTCTCCGCAAGTTTCCAGAATTCCATATCTACCCCCTCTAGGGGTAAATTGCAAAGAAGACCAGATGCCTTTGGATATTTGCACCGCAGTCCCCAGAAGGTCCATTTTGAGAATTACTTGTTTATTTTGTTACATTCAAGTCCCTATAACCTCCAATATGCATATCTTGAACATTAATTATCAGAATCTGACGTCATTGGTGTTGTTTTAAAGCTTATTTAATCCTCTATCACGTTGAATACTGAGATTTTATTTTCTTGGATATTTTGTTGACAATAATCAATGGAAGTTTTGTTTTATTCATTTTTAACACGTTTCTTGGCTTGATTAGATCTACTCACTTTACTGCAACCACATTCATCTTCAAATTTGCATTCACATTGAATCATATCATATTGCATCATCTAAAAATTACAAAAATATTGCACTCCATTTATTCTTGTATCACCTCACATTGCTTAGCATAACATTGTTTTCCTACATTAAAGTTATTTTGCAACACTCATGCATCATGTTTTCTTTTCGTAATTAATTACATATTTTTAATTGAAAACCCATAAAAAAGTGAAAAAGAGAAATAAAAAATATTTGATTTCTTCCTTAAAAACCTAACCTCGAGATCAACTAAAACCAACCTAAGGAGACAGTTGCCTTCCTGAATTCGACCTTGGACTTACCAAAAAGTTGACCGCTCGCTTTAATTGACACATTAATTTATTGGTTTTTGATCGATCCAAATTGTCATCCTACAATAAAATTCAAACATCAATTCGACATTATTAAAAGGGTAATTTTCGGGTTGTCAGTAGGATGTTAGCAGTGTATCATTGGTGAACGCCACTTATGTGAGTGTTACTGTGCCCCGCAGTTAAAGGAATAGGGTCTTTCCTGAACACACTCATGAAATATGATAAAGGTGCATTGCCTTTAAGAGCACCAACCCTGGAGATTGCATCATGAAAAACACTTTGTTGTTTCTACCATATACTTTAGCACTAAGGTTTGAAGTTCAATACGTAGTTCACTTCATTCCTGGAAAGTAGTAAACTCAGGTAAAGGTTCAAATCGGAAGTTACCTTTACTAAAAGCAAAGTATGACAACCGAAATGTCTTTTAAATCTCTTTTTCAAATCGATTAATTCGTGAAAGATTGTTGTATTTAGACTTAATGTAATTAAGTTTTAACTTAGTAAACCTATGCAATTACAATGGATTATCAATTTGGTTTCAATGGAAAATCAAATGATGTTGAAAGGAAGTTGGGAAATTTCCAAATTTGAAACAAGGGGAGTTTTGGATAGAATTTTAGTACCACATCTAATAGTTCTAAAATTTTGGTGGACTTGTATATGAATGCAAACCCCAAGCTCTTGTAACAATATTAGAGAGGAGGAATGGAAGACGACACATGCATGCGCTCCGTCTCTGGCTACGGCTTGGGCTCGGAAGAGTCAATTCGGATCTTGGATCTCGATAATTTTGCTATGGGCTTTTTTTTCGAGTTGAATAAATTAATCCTTTTGATTAATTGTAATCCGACTACTACGTGAATTCAATTTGACCCAACGTCTCTAACTTAGTCGCCGTTTCATAATCTGAAGAGGCACCTGTTGAAGAGTATTTTTGGAAGACGACAAGCCGCACGCTAGGTCTTCTTATACCTATCCCTGGAAGTTCTTTTTCTTCACTCGCAAGAAAACTCTCCCTTTCGCTCTCTGTTCTTCCACCACGATTGCGGCCCGTTTCTTCTCCTCTCAGCAGTGGTTCTCTGAGGTGATTTTGAGGGCGATCTCGTTGATGTGTGCGGACGATGATCGTGTGATGCCGTATCCTGGGAGCGGATCGTCATTACCCTGCACACCGGTATTGTGGGATGATATTCCCGGATCTCGCTCTAATGTTTTGTTCTACATAATAAATAGTTCCTTTATGCATTTTGTAATCGGATTACGAATCGGAAATGCGTGATTGTTCTCTTGTTAATCTGCAATGCATTTACATCGATTCATATGGATCCGGGAAATTATTGTTTAATGTATACCTAAATGATCCTGATAACAACAATTTCCATGCTAATTTTGTTGATTATCGGATGCTTTCCTCTTAACAGGTCTTGCGGGCAATTTGGCCGGCCTTGTCTTCCACTCTTAAAAAGCTCAAGAAGTTTTGCAGTTTCCTAAGGACTTTGGATGCTCTGGTTGTTGAAGGAACTCTTCTGTTCGAGTTCTTACAGTCGTCCATCGTTTGTTCCTTGCTCTAAAAAACACCTTCCATGATGAAAGGTTTTGAAATTTTACGTATTATTTGCATGATGATCCATCCTTTTGATGAAATCCATATCCAGATTGTGGATATTCATCTTCCATCTATATACGTATCTTAGAGTTATAGTTCTATAGTATATACATCCATATGAAATCAATATCCATATCAGACTCGGAAAAGGATCAGAATATGATGACACCTACATCCATCCGCTTGTATGTTTCATTTTCCTTCCGGAAAACCGACGTTTACAGAATGCACTTAAACACGGTTTCGTAGAAAACAAAATCGAGTGAAGAAAAGAAGCATGATCCATCTGCCTGCAACCCTCTGTTCGTTCTCCCTCCCCGTCCGTTTGCAGCAGTTTTTCACTTGCCTAGAACGTCCGAAAGCGAACTCTTGAGGTTTTCGACGAGCTCCTTCCTGCAAGTAACGAATGCCAGAAGTATGTGTTCAGCTCTGCGTAATTATTCGTGATAATCTTACTGATGTAAATATCGGGGACGATGTCCGCAAACAAGAAATCAAGTGACTGATCAGTTGATTCGATCGATTGTCCGACACAATTTAGATGCATCAGTCTACACGATTGATCGTTCGACATAATTCTTCGTAGATTATCTTAGACAGAATCGTTTTTCCTGTCTAACAGATTGTTTTTGTGTCCGAAGCGCAATGTAACTGAAACACTCATGATGACCAGTCTGTGAGATTGGAAGATTTCTAACCTGTCGGGCTTGAACAGGAGATACCGGTATACGAACCACTGCAAGAATGGAAAAAACGGTATAAGAATACGAACATGTTATTTCCTGAAAATGTATGAAGTGCAGTATAAGAATACAGACCCAGGAGAACACAATTCCGACGAATTCGAGGGCGCTGGGGACGAAAGGAAGGCTGTCGATTGCCTGCAAGAGAAGTGATACATCCAGATAACTTTCCAATCATATACATTCAGCTAAGGTCCATTTTCAGATACTAAATGTCTGCTTTCAATGGTCGAAATGAAGATAATTACCTCGACGAGGTTGATCGATGCCCAAGTCGTTACGATACCGGCGAATCCCAGACCGATGAGAGCTATGCGATCTTCAGATTTACCCCACTGTTCAGGCAAAAACATGGTAAGATTTCCATCATTCAGGTTAACATTCAGATTAAAAAGAAAATCGAGACCTCAGCATACCGCATCTCGGAAGAACTTAACAATGCTCCCGGAGGATGCACCGGAGCTATCTTCGGCGGCCTTTGCCACAACACTCACAAATCCCCGCCTGCCTGTATGATGCAAGAAAATTAACTTGGCCAATGTCTCGATAAGCAGTGCCTGATTAGCTATATGTCATCATCATCGTTATTATGGTCATCAAAACCGTGAAGGAGATTAAATAGATCGTATCCATAAGGCTGATTATGCCATTTTAACGAAGAACGTAATCAACACTGAGAACTTGAGCTAAGTGATCTCTAATGGTAGAAGAAGATTACTTTGGGATCCGTGGAGATCGGCGAGACGGGCGGGGCGTCGGGATTGATTCACGGGATGCAGGAGTAGGGAGGGAGGAGCAGCCGCAAAGGCGCACGCCATTGATTGGATAACCAGGGAGAATCCGGTAACTGGGCAGCTCTGGAGATCGATCAGAGAAGCTGTGAGAATCTGAAGTGGAGATTCCGAAAATCCTAATCTTCGAGGAGGAGAAGGGGAAGAACAGCTTACCACTGGTGGTATTCTTCCTGAGATCCTCTGGAGAAGTTTCTGTGGTGGATAGAAAAAAGAGATAGAGGCCAATCAACAAAGGGGGGAATTTTTACACTACGACCCTACCTTTCTGTCCTATTGCACACAACCCCCTGTAATATTTTTAATTACACAAAGTTCTGTGTAATCTGGCACTTTATCCGACACATACGTGGCCAAGGGTTTGCAATTACACGGATGAGAGGGTTTTGTTTGTAATTGGACAAGAACTTAGGGACCCTTCTTTTAATGGAATACATGGCATGAGTCGTGACCACGGTAATCTGAGGTTATTTAACATGTATGTTTTTGTCAATGGTTGCGGTCTAAGCGTCAGTAAGATTACACGACCTCCTTTTCTTCTGCAAGTTCCCGCAAGAGGATTACTTCATTCTTTCAGTTTGATATCCACACTTCTGTCAAAGATTCTGCAATTACATTATATCCCTAACTTTTCTTGTAAAAAACACTTATGTGTTTGTATGCTTACAAAATTCACAACAGTGCCCTTCCGTTGATATATAGGGAAATATGTGTGGTAATAGAAGGGCACTCCTGTGACAGCTTTCATTTGTTTGATGCCTTCAATTGCTTAATGGCCAGTTTAGTTGCTGGTGTACATTGGTATATCCCTCACTCCAACCCTTTCAACCCTTTACACAGTTTGCTTTTCACAGAGGTACCTCAACCCAACCCAACCCAACCCAATTACCAAACTGGCCCTAAGCTTATATTACAATGACATCCTGCTATATTGGACGGTTTTTGCACCCTAGTACATCCGATGGGCATGGTTTTATTCGGGCACAAGATCCTCGAGTCTCTTGGAATAATGAAGTATGGAGTGGTAAAGCAACGCTAAAGCGCTAGTTGCTTGAGAAGTTAACCAAAAGCTACAGGGTTGGAAAGCAAAAATTCTACATCTACCTACTCGTGTCACCTTATTAATTAAACTCCTCGCTGACCTCCACTGGTGACTCACCTTCTCAGGTCTACCAAACTGTTGGCCAAGATGGTAAAGATGATGAAATTAGTGGAGGGGTGGATCGTCTGCTGTGATATCTCCTGCTGTGATGCAGGGAATCTGTTGGATGGGGGATGGACGGTCCTAATAGACCCCTGTGAGGATCGTCCATCTCCCATCCGAAGGATTCCATGCATCACAACAGGGGGATATTACAGCAGATCCGCTTGCTCCAGTGGAATGGAAACACTAGGGCGAAGAGACATAAGTGGGTTGGAGCCACCTATGTCGTTAGAAAAGCAACGATGGATGGGGGATTTTGAACCTGAAAGTTTGATAATTCCATGCTTTCACAAGCAATGACTAATATGCAACACGGATTCCGTCTCTATTATTGGTAGACGAAATTAAAGATGGCATCAACTTGATGGTTGATTTGGAAAGAACAATGTACGATAGCATTTACGTGTTGCTCCCTGTGTTTTTTTTCCTCACTTTATGATAACCTTAAAAAGGAGGCCATCCTGAGATGTAGCCAACAACACGTGTTTTTTTTTGTAATTGCACGAGATTTTAAGCGTCACTGTTTAAAATCTTTTTTATTTAATTTTATGTTATTACCTCTGAAATCTTGTCCAAATAAACCCAAACTCCTGTAAAATTTTATAATTACACCACTCTTCCCATAATAATCTTATTCCATTTAGCACATATGTACCGGTCAAGGGTTATGGGTATTGTGTTGAAATGCCCTATTTTTTGAACATTTAAGCTGCGAACCCTAACGATTTGTAATCACATCACCACGGCCTATAATTATTTATTTAACAACGGACGATATAGAGACGTTCTTCCGATTATCAATCGCCACATATCGAACCAAAAAAAGAGAGGATATGCATACATTATCAAAACAAAGAGGCGAAATAAGGTCCTTCAAACCCTATGATTACTGCTGGAAGAAACCTTGCCGGGCTTTGATCTGGCCAAGATCACAAGATCGCCGAAGAACTTGTCGTCCGGCTTTGTCGAGTTCATCGCAAATTGCTGCAGGGAGGGCATGGACGACGACGTCGGCAGCCGGTGTGACCGGCTCCCATCGTTGTAAGCCCCATTGCTGCTTGCATAAGGGTTGGCAGCTCCCATATGATCGTAGTATTGAAAATCCGGTTGGTTTCCATAGATGGATTGATTTGTTATCGGAATCGGATTGGTGGAACTTGATTGACCAACTTGCATGTATGACGGCCGAGGAGCCGGCGTAAACCGTGCGTAAGGGCTCCCGGTCGGCGGGTTTTCAACCATGTTGTGGTAGATCACTCCATGTTGATGGTGGTGAAGCGGGAGAGATCGCGCGTCATCGTAGTCGTCGTCGTCGTCTTCTTCATCTAGGTCTATTTCCCATGGTGGCGGGGGCAGAGCTCCTCCGCATCGATCGTCGGTGCCTGAGTACAACACTTTTACTCGGGAGATCGACAAAAAAATTAAGTATATAAGGGAATAATTGTAATTGCAAAAAAGTTAGGAGTATAATTGTAACTGCAAAAACTCGAAAGAACAAGAATAAGATGAATTACTGTAGAAATCATCAGCACTCGCAGGTTCAGTTCCATCAGCTCTATGATTTTGCGAGTACATGGCGTTCAGATCCAACGCCTTCTTATCGGTATTGATATCGACCATCACATTCCCGTCGACGGGAACAAGCGCTAATGAATCCCCGGTCGACGGTGTGGAGGCAACGTCGTCCCAGCTCAAGAGATCGATCTGCACATCGGACTTCGCCGGCTGAGCGGCGGACACCGGCGCAGCCTCCAGTAGTAGCTGCTGAAATGGGGATGTACTGCCATCGAAAACACGTCGAAAAAAACCCGCGTCAATGATTTATATCTGTATGAAAAAAATCGGAAACACGGTTCTTGAACGATTTCGATTCAAGAATCCAACTATACATATAAATCTTAGATGTTCACTCTAAATATCTTCCAAGTTTTGCTCAAATCGGAGTTCATTTGTTATTTTATCTTAATATTTGAATATACAGATTCTTTTTACTTGATGGAATTTAAGTTGCTTAAATATTGCCCGATCATTAATCAAATAACCTTTTATTGGGCGAAATTTGTAGGATATGTAGAGCATTAATCTAAGGTTAAATTTATAAGGTTGGATTTTTGAATCAGAATCACAAAAAAAGAAACAAAAAGACGATTACAGCAGGTGTGCTGTAACTCTCTTTACAGCAGACAATCTGCATCGTCGATGTATTTTTACACGATTACTTGTTTAATCTCCTGTTTAAATTCGACTAATTGCGATCATCGACGATGAAAAACCAAATTACCTTCCATCGCAATCCTCCCCGATGTCAATGAGTTGCGGCGGGTGCTTCGGCCTCTCATCCCGCACGGGGCCTCCGGCTGCAAGAGCGTCGTGCTTCGCGAGAACACGCTGTAGATCATCGTTCAAAGCGAGACCTTCGCATAGTAGCTCCTCCTCGCTGTTTAATAGACATAATTTTTCGACATAAAAGGGTATATTAGCAATTTCACATGATTAGAAACCCTAATCCTCCGGAGAGCTGAGTAGGCACATTGCTGAACCAGTGTATATATACACGTGCTTTTAAGTTTGTTTGTGTGTTGTTGATCGGATCCATTTCTAAAAAAACATCATTGCCGGAGACGTACCAAGTGGTGTTCACGAGATGGAAAACTTTCCGTTTGTTCGCGCGACACTGCTCGACGAGGTCGACGATTACCTCTTCTTCAACGCCCTGCACATGAAAACTTTGTTGCTATACATATATTTAAACGGACGATATAGTGATGGATTCCAGAACATGAATCACCTCCTTGCTCGCGGGATCGATAGCGTTCAGCATATCCGAAAGAACGTTCATCGTACCGCGAGCGTTCTCGAGGTCGATTATGCTTAACATCGGCAAATCCAGAGCAGAGGAGCACTCCTGATCTTCGCTGGACCGTGCATTCAAGCTCACCGTCGGTGTAGACCTCTCCGGTCTCCTCGGAAACACAGCTCCGGCTTGCTGATCAAACAAGAAAAACAGACAAATCTGAGCAGCTTGACATGAAATCATACAAGTTTTGGTAATTTAGCATACCAGAAGCTCCTGATACGCCTCGAAATACTCGATGTATCGTGCCCGCGGGCCGCCGAACTCCTGCTGCCAGGTATCGATCAGGGCGAGGATCTTCTCCTTCACGCGAACGTCCGGCTGCACGGTTTTTATGATCAGCCTAACACTGTCTCAGATGATCGAAAGTTTGAAGTAACAACATCCTTTATTGTTGAATATATAACAGCGAATATTATTCATTGTAAAATCACAATCTGTTGCTGTATAAACCATCAGAATTCATATCCTGATTTTAAATCAGACAACGGACGATATAACAACGACGGATTTCGAAATGTATAGAATCAACCTTCTTCTTGATGACGACCTTCACCATCTTGTGCAAGATGTTCCTCTCCGCGATGTGCATGTGGACGATGTCGCTGCCGTTCTTCACCATTGTCTCGAGCAGCTGCGACGATGAACACGACATAATCTGAATTAATACGGCTAGAAAAAAGAATTTACAAAATAAATTACCAATATCATTCTCGTTTCGATATAATTTAAAACTCGTTGCTGTAATGTAATTAGTTTTTTTGATATACAGAGAAAAAAAATAAGAATTCTTCCGTTTATCAAGATCTAGTTTGAGCAAGAGGACAGCGTACGGTGAGTGCGAGGAGCTGGACCTTCGGTCGCCTGCTCCGGATGCGCCGCTTCAGGACCTTCACGGCGGCTTTCACCTGCCTGATTTTCCAAAAATCACATCGCAAAAATTAAGCAAAAACTGCGCAAAATTCAGACTACATTCAGCAGGATTCCGAACAGTAAGCAGAAATCCACAGAATTGGTGATGAGATCTCTAAGAATTCCTCTAAATCGACTCTACTGACAATTTTTTCACGGTAAAGACCCGATCAAGGCGAAAAACGTACGCGGGGTCGCGGTTGAGGACCTCGCAGATCTCGGTGTTCATGGCCCAGTCGGGGCCGATGAGCATGTCGCTCGTAGCACGCATCGCCATCGACGCAGCGACAGCCATCGCGGTTGGGAGGAGGAGAGTGAAGGGGATTCAGATGGAGATCGGAGAGGATCCTCTTCTTTTGGTTAACTCTAATGGAGAGGCAAATTTTTTTCTCTTGTTCTTCCATTTGCTTTTAAATAGCAAAAGCCGTTAATGGTCGTTGGACTTCATCTTCCCTTTTGTCGAAATATTCTTTTTTTTGCATTTGTGATCCTTTGAAATTATGTAGTTACGATTATGCCCTTACCTTTCTTGCACTCATTTTTTAGTGGTAAATGTAACTCTATTATATATGCACAAAAGGCCTATATGGAGTTGCATGTTTTATGTACGAGACACTAAAAAAAGGCTAGTGGATAAGCACTTGATATCTATTGATGAGTATGAGATTAATCATATTAGTTATTATTAATTATTCTCCTGCCTTAAACAATCAATAAAATCTAGCTTTAATTAACTAAAATTAACAATTGATTTTGTCCTTATTTTCTATATTTCTTTTTTATTAAAAATCCCTAAAATTTAGAGTAATTATTGTATATATTTATTTTTGACATTAACAAGAAACTAAAAAGTACAAAAAAATCTCAAAAGAATTAAAAATAAGTATTTTTCATCCTTAAAAATACTTCTAAAAATATTTCCTTCTACATATGACATATTTTTGTTTTTTGTTCAACATAAAACTTGTAGATCTCATTGATATATACAACTTTCATGTTTTACATTTTTTCTGATTCGATCTCTAACTATTTTATTCTATTTTTCTTTATTTTTTCTCTTTTCCTTTTTTATTGGGTCATGTGACGCTCTCTGGAGCAGTCACTTATCCATGCTCTTCATTCACTTCCTCTGAGTTTCTCTCCACCTTTGGATCTGGTTCAGATAACTCCATCAAGACAGTTCCTTCCCTCTCCATTCATAGTCGCACGATGAGATCACAATATCTCATCGCAACCCTTCACTCGTGCCTCACTCAGGATCCTTCGATGTGATCGATCAGATCGTATCTGAGCTAATCCCTTAAACCTCCTTCCTCGCCATTGGATCCCTAGATCCAATGGTTGTTGAGTCTTCTTCCACCTCCGTAATTGCCTTCTCCCTGCATCATCTCTTTCCGCGCCCCATCCACCTTCCAACTTTAGAGGCCACCTCAGACCTCGTTCCCACTATCTAACATCACCCCAATATAGCCGTAATTCCCCTCGATCTCACCATGCTATTAACTCTTCATGACCGTTTCTCTAGGGCAGTTGGAGGCGATTACAAACTTCATGCCCCCACTTTCTTGTAACCAATGAGCAACACCTTCAAATACTCTGCCTCCAGCTCTGTTAAGTCTCGTCCGCCTTTTGTGCAGTCTTGGGCATAGCGTCTTCTCCCTTCTCATGTGATAGAAAAGGAGTGCATTGACGATGTGACGAAGGTCGAAGCCCTGGTGTGACCCATGACCTCCAGATCATGCTACGGCCGCCTAGCGGCCATTTGAGTTTTGTGCCTTGGTTGAGTACGTCGAGCGAAGACTGGAGGCTCAATTAGAGCCTCAGCCCAAGCCCTCATGCATCCACTATCTTCCTCCAATCTTCCAGGTAACTTAGGTCTCATTTTTATTTTTTTTCTTAGATTTAATTCTCACTCCTCCATCGTCTACACCTTCGATTCATTGTACCCTTACCTTCATCAGACCACCCTCACCTTCACGCTGGCTTCCGATCACCTTCACTATGCCTCCAACCTTCAGATCACTCCGACTCCTTTCCTCCATCGCCATGGCAAAGGAACCCATCAGGCCTTCACCCCCATTCGCACACACATGCCTTCATTTCACTCACCTCAAATACGCACTCGATTCCTTTTCGTTGACATTTTGCAGATCTTTCCTTCATTGGCCGGAGATTTGGATGAGTCACCAGTATAGAGCATAAGCTACGACGAGGGAGCTTCATTTCTTTGCTTTGAGAATATCCTTCAGTCCTTGATGCCACCTGATCTTCGCCAATAGTTCAGGGTGGTCGCAATATTGATAGAGAACTTGAAGGGCAGTGAGGGAGTCCCAGCTATGTCGTTGAAGCACAACCATTGTCTCCCTTGAGATGGTGGAGGAAGAACTGGAGTGGAGCTAATGTACTTTCTGATCATGAGGATCGGTCGACTACAAGTGCGGTCCATGCCCGATGAATCTCCATTTCATCGCCTTTATTCTTTCATTTTGACCTCTAAACCCTAGCTAAATGCATGTGTATAGCATTGTTTTTCATAAAATAACCTTCATTATTTACACTATAAATATTGTACAAAATAATTTTTTAAAAGACAAAATAAAAGCATAAAGAAAAGAAAATAAAAATAATACCATAGGTATTAAATTACCTTAACCCTGAGACCTAGACATCATGATGACTGGGTCGACAAGGAATAAAGTAGGGGAGATAAGGGCCAAAAATAATCAATAAAACCCCTAATTTTTATTCTCCAATAATTCAATTTGTGGCATATTTTATTCTTTAATATTTACACCTCAAATCAATAAATTTTGAACATGAAACTTGTAAATAAAAATACAAAGAAAAGTACAATTTATTTCATCTAAAAATAATGTATAGTATGCCCTCGACATCAGAATAAAAATTTAAACTTTTCAGACATGTGTCTTCTCTATATGAACCCAAATTAACCTTTATTGTTCTAACATTAAATGATATATTTAAAGAAGGTGGTTTTTCTCAATTTAGAGTTAAGATGCAAAAGTTAGGTTTTGGGCACCTATTGTGCAACTTACCTGAATAAAATAATCAGTTTATTTATATTTTATATTTTTCATTCTTTCATATTTTTATAATTTTGTAAATATTATTTATAATACATGATCTGATTAAAATAAAATAAACCTTTAAAAACACATTAAAAAATAAACATGTTGTACCATATAAATGAATTATACCTATGTACCTGTATAATATATATCAATATTTTTTTAAGTGTACAAGTAACTTCAGAAAATACAAAAAAAATATATTTACGAGTATTTAAATAAGTTATAATTATATAAAATAAGAGTATAAAATAATAAAATTTAAAATGAAATATAATAATAAAATATACTATATATAAATAGATATACCTATAAATGTACATACATAAAGTAACATAAATAAATTAACTCAATAAATAAATAAAATTTATGTTAAAATCCTACATAAAATAATAAATTAATTATATTTTGAATTTTATTTAAATCGTTATTATTTTATTTCTATTTTTCTTTTCTTTTATTTTCTATTTTTTCATTTAGTGTGTGACGTAGACCAATGGGGACATAGCATTAGTTAACTCATTGCGCCCCTAGGTCTGCCAGACCTCGCGAACTGTCTACTTCCTCGGATTTTCCTCATCGTTCCTTGCACTTTCAGGAAATGATTTCTTCATCATTTTTGCTCCTCAATCATTGTTCTTTTATGCCACTTTAATTCTTCGATCAATTGAGCATCACATCGATTCGTGTCCCCAGTCAAAATTCTAACTGCATAAAACTCTTCCCCCGGCCACCATTTGACTTTGATCCCACTCAAGCCCTTGAAATCCCAAGATTTCTCATTGGTTTGATCGCTGGTGATAGGAGCTTCTTTGCCAGAGAATTTAGCATGGAGGAAGAGGCACATAAACGTGCGATCTGAGCTCGTTGGTCGTCTCCATCACAGCTCTGCCCAACTACCTCTTCCCTAAGGTAGAGCCATAGGTAACTGCTGATTTACAATCCTAGGATCTAGTTTATCATAGTTAATCATTCTATTTTAGCTAGTTGTCTTTTATTTCGTAAAATCGCAAGATTGAAGTTCGTCGAAGCTCAACACTGGCCATCATTTTCATCGTTCTCAGCCGTTATCCAACCCGCCTAGCACCTTTGCCTGGTATCCCTTCCATTGCTCTATGCCCAGGCACACTCGTTCTCTTGATCTTCTCAAGATCAAGAGATCAGAGTCTTCACCTTCGTCGCTCGCTAGAGACTCTCCACAACACCTCATCCTCATCCATTTTATCCCCAAACAGACCCTGGACCTTGCCTTTTATGTGTATGGACTAACCATGCAGGTTTAGATAGTCAAAGGCCTCGGAAGAGGTGAATTTTGACGAAGGCATGGTTCCTTGATCACCGTAGCTTCCTTGAGCTCCTGAGACCTCATCTGAGGTCCTTGGACCCTTTTGAAGCCTCCAACCGTTGCAGGCCGCCGTCAGGAGCATTTTGAGCCTTAGGACATCATCGGAGACTGTTGGAGGAAGGAGAAACAATGATCGAAGCTCGGCCGATGCTGTGTTCTTCCATGTTCTTCCAGGGAGGGCCACAACTGTCTGATCGAGGTCTATCTCCAGGTGCTCCAGCAGCCGTTGGAATGTAGTGCCCTCTGTTGTCTGATCATCCATTTAGATTTAATCTCAACCATTCACAAACGAAGCATTATCGACCTTTGAGAAATTGTCACTTGGCTAAGTGAAAAGGTCTCGATCGTCTGCCCACGTGCATTGGGAGTAATTTTGCAACTTACCCCCTAGTTTTTGTATTTTCCATTTAGTATCTGAAACTTTGAGTTGAAGTTTAAAAAAATTTAAATATTTGTAAGTAGACCCTCATACTCACGTTTATTGCATTTAGGTCTCTCGCAATGCCTCCTCATGTACATATACACATGAGGGGGCACTCATTTTACAGGGACCCCCTTGAGGATTTTGTTATTATTTAGTCCTTAAAATTCTCATTTCAGTGTAAAAATCTTAGGAAAATATGCAAGTAACCCTTGTATATTCTTGGATATTGCATATCTACCCTTCCAAGGTGTGTAAATTAAATATTCATGGGATTTTTATGTAGAGGCCCTTATAGATTATTTTATGTTTTGGAATGAATGTTTGCTTATTTTCAATTGCATTTATATCCCTACCAGTTATGTATTTTTATATCTTGTATTTCATATATTAAAAATAAATTTTTTCATCAAAAGTTTGTAGGAAAATCATTTTAAGTGCATGACAACTTACATATAATTTTCAAACGGCAATTAAATTTAAATTCATATATTTAAAAATTCAAATATCGCATTTATTCCCTATTTTTTAAAAAAATCCATAAAAATAATAAAATTGTTTTGAAAAATTTTAAAAAATGGAGTAGTTTTATTGTATTTTAAAACTATAAACCAAAAATCATTAAAAATTCAAAAGAAAAACACTAAAAATTGAAAAAGGGCTAAAAATCATACAAAGAATTATTGAAAAATCTTGAAAAGTCCAAAAATATCATTTTCTATTATGTATCTTATTTATATTATATATTATATATTATAAATAGTTTTGGAAAATTTTGAGGTATTTAGGTTTTTTTAAATTCTAAAATAATTTGGCATTATGGTATTGTTCATTGTTTTGTCTTTTTAATTTAATTTAAATACCAAAAATAGTAAAACTTCAAAGAAAAATCCCAAAATAGAACAAAATATAAAAAATACAAAAATATTTTATTCTGCATATTTTAAGTATTTATAGCTATATCTATATATATTATCCTATATTAAATATAGCTATATTAACTTACATTATTATTAGTATTAGCATTATTAAAAATACCCTATATATTTTAAAAACTCTTAAAAATAAAAAGGACTATACTTGTGGTATTTTTTATATTATATATATATTCATTATCTATATTATATATAGAATCTTTATATCCTTATATATACATATCACATATTTTAAAAAGAATATTAAAAATCAAAAAATATAATTTGAAAATAAAAATTTTAAAAATTAAAAACAATATATATAAATTAAAAATTCAAAAACATAATATTAAAACCCCACAAAAAAATAGAAAATTCCTATAAAACAAAAATATTTATTGCCTTTTTGACAATTTTTGTGGTATATCTCGTTGCTCCTTTGTCGTCCAACCCCTACACTTGCATACTATACATATCATATTGTAGGATATAATAAATTTTAGCTCACTGTTAATCATTGCTTGAGCATTGTGGGTTAACTGTTGATTGCAACACTTGAATTGTGTGTTGAGTATTGTGAGAGAGACTAACACAAAGATTGTTGGATCTGACCTATCGGACACCATAGGGCCTCCAAGACCAAACGTGAGACACTACGATTCAATGTGTTCATTAAATGGCATCGTTGACGAGGAGCAACGCTTATGATAGATTTTTGTACGATTTTACGTTTCATTATTTGCTCTTTTATTTTTCTCTTTTATTTGATATAATTTGTTATATGTGCTGGTCATTTTCTCTGTTATTTTTCTTGCGAGGGACCACATAGAGAAGGCAACTCATTAGGGAGTTGAAGCGCTCGAGATACGAGGAGAGTGGTCATTTTTCGCTTTGGTATACCACTTGGAGAGAGCGAGAGAGAGGAAATTAGCATATACAATTTTCTCTTTTATTTTTGTGAGAGAGAGACTACTTTTTATTTCCATTTATTATTGTAACATTACACGTGGACACTTGAATATTCAAGCTTATTTTACCAAGTGATTGTTCACCTTGGGGCTCACCGTATTTTCTTGTGTTTTCTTCGCCTTTATTTTTATTTATTTTCCACGATTTGTGCTCTCCACCTTATTTTCATTTGTTTTTTGTGATTGATCCTCTAGCATTTTAGGATTTCTTGATCGAGTAAGATAAGGTCCACACTATATATCTTGCATGTACTTATAGTTTGCGATCAGATCTAGTCAAACTCTATCTGTTCTTCACGCTAATAAAAATTCCTGCTTATGGCAATTTCACCATTGCATTCCATATAAATTAGGTTTACAAATTTCTACTTTGTATGCCACATGGAGAGAACTAGGAAGCGTTGTAAGTATTCTGACTGAACATTCATCATTTAGGCACTAGGGTGAGGTTCCCATCCTAGTGTCACCATGCATCGCTTTGTCGATTTCTCCCTCTAAACTTTACAAATGGAAAATGGTCCTTCCAAGACCCTTTCCACTCAAGAGCACATGCACACAACAAGTCCTCAAGTATCTGAATGGTGTGCTCGCTTATCTATTTTTTGTTCCTTTTTATGAATAATTGTTTATATTCTTTGACCATCTATTTTTTTGAGTTTTCTGTGAGAGCCCGCTACATGAGAACGGTCTTCTAGGAGATAGAGGCAACCAAGTAGAGCAGAGGCAGGTCCCTTCTTTACAGGCCGATATGAGAGAGCATGAGGGAAGATCGAGGAGAAGAGTAGAGCATAGTCTCTTTAATGTAGAATTTATTTTATTTTTATTTTGTGTGAGAGGGAGATACATTTTATAAATTATTGTAATAATTAACTCTTTGGACACAAACATTCGCAGAACAATTTCATCAGGTGTCTGCTCACTTGGGGGGTCCACTCGATTTTTACAATATTTTATCATCTTATGCATTTCATTCTTCCTATTTTCTCTTTATTTTATTCTGTTTCTCATGTTTTGAGTTTTTCCCTTTTTTCTTTATTTTGTGTGCTTGAAGCCCCTAGTTCTGGTATTTTATTTGGTTGAGCCAAGTAGACTTAGATCCAAACACTTAATAGAATTTTGTACCAATAAGTTCATTGGACTTAGTCAAATTAATTAATATGTACTTTCCGAGTAGAAGTTCCTGTTAGGATGGTTTATGTTTGCATACATATATGATAGATTTTTATTTTATGTACAGATAATTGCATGTAGACTATTGGAATCTGGTAAGCATCCATATCTCGAGCATTTGCATTCATTGATTTTTCGTGCATAAGCATTTCCGAATTCCTTGTTTCTTGGACTTTGGCAATAAAAGCGATCGAAAAATTCATTAGATGTTTTCATTTTCAAAAATAACAAAAAAGTGCAAACCAATAAAATTAAGGATGCTAACTGAACTCGACCCTAAAACCAAATGTAACGACATATAGCATTGTTTTGGGGGGAGTAACCACCTCATTCTCACAAGTACACTCCAGACTGAGTGAGGCATGTTCACATAAGGATTAGAGCTCCCAACCCTGGACTTGTACCTTAAGAGCTCAAGTCGGCTCTTAGGAAATGTTATTACTGAAAGTAATTACCTCCAACATTAGATGAAGTGGTCCGGTGTTTTAGAATGTGTGATACACCGACTCGAACACAACCACTCTAGATGAATGCACTTGTGTGCTTGTGAAAAACTGAATTATCACCTAACTCTAAAACAGAAAAGATAAAAGATTGAACCTTCATGATCTTTGTAGTGTTGAGTTGTGAATTCATGGATTTTGGTTTGTGTTTTTTTGTGTGTTTGATCACTCCATGCATTTGCAACTTTTTATGTCACATATTTTGACTAGACTATCGTAATCTCACTAATCGCTACCTCTTGAAGATCGAGATAGCTGACTGAAGCCGCTTTTATCCAGACTTCACGTATTTCTCTCACTTCTCTCCAGTCGGTGAATCTCCATTTTATCATGAGGATTTTTATCCAAATTTTATTTTTGTACATATTCGCATGGGCAACTATCGGTACACTTTTTGCGTGGATCTAGTGTTTTACATAAAGCGAGAATTCATTGTTGTAGCGACCGCTCACGAAAGGTGAATCAAACAACAATTAACCCACAGTAATGATAAAGAAATGTAATGTGTATTGTAGATTTAAAATTTATTATAGCTCTATAAAAGATGTATATAGGTGTAAGTATGTAGAAATCGAACTCAGGGAGCAAACATGATAGATTGAATAATGAATCCAAAATTTTTCCTTCTCTTGTCTATTTTTCTATGATATTTTGTGAGTTCTTAATTATATGTTTAATTTTTATTGATTTTTAATTTTATATATCTTTTTATATTCTAACTTTTATTTTATTTTATATTTTTATATTTTTTATTTTTTTAAAATATATATATGTGTATGTAATAATGTGTATAATATAGATACTATAATATATATATAATCAGGAAAATACCCTAAAGTATAGTCTTTTTATTTTTCATGTCTTAAATATATTTGTAGGTATTTTTAATAATAATATAAGTATATGAGATTAATGGGGCTGCCCCCTTGGGGCTGCCAACATGGCTGCCCCCACGCCATTTCCGGTGTTTTTTTTATTTTTTTTCAAAAAATATCATCATGTATATTCATCCATATATCCCTTCTATATGCCATTCGAATTTCGTCAGAAACAAATACTCCTATGGCCTCCATCCAGACAATCATTTTTTAACAGCAACATAATTTTTTAAATCGACACCATCTCGATGGAGGCCGTAGGAGTCTCTGTCTTTGATGAAATTTGAATGGCCTGTAGGAGGGATATATGGATGAATATACATGGTGATATTTTTCAAAAAAATAAAAAAATGCCGAAATAGGGGGGCAGGGCAGCCCCATTAAATCCTAAGTATATATAGCTATATATAGATAATGTAGACTCTTATATTTTTAGATATAACTATATATTTTCAAAAATTACGAAATAATTGTTTTTATCTTTATTAAAATATTATCTATTTTATTAATTTTCTTATAATTTTTACGATTTTGTTGGATTTTTAGTTTATTAAAAATGTTAAAACATTGACATATAATATTAGGCGGAATTGTTTTTGAATTTTAAAATAGATAAATATCTCCAAAATGTCCAAAACTACTTTTTAATATATAATATATAATATATGCAAAATCAGAAATAAAATTTTTTTTGGGTTTTAAAATAAATTTTAATGATTTTTATAAAGTTTTTGGTATTTTTAAATTTTTTTAGTATTTTCTTTTGTAATTTTTAATGATTTTTGGTTTGTACTTACAAAATACATTAATAAAGACAATTTTTTTTGGAATTTTTAAAAATGATTTTATAATTTTTTATATTTTAGAATGCAAACGAGGAATAAATGCTCTTTTTATTTTTAATAAATAGAGAAATTAAGAAAATTTCCTAATAAAATTTTTCATGATAGAATATTTTCCTAGGAAATTATCATATTTTTTAGAATTTTTAGAGCGTCAGAGACATTTAATAAAATAAAAGAATAAAAATAAACTACAACACTAACATGGGTATTTCTGTAATATACCAAAATATCAGGGTCTTGGATGCAATTTTCACAAAAATATAACACTTGAATTTAAAATTACATGATCAAAACTAAATACTCAAGCCCAGAGGGGGTTCCCCGCAAAATACCCTACTGCCTCACGTGTATGCACATGTGAGATTACTTGGTGATGGACCTAAATGCAAATAAAAAAACCTTAGGGTTCAAATTAAAAAGTTTACAAAAATAAATGAACTGCAGATGAATGTTTATGGATTAAATATAAATAGAAAAATGGTAGGGCATGTTTGCAAAATTTCCCCCACATGTGCGATCAACGATGGATGAGTTTTCACTTGACACATAGACAGTCGAGATGCGATAATATCGCTTCGTCTTAGACTGGTTGGATTAGATCCCTTGGTTGGATCTGACAGTACTAGCACTATTCCATCCAATGATTGTTGTGCAATCTGGACGAAGTGGCTAATCCAATGGCAAAGGATAAGGCTGGAACAACAGGGAAGAAGCTCCGCCTAGGCGAGCTTCCTCCGACGATATCTCCACGCTCTAAGGGTTGTTGACACTGATGAGGTCTTCAATCGATGCATGGAGATGTTCCGCAGTTGTTGAGGTGCTCAGAAGGGTCCAAAGCTTAACGATGGAACCCTGGAGGTCGGAGTAGGATCAGGGTACCTAGAGCATGTTCTTCAAACAAAAATGTCTTCAAAGGAGGCTTTTAACCTTCCCAACCCGCATGGGAAGCTTAGGCACAACAAAATGGAGGCCCAGGGAGTCTTATTGTGTGGAGATGGAGCAGAATTGGTTCAAGGAGACGCTCTCCGGTGATGGGTGGTGGAGGAGAGCTGAGCTTCTCACCTAGGGCTGATCAGGGGGAATGAAGTGGATGATTAGGTAGAGAAACATACGAAAAGAATATGGGGTTGGAGTGAGGATCAAAATAAGGATGAGGATGGTGAAACAAGTGGATGAAGATCGAGAGCTCCGGTGAACAAAAATCAAATTCTACGCTATTGCAATTGATTGAAAAACAAAATAAAAATATGAACTAACTATTGGAATGAAACTCTATCTAAAAACGCAAAGAAGAATTTCATTTCACACATGGGGACCATGGAGCAGGGAACCACCTGGAGGCGGAGATCCGACAAAGGCAGGATCATGTTTCCTATGCCCCATGCACCGCAATCGACGCAGAGCTTGTTGTCACCTCACTCGATGTGTTGGGCTAAGGATCTGAGGGTTTGAGCAATTAAAGATGGATCCAATTCATAATGGAGGGTAAGGAGGTGTGTACGTATAGGGGTGCTTTGACCATAAATTATGTCCTCTACATTGATCTATCGGTCGAGGGAACAAGATGGTGTCAAAGAGATACGATCGAGGAACCAAAGCAATGGGGGAATCGGGATGAAAGGATAAAAGAATCAAAGGGGGAAATTCGAGGAAGTAGGAGGGGCAGTGCATGATAGGTGAAGACTTAGGGAGGCCGGAGAGTTGATCGAGGTCAACTAGGACCGATCTCCCATTGGTCCATGTAGGACGCTACATGACAAAACAAGACATTAATCCTTTATTAATTTGATTTAAAATAATAAATGATTTTATTAAAATTTTGTCTAAACATAAAAATGTTTATTATTTTATGTAATGCTTTAGTATTATTATTTTTTTACAAGTTAATTTATTAAGTGTTGATTTTACATGTATAATTATAGATATTTATCTATATATTGTATTTTATTTTTTTGTATTTTATATTTTATTATTTTATATGTATAATTTCTATATTTATAACTTATTTAGTTACACACACGACACACACATATATATTGTAATTTTCTGAGTTTAATACTTAAATAATTATGTATACATATTATATATGTATATTATAAATATATTTACCTACATTATTAAAGTTCATTACTTATTTTAATGTAATTTTAATTTCTTTTATTATAATTTTATTATGTACTTGCATTTTAAAAAATATGTATTATAAAAATAATAGAAATTGAAATATGTAAAATGGATAAATAAATTGATTATTTTATTCATATACTACACAAATGAGGGTCAAAAAGCTAACTTTTGCATCATAAATCCAAATTGAAAGAAACCACTTCATTAAATAGATAATTTAATTTTATGAATAATAGATGTGAGTTTGAAGAATTTTAAGCTTGTATGGAGAAGATACAGGTCTGGAAAATTTTTTTTACAGTTTTTTATTCTTTGTCTAGGGAACATTGTGCATTATTTTTTAATGAAATAATTTTTGTATTTTATTTGTATTTTTATGTCCAATTTTCATGTTGAAAATTTATTATGTTGAGGTATAAATAATAAAGAATAAAATGAGTCCTAAAAGATATTTATTGAGGAATAAAAATTTTATTGAGTGATTTTCGGCCCTTATCTTCTCCTACTTTATTTCTTGTCGATCAAGTCAATTCTTGACTTAGTCTCAGGGTTTAGGACCATTCAATACCTTAGTGTTTTATTTCTTTTTCTTTTGTTCTCTTTATTCTTTTATTTCAATATTAAATATAGAGTTTTATATAATATATATACATCAACAATCGAATGTTATTTTGTACAAATTTATGCTATTTACATGCATTTAACTAGGAATTTAAGGACAAAATGAAAGAATAAAAGCGATGAAATGGAGATTCAGTAGTAGCCTACACACTTTAATTTCCATATCCTTCTGGATAGCCTACACACTTACAGTGTTAGCCATGGGAGTTTGACTACCCAACCCCATCACCACAGTCACAATTTCCACCATCACCCCCACCTGAAGCTACATTGTTGGATTGTTCTCCCTTGGAACCCACTCTTGATTATGTGCCCCTATTAGTGAAGCAAATTCAAAAGAGGATAGAAGACCTCACTAATCCTAATAGGATTCACATTGTCGCTTCACCTTCTAATGTTATGGAGTCACAAGAGGCTACCCATTGGAGACCGTCATCACAAAAAAATATTTAAAATGAATAAAAACATAAATTTCTAAAAAAGACAATAATGAGAAACACCAAGTCATGACCCAATGTGAGAAGAGAGAACCTATTCCAATAAATTTGCCCACACATGCACACACCACAGTTCCCACCACCGTACCTCCTAAGGATGACATTGTATAGGCTAACTCTAGTCATCCTTGTGTATAGGTTGATTTTGACTTCTTCCATAATGAGGAAGAACACAAAATTTAAAAATGTTGATTAACCCTAAAGTGATGGCAACTATTTATGATATTTTTGATGTCCCACTTCGTCAGGCCATGGACTTGTCACGTGTGCCCAAGAAAAGAAAGAAGAGACATCGCAGGATTGAGCGCCACATTCTGCCATAGCCACTTCCCACGCCATCACCCATCATCTGCCCAATAGGAAAAAGGATGCTAGTATACGATTCATTAGATGTGACATTTCTTACCATCAATTTGATCACACCCTCCTTGATAGTGGTACATCCATTAATATAATATCCTCCTCGCTTGTTGAGACACTAAATCTAGGTCCTATAAAAAAACCAGTGTGATTTATCAATTTGTTGACCAATCAATAAAGAGGCCAATGTGTATTCTTGAAAATGTTGTCATTCAAATACAGGGCATGAGTTACACTATTGATTTTGTTGCATTGCCCATGGAGACCTCCACCTTTGTAGAGCACACTCCAATCATCTTGAGTCGGCCTTTTCTCAATATTTAGAATGCCATTATTGATTATTGATCTTTAGATTCTCTTCCGTTCCCACAATGAGAGTGTTTTGATTGAGACTATCATTGCACCCACCGCCACTCAAAAACCTACCCCTGACGAGAGTGTACATGTGTCAGCCAACTCATAGGACTATGACATTGTTGATGAGACCAGAGATGTTTGCTACACCATGGACAATACTAGGACCTGAGAATTCCTCGTCAAGGGGGAACACTCATAAAGCATAGACCTATGTGTTCCTTCTTCTTGTGAGTGGACATGTTTTGATGAGATCCGCAACATTTACATCATAGATACCTTACCACAGAGGGTAGATATAGGAGAAACTTCCCCGGTCAGGCTGACTGTTTTACTTCCATTGATGAGTTCATGCCTTTTTGTTTTGAGACCACTGAGGATTTCCACCACATCCCTGATTAGGGTTCGTCAAATGTTGACCTTGATATCAACTTGCACCTTGTCAGATCCATTCGTCAATGATCATGCAAGAAGGTGAGGTTTCTGAAAAAAGAAAAGATGGGAGTCGCTAAATAATGGTCTGACAAATCAAACTCATTATCGCTGAGGGGACTATTCGAATCCTCTCGTGGTTTCAACAATTTACCCACACAAATAATTAAGCAATTAAGAGCAAGAGTTAAAATTTATCATACCCTACTAAGAATGTATAATGGCAAGCAAGTAGGGGTTGAACACATGAAGCAAAGGAATAGAGCAAGCAAGATAGAAATCAAAGCACCAATAATCTCTCAAACACTTAGCCAAGTTGCAATTTTCGTGGGCTTTTAATTTTATTATTATTATTCTTTTATTTTTTACTTTTATATTTTTATTTTTTGATTTTTGATTTTAATTTTAATTTTATTTTCTATTTTATTATTTTTGTATTTTTAGTATGTATAAAGCTATATAGGGTATATATACAAGATAGAAAAGGGTATATATAAAAATACAAAAATAAGCAAAATAAAATATTTTTGTGTTTCAGAAATTTTTTTACTATTATCTTGATTTTTAAGAAATTTTTCTAATTTTTATATATTTTTAAAGTCAAAAATACCCAAAATCAAGGTTACAATAAATATCTGAAATTAAAATGGAGACTAAAAATATAAAAAAATTTCAAAATTACTGCAAATTAATTTTAAAATAATAATAGAGAAAATTCAAAAATAGATTTTTTTTGGATTTTTTACGATTTTATATTTTTTTATAATAATTTTTAGAATTTTTCTATTTTTTGGAGTTTTCTTTTATATTTTTTAGAAACTTTTTTCCTGAAGGTTAAAAATACTTAAATAGACAAAATATATTTTTTTGGTAATTTTTCAAAATATTTTTATAATTTTTATGTATTTTCTTTGCAAAGAGGGTTAAAAAGGGAAGTTTTTGATTTTTTATAAAGAATAAAAAGCTTCAAAATGGAAAATAAAATATGTGCATGAAAGATCAATGCAACAGGAAGCTATATAATTTTTAGGATTTTTTTGAGTTTAATAGTTATCTAAAATAAATACAAATAATAAAGAAAAAATGTAATACTAACAAGGGTATTGATGCACATATCCTCAAGTCTAGGGTCTTAGCTGCAATTTTCACAAAATATTATACTGATTCACAAAATCACTGGATCGGTCACAAAATCCAAGACCCATAGGGGCTTGCCTGCAAAATAGCCAAGCTCACGTGTCGAGACACGTAAGCCTCGTTGACAAGGACTCAAATGCAAATACGAAAAGTTTAGGGGCCTTCTACTATTTTACCAAAAACATTATAACTTGAATCTCAAAATATCTGATTAAATAAAAATGTTCCAAACCTGCGAGGGTTTGGTTGCAATTTATCCAAGTTATGTCAGCTGACTCAACACAGGACCATTATGTAATTAAACTAAAGTTCTTAGGTCTTAATGCAAATATTACAAACTAATTAAACGACGGATGAAAGATTTGTGTTCAAATGCCAAATACAAAAACGATGAGAGTAAAAGGCACAAAATACCCAAAGCACGGCGTGATCCAACGTCGTAAGGAGCTCCCCTTGGCCACGTGTCGGCCTTACACGCGCCAATAACATTTTGTGATCCACGGTCGAGATTAGATGGTCTCAGGATGATCCACGATTAAGGAACGATCTGATCTGACGGTAGTTGGAGCTCGCCAAGAACATGGGATAATCGTGCGGCACGCGATGAAGGAGAAAGAACAACTCAAGAACCAGGCTACGACGAGCTTCGATCTTCAAAATCTCCTCGAGTAACAGTCCAACATCGTTGCCGATGGCTCAAAAAGACTCCCAGACCCCTCTCACATTGAGTGTATGCTTCAGAATGCTCTGAAGGTCTCCAAAGACGGCTGGATGCAGAGTGGACCTGGGGGAGTTCCTACAGGTCATCGAGGCTCGAAGGGCCACTTTCTTCGTCTTTTCCTGCATGGGTTAGACAAGGAGCAAAAAAATGAAGTCTTGGGAAGCATCTGGACTGGAATGAACACAAGGGGTGTCGGAATGATGTTCCCCAGCAGACGGCGGGGGAAGGATAACGGGTGACTCATTCTATGCAAGAAAGAGGTGGCTGGAAGTGCCTGGGGTGGAGAGAACACGAAGGAAAGACGATGGGGTGCACTGGAGAGGCGGAAGGTGTAGGGGACAGTCAGAGTTCGGCAGTGAAGCTGAGCTCAACCGCAACCGATTTGGTGGGGAAACAGGAAATACAAATGGAAATTGCAAGAAAACGAATTATCTTTATGCTAATGTTGCTATTACGAATATAATAGGCGAAGGAAATAGAGCTCATCGTGCCAGGATACGCAAGATACAAAACTCACGGCAACAACGATGTAGAATCTCGGAACAACTTGATTCGACACCTCTACGAACCCACGAAGGATGGATTCAATTCCTATTGTCACCAAGAAGATCCTTTATTTGAGATATAAAAAGTGGAACTAAAAATATGTCCCAAAAATGAATAAAAATGAATTAAATAAATAGGAATTTTACTTGTATTTTGTCCCTTATCTCCCCATACTTTATTCCTTGTCGACCTAGTCATTGAGATGCCAACGTCTCAGGGTTTAGGGTCATAAAATATTTTCAATATTTTATTTTTTTCTTTTCTTTTCTTTATTCTATAATTTTGACATTAAAAACTGTATTTTTACACTTTTTTACACAATGGTGCATGGATGCTAAAATGCATGAATTAAGAGTATTTACATGCATTTACTAGGGTTTTTAAGGCCAAAATGATAGAATAAAGATGATGAAACAATGATTCATCATCTTCCTATACTTGCCTTTGTTAGTCCCTGGCAAACACTTATGCAATAAGTGTAGAAAAGAAAATTAAAGAAAAGAAAACGAAAGAAAATGGATTCAATTTAATTATCAAACTTGTCTTCACAAAATCAAAGTTTGGAGCTTAAGTCGGATCTTTGAAATTTTAGTGCAGGCGGAACCTTAATGGGAATCGGATTTGAAATCCAACTGCCTTCGAGAATCCTAAAATTCTACTCAAGTCCCCTTAATAGCCAGGTCAGAATACTTCAACTCATACACAATCCCTTATGACTACGAATCTGACTCATACAGTGTAAGTGATGGTGAGTCTCCCCAACTGAAATGACAAAGAGACTGACTTCTTCAATATGGCAACCCAGTGATTCACCAATCCAATAACTCCTTCCTTGAGGAGCAGAGTATTCCCTTCTAAGTTCAAATGACAACTAGCTCAAGAGGAGGAGGTTAAGAGAAGAATGGACGGCAGCCAGTGTAGCTACCTATCCTAAGATGCAAGACCAGTGTAGTCAAGTCATCCAGCTGCAGGCTCACATAATTTGACTTTGGAGCTCAAGCTTGCTTATTGACTATATAAATATATACACTCCGACATGCATTTTATTTTCAATCAGGCCTGTCCACTTTTTTGGAGTTTTTATTTTTTTTGAAATACTATTTACAACAACACTTATATAAAGGAGTTTTTCCTCTTGAGCCAATAGACTACCCCTCTTTTGAAACTTTATTGCAACCCACACTCTCCTGGCTTCAAAATTCATCATCACTAGACGGGTTTGGGTGCACTCCCCTCCCTAGAGGAGGACAAATGTTTCCACTTGTGTGCTTCTCATACCGGCAAATCCAATCCCCTCACCACTCCGACTGGGTTGAGCCAAGTGAAAGGTGCAGGTGTCCAACTTAGGTCATTATCAAAAAGAGTCGTGCGTACATCGAAATGCTCTACTCAGGCAGTCAAGAATCCATTGAACCAAGTCTGTGATCCTCAAAGAATTAAGTCAACTAGACTTTAAGCACCTCAATTCCAGCTCCTATAAGGTTCCTGTTATTAGGTAGATTTTAAGGTCCAGCCAAGCTCCAATCTTCAGATTTTACTTAGACTTGTTCAATTATCAAACTCAATCCGAAAAATGTGAATGCTATGCAAATGTAGAAAATATACTTGTGATGCAATTTTCAAATATTTTGAACTTCTTATGGTTTTTTGAAAAGGATGATGCATATGAATATTTTAGTATATTTCAAAAAGATTTTTCCAATGTTTTTGATATTTTTTGTGTTGCAAATGTTTTTGGGATTTTTTTTGAAAATAAAAGATTTTGGATAAAAACCAGATACAAATATTTACACAAGGTTGCTTCATATATTTACAAGAATTAGATTTTTAAGAATTTATAGGGGTAAGTGATCAATTTTATAGGTATATATACACAGTTTACTAAAGAATTTTAAGGTAATGTATATATTCATCAATCTTATTTGTAAATCATTTTACAAATAATTTTGAAAAACAATAGTCTAGAATAATTTTTACAAAGAGTTTTGCAAACATGTAGACACATTTGAAAATCATTTTTCAAAGGATTTCAAACAGTATATATAGATTTTTCAAAATATTTTTGCAACCATTTTCCAAACATTTGCCAATAGTTTTTTAAACATTTTTATTTCACACAAAGAAAATAATTTTTTGCAAACAAAATATTTTACAGAGGTTGAAATATTTAACAAACATTTTTCAAATAGTTTTCAAAAGATTTTCAAACATTTTGCAAAAATGTTTTTACCTGATTTATTAATCAGTAAATAGAAAAAGAATTTGAGGAATAATTAACATCTTTTATTAAGTGAATTTAGTGAATTTCAATAGTATTATTAGCCATAATTATTAATAAAAATATGAAAGTACGAGTTATGGCTAAAGTATATACAGAGTATATACGACCCCCCTATACTTAGCTTGAGCTATGTCCTCATAGATCAGAGAGAAAAAGAGAAGACATAACTCATACTAAGTATTGAAAAGTCTAAAGAATAAATGAATAAGAAATGAATGAACAAATAGGAAGTTGACCATCCCCCTATACTTAGGATCAAATAATCCTAAGTATCGCAGACTTTACACAAAGCAGGGAGGGTCAAGCATAGGAATGAACAGATCTTACTCAGACAGTCTCCCCCTATACTTAGGGTAAGATATTCCTAAGTATAGATAAGAAGATGAGACAATGGAGAGGATCAAAAAATGAAAGAATCGGGTGCATACCCCCTATACTTAGGACAAAGTATGTCCTAAGTATAGAAGACTGACAAAAAGGGGCGACACCTTTCTGGTAGAGAAAGAAAATGGAAAAGGAAAAGAAGAAAAGAAGAAAAGAGATAGAAGAAGAAATATGAATAACTCAGGGTGCACATCCCCCCTGCACTTAGGATGAAGCACATCATAAGTGTAGCAATGATGAAGGGGATGACACCTTTTCGGTAGAATAAGAGAGGAAAGAAGGAAAAGAGGAAAAGTCATTCAAAAATGTTTTGATTTGTCTGTCTTCAATTGTCGCTACCGGAGTATTCAACTGATCCTCAAAAATTACTTGAATGGAGTCATCGATAGACATAAACGTATAATGTTCAAGATAGGGCTTCAGAAGTTGTCCATTGACTACAAATGGTTGTGTGTCAACTTACAAACTAGATATCATTACGATTCCATTGTCACACACCTACCTCACTATAAATGACCCAGTCCATTTTCTTTTCAGTTTTCCTCGAAAGATCTTTAATTTTGCATCGAACAACCACACCTTCTGACCCGACTCGAAGGATTTGCGGCCGATATGCTTGTCGAGCCACTTCTTGACCTTCTCCTTGTGCACCAAGCTGTTGTCATATGTGTAGCCTCTAAATTCCAACAATCTGTTCAGATCCACTTTTCGGTACTTTCCAGCTTTCTCAGAGTCCAAATTGCAGAAGTTGATGGCCCATAAATATTTGTGAATTAGCTCGACGGGAAAGTGACATGGATTTCCATACACAAGGCGATAGGGAGACAATCCCAAGGGTGACTTGTATGCAGTTCTGTAGGCCCAAAGAACTGAATAAAGTAGCTAAGACCAATTCTTGCGATCAGGACACACAAGCTTCTGTAGAATCGTCTTTATCTCCCTATTTGAACATTCAACCAAGCCATTGGATTGTGGGTGATACGGTGAAGCAACACGATGTTCTATACAGAATTCCTGAGTCAGCTTCTTCACCTCTCTATTTATGAAATGGCTACCCCATCTGATATAAGAATTTTGGGAATCCCGAACCATGTTATGATGAGATCTCTTAAGAATTGATAAACAGTTCGACTGTTAGCAGTTCGGGTGGGAATAACCTCCACCCAGCGACTTACATAATCGATAGCAAGCAGAATGTATTCGTAGCCCTGGCTATTTGGAAACGAGCCCATAAAATTGATGCCTCATGCGTCGAAGACGTCTGGTATCTGAATGAACTTCAGAGGCATCATATCTCTCATTCCTATGGTACCACCCATCTTCTGGCAACCAATGCAACACTTGACATAATCTTCTACATCCTTTAATAATGTAGGATCTTCTGCATACTTTAATAATGTAGGCCACCAAAGGCCACTCTGAAGAACCTTTGTTGTCGTTCGTCTGCTTGAATGCTGTTCTCCATATTCTTGGTCATGACAAAATGCGAGGACACGTGGAACTTCCTCCTGAGGAATACACCTCCTCTAGATATAATCTGCCCCCACATGAAATAGATATGGATCCTTCCACTGGTAGAAATGGATTTTAGATAAAAATTTGTCCACTTTCAGCTTTAGCCAATCTTGTGGAGTTTTCTTGGACACCAGATAATTCATAATATCATCATACCAGGGGAGCGAGGTGATTGGCAAAATTGCCTCGTCTGGAAAGGTTTATGTGATTGGTTGTAGGTTCGGCTTAGTCGATTCAGGCTCAGGAAGTCGGGATAAGTGGTCGGCCACCACATTCTTCACTCCAGGTTTATCTCGAATTTCAAGGTCAAATTCCTAAAGGAGAAGGATCCACCAGATGAGGCATGGTTTGGCATCATTCTTCTGCAGTAAATACCAGATGGCTGAATGATCTGTATAGATGATGACTTTGGACTCGAGGAGATGGGATCTGAACTTTTTCAAGGCAAAGACTACAGCTAGCAGCTCCTTTTCAGTGATTGTGTAATTTCGTTGGGCTTCATTGAGCGTTCGACTAGCATAGTAAATCGCAAATGGAACATTATCTTTCCTCTATCCGAGCACAACACCGATGGCATAATCTGACGCTTTTATCATTATCTCAAAAGGATATGTCCAAATCAGTGGCTACAAGACATGGGCCTAAGTGATCCGTTCTTTCTATTGATTAAAGGCAAGGAGCACATGATCCTCTATAATCAAATCATTCTTCTTGCCTAGCAACTTGGTCAACGATGTGGCCAACTTGCTGAAATCTTTGATAAATCACCGGTAAAAATCGATATGGCCCAAGAATGACCTGACCTACTTGATGGTTGTAGGTGGCTCAAGTTTAGAGATTACCTCCACCTTAGCTGGGTCAACCCCCGTGCCACGTTTAGAAAAAACATGACCGTGCACAATTCCTTCCAGAGCACCAGATTCACTTCACAGCACCTCCGTAAGACTCGATCTAGATAGTCAAGGCATTGGTCAAAGGAATCCCCCGTAGATCGAGAAATCATCCATAAAGACCTCGAGGAAAATGCCCGCCATATCAACGAAAACTGCAAGCATACACCTTTGAAATGTGGCTGGGGTATTACAGAGCCCGAATGGCATTCGTCTGAAGGTGTATGTACCAAAGGGACAGGTGAACGTGGTCTTCTCTTGGTCTTCAGGGGCTATAACAACTTGATTATACCCAGAGTATCCATCCAAGAAGCAGAATTATTCTTTCGCTGCCAGTCTTTCGAGAATCTGGTCAATGAAAGGCAATGGGAAATGATCTTTCTTGGTGGCGAGATTGAGTCTTCTGTAATCTACTCACACTCGCCAAGAAGTGGATACTCTGGTCACGATCTCCTCTCCTTTATCATTCTTTACAATAGTGATCCCTGATTTCTTTCATGACACTACATGCAGAAGCTCACCCATTTACTGTCGGAGATGGGATATATGAATCCCACATCACATCATTTCTGAATTTCTTTCATGACAAATTCCCACAAGTTTGGATTTAATCTTCTATGAAATTCTCGGGAGTGTTTGTTGTCTTATTCAAGGAAAATGCGATGTGAGCATAAGGATGGATTGGTCCCATGGAGATCCGAAGTTTTCCAGACTATAGCCTTGCGGTTACATTCAAGAACCTCCATCAAACGAGATTCTTTGTCTTCAATCAGATGTGCATTGATTATGACCGGATACATGTTTGGTTCACCTACAAGGAAGGCATATTTCATATTGGAGGGCAGTTGCTTCAGCTCGGGCAGAGTCGGAGTTGTTTCAGTGGTGATTTCAGCTATTAAGCAGACGGTGGTTCTTTCATCTGTTCGTTGTTCACCATGTGTTGTAGCTTTGACATCAAAAAGTTCACAAAATTTTTCAATAATTTCTTCTTCATTGCAAGATTCATCCATACTATGTTCTTGATCTTGAAGGCACACCATCCCCACGGGGATCTCATTAAGTGTATCAACAAGAACCTCATCCCAGTTGACAAGGGGAAAGTCGACTGCGTGCTCCAATCCTTCCTCGGGGCAGAGGAATTCATAGATCTCATTATCATCCATGAACAGATTGGTGTCTTAGATTCCTATCAGAAAGTCACAGTCTTTAGAATGATTAATTACCCCCGTATACGCTGCATATCTTCTCACTGTTGGGCTTGCATCGAACATGATCTCTATCTTCATTTTGCTATCGCTGGAGCCGAAGGTGATCTCTCCAGTGCCATAGTTCACCACTGCATTGGTTGTTCATAGGAGCAGTCATCCGAGTATGATAGGGTACGGAGCAAATGTGTGGAGATGTCCATATCTAACACGATAAAATTGGCAGGGAACTGCATTCCCTGGACCGTGACGATTATGTCCTGTAACATACCTCTGGGTCACTTGACGTATTTGTCTATGAATTGCAGAATCATTTTGTAGGTTTGAGCAGTACTAACCTAAATTATGTGAGCAGTGAAGTTGGCATCAAGTTGACAGAAGACCTGTTGTCAAGCAAAGTGCGCTAGAACTCCTGATTGAACATCTGACAGCGCACAAGAGGTACTCCCTTATCTGGCTTCTTGTCTGGGAGATTGCTGATAGCATTGACAGTGGCATTTGTAAGAATGTGCTTTTCAGACTTGCCACCTTTGCTTTGGAGTTATGAGGATGAGGCCTACCCCTGGCCGTACATGCATCTTGTAATCCTTTCTTCACAACAGGCATGTACTCAAGAGTTTCCATCAATGGCATGTTTAAGACCAAATTCTAGATAATGTCCACAATGGTAGGATCAGAAAAAGCATTTTTCAAAATTTTCTTTTTTTTGTTCTTTTTCATTGCTTCCGGAAAAGGAATATTTACAGAATCTTCAATGATGTCATTCAAAATTGTGTCCATATCCTTGTTTATGGGTAAATGGCAAAAAAGTATAGAATCATCAACAATGTGTGGACCAAAAACTGTAGGCCCAGCTTTTGGTGTTGACTTTGGCTTCGTTGTAGGTGCAAGATTCTTCAAGGCTAGAGTTGATTCTACACACTATGCAAGCATCTCAAGTGCTTGCTTGTCTCCACCGAAACTGTTGTTATCTTTTTGTATTTTTATTTCCTCCATTTTTTGTGATTTTTCTGTTGGTGGCGCTGCTCCAAAAATGTTGCTTGTCCCTTGCGTTGGCTGGATTGACGATTCCCCATCAGATGCAAGATACTTTCCCTTCATCATTGCTGATGGTTGGAGTGTCCTACCACTCCTGAGAGTAACAACATTAGATAAAAAGCAATTTAATTCACATGTATCAGGTTGGAAACTGTGTGCTATCTGGTCCTTGCATCGGAATTTGTTCGGGTAGCTTCAACCTGAGCAGGAATGGCTATTTTCGCAGTCGTCAGATCGTTGATCTTCTAGTTCATCTCAGCCATATTTTTCACTAATTGCTCGAGGCAAGCAAGGGCTGGGTTGACAGGCACAATCTTAGAAGATACCCCTTGTTGGGGCTTCGAATGCTGATATGACGGGTGAGACTATGGCTGGTATCCCTGTGAAAATTGGTAAAAAGGATGGTTGGAGGAATACTGTGAGTTCTGATGAGGATATTGGGCAGTCAACTGCTAATCATACCATTGATGGAGATATCCGGACTGCTGAGGACCATCACTCCAGACACCATTACTCCAGACAACATTGTTCTTGAATCAGCGGCGGAGGTGGAGATAACTACTCAGGATAAGATGGTTGGGGCTCTGGTTCATATACAATCATCTGCAATTGGGGCTATGGGGTTGTTTCGGATACTGCACGTAATACACGTGCTAAACAGGTTGGGGCGGGGGCGAACTCAACTGAGGTGTTTGGTTCGGTGAAGGCTTCTTCCTCTCAGCGGACGTCTCGGCAGTGGCAGACACAGTGTTTCACATGTTGGCATTCAAAGCTCGGATAAGATGCTCCAGCTTCTAGGAAATTAGGTCGAGCTTTTCCAAGCCTTAGGTCCTCTTTTCCATCACTGATAATTTTCCAGGTCCTGCGACCTCTTCTGTATGATATCTACCTTGGACATATGGCTCCCTATGATACTCAGGTTGGATCTTTCGTCCAAGTCCTCGATATGAGTGGCCATGTTCACTGGCTTGCTGGGTGGAAGGCATCTTCATGTAAGCCTGTGGCAAGGATTGAACGGCTTTTCCTTCAACCATTTCCTCAAAAATATTCCAGACAATGTCCTAGTCCTTGTTGAAGTAAGAGCCATCACAAGTGGCATCATCAACCTTTTGGCTTTCTAACATCAGCCCACCAAAGCAATGTTGCACAAGACTAGTCTTTTGAATCTCGTGGTGGGGACATTTTTCCTGTAGATCCTTGAATCTTTCCCATGCTTCATGTATTGTCCCGTAGGGTTGGTGGCAAAAACTGAAGATACGAGCGTGCATATGATTCAGACGACCGAGAGGGTAGAATTTGTAGAGAATTGCGGACTTTAATTCCTCCCAGGTCGTGACTACCTTGCCCAAGTGATTGACCCAATACAAGTCCTTGTCCTGTAAACTGAAGGGAAAAGCAGTCATCTTGACTACCCCCAATGGAATACCAGGGTAGTGAGCGGTGGCACAGATGCAATCGAACTTATTAAAATGGATATTAGGTTCCTCAGTGGTGTTCCCATGGAATGTAGGAAGCAGGGATAGAAACTGTAGCTTTAGCTCGAAATGGACGTGTATTTGTGGAATTCGGATCCACTCGGTAATACGACCTTCTCCAGGATTGTATGTCTACTTCAAAGTAGGCTTCAGCGGCGGTGGTCCTGCATCCATTCTATCGAAGTCGGGTCTTCTAATTGAAAGTTCATCTCCAACACCTCCCTGATTGAACTCTTGATGCGGGTCTGACTCGTCCTCTCTCCTGCCATCTCTTGCATCAGCCCTCCTCCTCAGATCATTCAGCATGTCTTGGAAGGCAATCTGGGATAGGGATTGTTTAGTCAGCTATTGCTAGATTGCTTGTATGGATGCAAGCAGCTGGCTATTGAACTCATTCTACGTGGTATATTACCCTTTCCCTAGATTGACTTCTTCTTCAGGTTGGGGTTGCAGTCCCTTTCTACTTGCACCGACCATCTCAGATTCTGCTTGGATTTCTGGCTTGAAATTGGGTTCTCGGTCTGTACATGGAAGAATTCCCCGATCAGTATGAATTGCAACACCATATGGAGAGAAGTATTCCGTGTTAAGGTCAACACAGAACTTTGTTAAGGATTGAGATGTATAAAGAGTGAAATCAATGGCCCTCCAAAATAGACATAGTTCGGGACAAGAGTGATCCCGGTATATTGAAGAAGGCGGGGAGTTTGGAGATTGGTTCATGGAGTTCAAGCTGGATTCTCGAGAATCGCCCCATATTATTGGAGAAGGCAAGCATATGGAACTGATGTGGGTGTCGACGGAGTCTCGACTAAACTGCCTATTTGTCACCATCTCGAAGATCAAGAGGAAGATTGATGTAGGCAAAAGATACAAAGGTCAATAAGAAACAAAATGAGTGCAAAATAGTAGAATGACTCATAGTGAGCTAGGGTCAATAAGGAAGGAAGCAAAATTGCGTGATCGTGCGATGTTTTTGATCTTACCTCGATAAAGCTAAGCAGTCAAACACAAAGAAATGAGATCACCAACTCGACCCGTGGAGCCGTGAATGTTCGCCAATTATCTTTGTAATTTTTAGATTTGATTTTTAGGCAATTAATCTTGGTACGAGTCCTTAGAGTTCTACGCCTATAGGAGAGAGAGTATTGCTAGAAAAATATCTCCTACTTGTCCTCCTCCTTTGTAATAAGTAGTCTGCACTTTCTAAGGTCCTTGTAACCCTTCCTGGATCCCTACTCAGCCAAAGAAATAGAGGGAGGAAGCTGATAGGAGAAACCAATACTTCGGATCTCGCTTGCAACGGAATCACCCGTGAGCGTACAAGAGCCTACTCAGACGAAAAACGGTGAGACAGACACCCATGTGAAGACGTGGCCTATGCTTGATATTTCAGACGAGGTCGACGCTCTACAAAACAGAGAACGTTATTGTTGACTTGTCTATGTACGATAGAAGCGCCAATACTTCAGAAATCCAGGCAATACACAAGGCAGCCACAGACTGGGTTTTAGGCTCTAATCCTTACGAAGCTGCTCTCTCACTGTGAAGGAGACCTTCCAATGCAACTTAAAATAAATGAGGGAGGAAGCCGATAGGAGAAATCAATACTTCGGATCTCGCTTGCAACGGAATCACCCGTGAGCGTACAAGAGCCTACTCGGACGCAAAACGGTGAGACAGACACCCATGTGAAGACGTGGCCTATGCTTGATACTTCAGACGAGGTTGACGCTCTACACAACAGAAAATGTTATTGTTGACCAATCCCTACTTGTCTATGTACAATAGAAGTGCCAATACTTCAGAAATCCAGGCAATACACAAGGCAGCCACATATTGGGTTTTGAGCTCTAATCCTTACGAAGCTGATCTCTCACTGTGAAGGAGACCTTCCAATGCAACTTGAAAATAAATGAGGGCTTTGCTCACCAAAGGCAATGAGTCTAATTAATCAATTTTATTTAGGTCAAGTATTTTTAACGGTCTCTTTTTTAATTTTTTGTGTTATCACTTGCTTTAAGTAGATTCAATATAAGCGCCTAATATTTTTGTATTTTCTTATATTCCTATTTAATCCAAAAATAGAGGGAGAAGGTCGGAAAAGCAATGCAAGGTGACACTAAGATGGAAATCTCACCTTAGTGCCTAAATGATGAATGCTCAGTTAGAAGACTTACAGTGCTTCCTAGCTCTCTCCATGCGGGATGCAAAATAGAAATTTATAAACCTATACTATATGTCGATATGCACACAGAAATCATCCTAAACATGCAATTTCTAACGTTAAGAATCAATTGCCACACACGAAGAATGAAACCTAAAGTCCGATCTTGGAGCCTCCTCGGTGCCCACCACAATGGGTCCTACAAGCACTGTATGGAGAGCTCTCACGGTGCACGGTTTTGATACTAAGTGTCAAGTAATTAATTAATTCTAAGTCCAACCATAAAGACTATAAGTGCATGCAAAATAGTTAGATGTTTGGCTCTAGACTACATGATCAAGCAACCCTAAAAACTAATGGCTCATTCCACAAAACAAATAGAAGAAGGCAGAAAGCACAAATCGCTAGAAAAAAACTTAAGTAAAGCGATGAAAAATCAGAAATCCGTGGTGAGCCCCCAAGTGAACAAACACTTGGAAATTGGGATCGAGTGTCTAAAGTTCAAAGTACTTGTATTATTACAAATTAATAGTCAAATAAATCTCTCTATCTCTCTCTCAAAAAAGGTAAAAATCCTAAACTATCCTCTCTCTCTCAAGAGCCTCCTGCTTTCTCCTACTTGCAAGGGTAAAATAGCCGACTCCACTTCCCAAGGTTGCATAGAATCACCTAGGCGATCCTCCTAGGTCTGTGGTCCCTCGCAAGAGGATAAAAAAAGAGATGTCAGACAGTTCAAAATTAGTAATCAAGCAAAGAGAGATAATAAAAATGGCTAAGAAAGTACAAGAGATAAAACTACTCTACGTGCTGATGCTCCTAGGCAATGGCACCATTTGAAAAATGAAAAGATGGGAGTCACTAAATAATGGCCTGACAAATGAAGCTCACTGTCGCTGAGGTGACTATTCGAATCCTCTCATTGTTTCAACAATTAATCGACACAAATAATTAAGAAATTAAGAGCAAGAGTTAAAATTTATCGTACCATACTAGGAATGTATAATGGCAAGCAAGTAGGGGTCGAACACATGAAGTAAAGAAACAAAGCAGGCAAGATAGAAATCAAAGCACCAATTGTCTCTCAAACACTTAGCCAAGTTGCAATTTTTTGTGGATTTTTAATTTTATTATTTTTATTTTGTTTTTGATTTGATAATTTTATATTTTGATTTTGAAATTTCTAATTTTATATTTTATTATTTTTGTATTTTTTAATATGTATAAATCTATATATATGGTATATATACAACATAGAGTATGGTATATTTTAAAATCAACAGAAATAAGAAAAATAAAAAATATTTTTGGGTTTTAGATAACTTTTTACTATTTTTGTGATTTTGTAATAAAATTTTGTTAATTTTTATATATTTTTCAAGCATTTGAAATGAAAATGGAGACTAAAAATATAAAATAGTATCAAAATTTCTCCAAATTAATTTTAAAATAATAATAATAATATAGAGAAATTTTGGAAATAAAAATATATTTCTTGGAATTTTTATTATTTTATATATTTTTATAAAGGTTTTTAGATTTTTTTCTATTTTTTGAGTTTTCTTTTATATTTTTAGGGATTTTGGGCCTGATGGTTAAAAATAAATAGACAAAATATATTTATTGGGGGAATTTTTCAAATAGTTTTATAATTTTTATGTGTTTTCTTTTGTAAAAAAGGGGCAAAAAGGGAAGTTTTTGATTTTTTTTTATAAATAATAAAAGTTTCTTTTTTTTGAACCAGAAATAATAGAAGTTTCAAAATACAAAATAAAAATATGTGTTGAAAAAGCAATGCAACATCAAGCTAATATAAGTTTTTAGGATTTTTTCGAGTTTAATATCTATCTAAAATAAATACAAACAATAAAGAGAAAATGCAATACTAGCAGGGATTTAATGCAAATATCCTCAAGTCTAGGGGTTTAGCAACAATTTTCACAAGAATATTAAACCGATTCTCAAAATCACTAGACTAATCACAAAATTCAAGACCCACAGGGGCTTGCCTACAAAATAGCCAAGCTCACGTGTCGGGGCACGTCAGCCTCGCTCACAAGGACTTAAATGCAAATAAGAAAAGTTTAGGGGCCTTATTACTATTTTACCAAAAGTTATAACTTAAATCTCAAAATATTTGACTAAATACAAATATTCCAAACCTACGAGGGCTTGGTTGCAATTTATCCAAGTTATGTCGGCTGACTCAACACAGGACCATTATGCAATTAAACTGAAGTGTCGGGGTCTTAATGTGAATATTACAAACTAATTGAATGATAGATGAAAGATTTGAGTTCAAATGCTATATACAAAAATGCTGAGGGTAAAAGGCCCAAAATACCCAAAGAACGGCACGATCCAATGGCGCGAGGAGCTCCCCTTGGCCACATGTCGGTCCTACGCATGCCGATAACATTTCACAATCCACGACCGTGATTATATGATCCCAGTATGATCTACGACCGAGGAACGATCAGATCTGACAATAGCTGGAGCTTGCCAAGAACATGGGATAATCGTGCGTCCCGCAATGAAGGAGGAAGAACAACTCAAGAACGAGGCTGCAGCAAGCTTCGATCTTCAAAATCTCCTCAAGTAAAAGTCCAGCATCACCGTCGATGGCTTAAAAATACTCCCAGATCCTTCCCGTGGTGAGTGTATGCTTCAGAATGCTCCGAATATCTCCGAAGATGGCTGGAGGCAGAGTGGACTTGGGGGGATTTCATGTAGGTCACTGAGGCTCGAAGGGCCACCTTTCTTCGTCTTTTCCTGCATGGGTTAAACAAGGAGAAAAAATGAAGTCTGGGGAAGCTTCTGGACTGGGATGAACGTAGGGGGTGTCAGAATGATGTTCTCTGGCGGACGGAGGGGGAAGGAGAACGGGTGATTTGTTATATGCAAGAACGAGGTGGCTAGAAGTACCTGGGGTGGAGAGAATGCGAAGGGAGAAGACGATGGGTGCTGGCGAGGCAGAAGGTGTTGGGGACAATCGGAGTTAGGCGGTGGAGCTCATTTCCGCCGTGACAGATTTCGTGGGGAAACAGGAAATATGAATGGAAATTGCAAGAAGAAGAAGTACCTTTATGCTATTGTTGCTATTACGAATATAACAGGCGAAGGAAACAGAGCTCACCATGTTGGAAGACGTCGGATATAGAACTCACGGTGGCAGCGGCGGTGGAGAAACTCGGATCCACTCGATCCGACACCTCTACGAACCCACAAAGGATGGATTCGATTCCTGCTATCACCAGGAAGATCCTCCGGTACTTAGATTAGGGTAGAGAGGTGGAAGAGCGATCAAAGGGGCCATGGAAGCTCGGGGGTGGTTCTTGTACAAGTTGTCGGGGCACTCAAAGAATGATGAAGATTTAGCGAATCGACGATCCTCAGCCCGAGGAAAGCTAAGGATGTGAATCACCACATATCGAGGAATAAAAGTCGTGAAGAACGCGACATCAAATGGTGCAAGGGTCAGTCGCTAAAAAATCGAGAGAAAGCCAAGAACCAAGGTGTGACAAGGAGTAGAGGGCTTGTCAGAGAGTTGACCCGTGGTCAACTCTCCAACACACCTGGTTGTCAATTTAAAATAGTAAATGAATTTATTAGTTTTAGATTATAAAATAAAAAATATTTATTATTTTTGAATTATTATACTATTTATTTATTTTTTTGGGTTTTATAATTACAAGTTCCTTTTTGAGGACTATATATAGGTACATTCATCTATATATTTGGGTATTTTGTTTTTATTTTGTATTTTTTATTTTATTAATTTATTTTATTATTTTATATATTTATAATTTATTTTTAAAGACTTAAACATATTTTTAATTTATTTTTTGATATATTATAAACACTTAAATAAATAGGTATATTATATATATATAGGTATATATATTGGTATTTTATCTATATGTTTTCTTCACATATTTTATTTTAATATTTTATTTAGTGTTTTATTCCTGTTTACATATGCATATATATTATAAATAATATTTACAGAATTATAAAAATAATGAATAATAAATAAAATGAATATTTTAATTGGTATAACTATACAATAGGGTCCAAAACCTAACTTCCACATTGTAACTCCAAAAAATATGAAACCACCTTCATTAAATAGCTTATTATAAGTTATATTAATTAAAGATGGATTTTTATATATTTTGACTTTTTATTTGAGATATATGGGTCTGGGAAGTTGGGATTTTGGAAACTTATTCTGATTGTAACTTTTCATACGTATATTATTTTTGTATGAAATTAATTTTGTATTTTTCTATACTTTATTATCTACAACTTTCATGTTCAAGATTTCTTTATTTGAGGTATAAAAAGTGGTACTAAAAACAGGTCCCGAAAATGAATAAAAATGAATTAATAAATAGGAATTTTACTTGTATTTTGGCCCTTATCTCCCCCTACTTTATTCCTTGTCGACCTAGTAATCGAGATGCCTAGGTCTCAGGATTTAGGATCACAAAATATTTTCAATATTTTATTCTTTTGCTTTTCTTTTCTTTATTCTATATTTTTGGCATAAAAAACTGTATTTTATACACTTTTTACACAATGATGCATGGATGCTAAAATGCATGAATTAAGGGTATTTACACACATTTACTAGGATTTTTAAGGCCAAAATGATAGAATAAAGATGATGAAACGGAGATCCATCAGTTTCTACCTTCTTGAGAGATGTATATTCCCATCGCTCTGTATATACTCACTTTTTTTTTCTTTCATTCTATCTACTCTTTTCCTCTTCCACTTCGATCCGTGTATTTGCCTTTCTCAAGATGTGCTTTATCATAGGTATAGAGGACGTGGATGAGCCGAGTGTTCTTTCTTCATTTTGTTTCATCACTCCCGTAGTTGCTTATACTTAGGGATCTCTTACCCTAAGTATAGGGGAATTATTTGTTCCTTTCGTTTTCATTTCTCTTTTTTGATTCTCTTACTTGTCTCTCAACTTGTCAATATTTTGTCTATACTTAGGGATATTTTATTTTAAGTATGGGGGGGGGGCAAGACGGGTCGATTGATTTTGTACATTCTGATCCTCGATCATCCCCATCTTGTATACAATCCGATATACATAGGATTAGTTGATCCTAAGTATAGGGGGAATGAGCGACTTGTTATTCTTTGATTTAGTCGCTGTAGTATAGATTTTCATATACTCATCATGATTTACGTCTTCCTTTTTCTCTTTGATCACTATGAGGACATAATTTGCGCCAAGTATATGGGATTGTATATACATTATATATCAATAATATGGCTAACATACTATAGTAGATAAAGGTATACAATAAATCAAGTATAAAGAATACGCTACAAATATGTATACATTTTTTCAAAATTCTTTGTAAGTATGATTTAAACTGGAACTAAGATGCTAACCTAATGAAAGTTGTTTCATTAAAAATGGATCTAAAATGCAAAAGTTGGCTTCGAGTCCATATTGTACCATATACTTGATTATGTTATTCATTATATTCATTCTTTACATTTTTAGCTTTCTTATATTTTTAAATACTTGCAAATATTATTTGAAATACAACAAAAACATAAACAAAAAATAAAACCATTAATTGATTAAAATAAACCAAGTATAAAAATATATAGGTATATTATACATGTATTATATATGGGTAAAATGGGGACCCTTATTTTCCCCTCATTTTTTTCATTTTTTTGGAAAATAAAAATTAGTATATTCATCATTATATCCCTCTCACATTCTATTAAAATTTCGTCAGAAACAGAGACTCCTAAGCCCTCCATCCAGACGTCATTTTTTTAACGGTCGCAGGATTTTTTAAATCGACCATGTTTGGATGGAGGCCATAGGAGTTTCTATTTCTGATGAAATTTTAATAGAATGTGATAGGGATATAATGATGAATATACAAATTTTTGTTTTCCAAAAAAATAAAAAAATGAGGGAAAATAGGGGTGGGAGTAGCCAAGTTGGCTACTCCCTGGGGGCAGCCCCATTTACCTCATTATATATACCCTTATTTATTTAAGTAAGTAAATAAAACCCAAAAATAAAATAAAAATATGTATATATATATGTATATTAAACAAAAAATAAAATAAAAATATGTAAACATATATATATATATATATTTAAATATATAAAATATGTAGATATAATATAAAATACCAAATAAAAATAAAATATACCAAATATAGGTGAATATACCTATGTAATATGTAAAAATTAGCACCTAATAAATAAGTTTGTAAAAATAAAAAACCCATAAAATTGTACATAAAATAAGAAACACTTTTCATGTTTTGACTTTTATTTAATAAATTCATTTATTAATTATTATCTATTTAATAAATGGATTAATCTCCTGATTTTTTTAGTTAGTCCATGTAGATCAACTAGCGTATGCAGACTATTGATCTCCTGGTCATTGTCCGACCTGCGCCACCCCCTTTGTCAGAGGTTGCAAGATCTATGACTTCTCCATTTTTTGGCTATGATTCAGTTCTCGAAATGCCTTGGTTCCTTCAAAGAACCTCTTCCCCTCACCTCCCTCCATCATGTTAACCTGCTATCATCCACCAACTCCTCATCTCCTTCACGCCATCTCTCGCACCCTTTACCCAAAAACCACACCTATAAATAAAGTCACATTCCTTCCTTTTTCTTTTTGATACCATTTCTAACTTCGTAACCCCAATAGGAAGCCTCTGCATTGAGTTCTAGTGACAGTATCTTCTCCGCGAAACTTGTCGACAAGGATAAGAGTCATGACATGGATATCCACGACTCATCGAAGCTCCTCTGGCGAAGCCATCTGCTCCTTGACTCCAATAAAGTTCGAGTTGTTAGAGTAGGTTTTATTCATCGCATTTCCTTTCTACATTGTAGATTAACCTTTAGTCATCGCATTTAGGCTCTAGTTTAGGTGAAATTTTATTTTTTTTATTGCTAGAGCTTCTTGCTCCATCTCTAAATTACTGTGAATCACTTGTCTCCGACCCATTATCCATCAAAGTCCATGTTTTCCCTTTGATTCTGTAAGGATCAAAGTTCATCAAGCTCCTGCTTCCGACATTCATCGGAGCTCCATCGTTCCATACATATTATGTTTCATCTAGCTTCAAACTGAGTCGAGAGCAACCCTCTCGTGCCATTGAATATTTTTGTATAGGCTCGAGGGTTTCAAACCCTTATGGAGAAAGGAATCGAAGGGTATTTTTAGCTCCATGTCAGCTGAAGCAGTGGAACCTTCCATGTCCCCGTCGCTGGGACTTGGACCCTATTTGGACATCTTGCAGATGCGGTGACCTTCTAGGAAGGTATAGCGTTGATCAGATCAACGAACAGAGGCCGGACGTTAGAGATTCCAGCGATTAAAGCAAGCCCCATACAGAGTTCCACCACCCTCGAGCACCATCATATATGAAGGCATGGCATTATTTAAACTCCATCGCTCGATCGTCCTTAAGTGAACCACGTGGCAGCCCATCCGCCATCCATCCAAGTGCACTTTTGGGTAATTTATGCCAAGTTCCTGTTGTCTTTTTAATTTCGATTTAACCTTGTAAATATTAAGTGTAGATTAAAGATTTCTGTATAACATGCAAGGATCCCCCCTATACTTTGTAATATTTACATCTAGGTCCTCTATTAGGTTACCTCATGTACCCGCGCATGTAAGGGCATAGCCATTTTGCACTTATACCCTCAAAGTTTTAATTATTTATGTTTAGTCCTATAAATTGTATAAATAGCATAAAGGTTTTGGATATTTTACATGGAGGATCATATACTTTTATTTTTTTATAGTTATATCCCTACTAAGTAGTTATTAAATTTGAATTTAAGTGTATAAGTTGCTTGTAAACCCTTGGACTTTATTTCTAATGTTATTAAATGCATTCAAATTTTATTAAATTGCAAAAAGGTCCCTAGCAGGTCCAGATTATAATTGTGTATATTTAATATTAAAAATGTCATTTTCTTTCTAAAAAATGTAGGAAAATTACCTAAGGTCTATATACATATTATGTATAATTTTCGCTAGGAATTTTAAGTTAATTTTTATTAAAAAATCAAAGCAGCATTTTATTCCTTATTTGCATATTAAAATCCAAAAAATGTAAAACTATCTTAAAAATTCCAGAAAAATTATATATATAGTAATATATATTCTACCTTTAGATCAAAAATCATGAAAATGTAAAAATAAAATCTTAAAAATCCCCAAACCCTAAAAACACTATAAAAATTGAAATTTTTTCATAAATAATCCAAAAATATTGATTCATGTTCTATATTTTTCTTTGTATTATATAGTATATATTAAAAATAGTTTTGCAAAATTTTGAACTAAATATCTTTTTATAATCCAAAACTATTTGGCCTATTTATTTTCTCCCTATTTTTCACATTTTATTAATTTAAAAAATACATAAAGTTAGCAAAAAATTAAATAAAAATCTCAAAGATAGAGAAAAATGTTACCCCCTCGAAATGTTATTTTCTATATTCTAAATATAGTTATATAAATATAAAATTTTAAAACCCTATATAATATATATAACTTATAATACTTATATATTATTATTTAAAAAAATATATTTTATATTTGAAACTTTCAAAAAAGGGATTGTTCCTTGTGTATATATATAATTTACTCTATATTTTTTATAAAATCTATAATATTATTATTACTAGATATATTAAACTTTAAAAATAAAACAAAATTAAAAATTTGCAAAATTTAAAAGAAAATTAAAAACTAAAAATTTAAAAATATTATACAATTAAAAATATATAAAACTTAAATATAATAAAAATCGTAAAAAATAGTAAAAGTAGAAAACATATAAAAATAATAATTAGTTATTATTAATTAATAATTATTCTACCTATCCATCATTTGCTCTAAGTGCTTCGACCCCTACATTTGATGACTATACACACATTTTATAGGGTATGCTAACTTTCACCCCACATATTTAGTTTTTATTTCATATATCGTGTGTTGATTGTTTGTCTAATTTGCATTGATTATGTTCCGAGAGGTGAGTGAGACGTCGATACAGTTATTGTTGGATCTGACTTATCGGACACTGCAAGCCCTCTAAGATCAGATGTTAGGAACCTCAGTCTCTGCTATCAACAAAATGGCATCTTGGTCAGGCATCCAGATTGATACCTACTACATGGTATCCATTATTAATCTGGATTTCTATAAGCAAAATGGTGTCGTAAGCATTAGGTATGTATGAAGTTAAGCATGTAGGAGGTATTTGTGCACGCAAGTATGTAAGGAATATGTGTATGCATGTACATATGTAGGGAGCAATGTGGGCATGGATATAAGAGTGTATGTGTGTGTTTGGTCATATATTCAAGTGTATGAGGAATGCAGGTATGCACGTAGGTGTGTAAGAGTGTATGATACAATGTATGTATGTGTTTGGGTACAAAATATGTGTATGCATATGGGTGCATATGAGGGTATGGGCTATGTATATGGGAATCCATGGTAGAATGTGGGTACCGAAGTACGTTGAGGAATTTGAATAGGTATGTAAGCATTAGATATGTATGGAGTTAAGCATGTAGGAAGTGTTTGGGCATGCAAGTATATGAGGAACGTGTAGGGCTCTTTTGATTGTCATTCCACTAGATTGTCTCAAAGCTTTGACTTCTTCAATGAACGTGTAGGGCTTATTGAGGCAAATACAATTCAACCTTCAACATCATTTTTGAAGCTCAAGAGCAGCAAGTAGAAATCCAAGGAGCATAACACAGGTTGTTGAAGCTCTGTATGAGTCAATGATGGACGGAGAGGGGAGCGAGAGGGGGCTGACACCCCCTCCTCCCCCAACCCAGTTAGAGAGAAGTCTCCTAAATTGCAGCTTGTCGATCTCCTCGTAATTATCGAGTAATTACCTCCCTTTTTATAAATGCTGAAAAAATATCCCAATCAATTGCATCCTATAAATAGCTAATATTAGCATTCTTAGCTAGCATGACTGTTCACTTTTCTCCTATATAGGAAACATAGGGCAAACCCTCATTTCAAAAAAAAGATACCATAACAGAGAAAATATTTTAAATGTAAGATGTAGAGAAAATGACACAAAAAATGACCAGTAATTACCTCCTTGATATTTTTTCATTTTTCATCCTAAAAATTGTGTTATGTTGATTTTATTATTAACTTTTCCCATGACTTTCCCTAATTTTAGACTTGTGGAAAGATGAGGCCTCCTAAGGGAATGCCCAAAGATGGTGGTTACACTTCTTCTTGCAATAGAGAAAATGAGATATTTCCTCATCATAATGAAATTCCCAACATTACAAAAGCTTATTTTAAATAGATACAATTTACCACAAATCATGATTCTTATTATGGTGATCATAAGGATCTTACGTATGATTTATTCCTCAACCATCTGTAAGAAGATGGAAAATAATATATAGTAGAGATGTTGAATCCCAGAAATGGTTTGATGACCCTTGTTAAATATGAGAAAAATGATCAGAGTGATGATGACGACAATGAAGATGAGGATCAACATAGGGTCGTGACATAGCGGTCGGTTTATCGGGGAGTCTCATCCACGAGAAGGATGTCGAGGCGGAGAGAACAAAGAGGGAGAGGCAAAGCCAAAAAATGAAAGAAAAGGGGAAGAGCATAATTCATCGATGGAAGAAGTGAATGATTTGAAAAGTGATGGTATGTAGTAAGATGTAACTTATATTTTAGTATTCACAACTATTTATCATTAACATTATGGTTCTAAGTTCACATTATTCTAGGATATATTGTGTTATGGCATATGTGAATGTAGAATACCTTGTGATGCTTCATTGTGAATGTGGATGATTTTGAATGCGGATATATAATTGTGACGATTGATTGTGAATGTAGATTACATGGAATTAGTGTATTCTTGCATAGGCATGATTTTTATATGCTTTTGCAGGTATAGGTAATTGTGAGGGAAGTGTGAAACTGAACCAGGGATATTTTTTTGTTATGGTATCAGAAAATGTGACTACGTATAGTCCCCCATGCAGTCTCATTTTGGTCCATTTTTTATAGTTGGAGTGGGTATTACGAGCATGTGGTACTATTGTGGTCACATGTTATAGGAACAATACAAGCACATTGTAGTCATAATCAATTTTATGGCCACGCAGATGAAACCACACCTTTTTCGACTATTTGTAGTTGCATATGCCCAATATGACTACATTACGACTATAATGTAAGCATAATGTGGCTACATTCGTGCTCGTTTATCTGCAGTTTCTTGTAGTGAACAATCGGGTTATAAGAAAACTCTCCCATTACTTTTTTGGAGCAGAATAAAAGACGGTGATGAGGCCCAAGAGCTCCACAACGAAAGGGAAGAATTCACAATTTCTCTAGTCGGCGGAGGACTGAGGACAGTCAGCCAGGACGTCGAGCTCAAGCGCTAGTCGGAGATCAAAGATCCCAACAATCAGAGAGAGGTAGACAGGAGTCGGAGGTCGAAGATCCCAACAATCAGAGAGAGGTAGACAGGGCCAGGATAGCTGACCTAGCCTCTAAGACCCTCAACCTCCCCAGTCTCAATCCACAAGGGAGGCATGACTTTCAAGAGAGAAAGGGAAGAAGAAGATATCTCGGTCTCAGTGGATTACTATACCTCTGAAATCAGGGGAATACTCTTTCAAGTTCCTGCATGCATCCGAGTCCTATGGAAACACAGGAATGGGGTGGCTGTGAGAAGAGAGGGGAGAGGGTCAGATGAAATATTTGACTGCTTCGACCTCTTCCCCGACATCCCAATCTTATTATATAATAAGAGGTTAGAAAGTAGGCATACTAGTAGGTAGTAGGTGCTAGCTCCACACCCCTGATCTTTCTCTTCTCAATGATATAATTATGAAAGTGGAATCGAGGTGCCGGATGCGAAGAAGAATCACCCTTAGCTATTATTCTTGAGAAATGTCCTGGTTTGGCCCATTCAATGATCGGACTATATGAAGCAGACCAAGGTTTTGGCCAAGCGTGCCTATTACTATGCCTCTATTAAAAAAGCGAAAGCGATGGGCCGAAGAACATCCTTATAAAAGAATGAATGGGAAGCATGCATATTCTCTTACCCTGGCAGCTGGCTAAGCACGGAGTATGCAAGCTGAGCATTGGGCCAGTTATTATATCACACTAGAAATATGAAAATCATTATTCGAAAGGCCAATTATCCTAGTGTCAAGGTAGACTATGGGAGATTTCATTGAGAGGAATCAGATAACTTGAAAGATCAGGGCAGACAACCGGATAAAATCGAAAAAAACACAAACTAGGACTAAAGAGGAGAATAAAAAAACCTGAGACCTCATGGAAAAACTTCCAAGATCCTTTGTATGGAGCTAAGCAAGTTATGGGAGAAATGGCAAAAGAATAACATATCGTCTGTACAAATGAGATGCGATGGTGCCATAGCTAGACCCCTTCCCAATGGTAGAAACTCCCTTCATTCAACCTTTAAGTCCATAATCCCAGAGTGATTCCATAGCAATTGTAAAAAGGAGAGGACTTAAGGGATCCCCTTGGCGAAGGCCCCTTCCACCCTTGAACATGCCAAAGGGGTCTCCATTAACCAAAACTAAGAATGAGGTCGTGGATATGCAAGAGTAGATGTAACTTACCCAAGTCTTACCAAAACCCATAGTAGATAGTCGGTCTAGTATAAAATGGTAGCTTACTATATCAAAGACTTTTGATAGGTCAATCTTAACGCATGCATGCTTGGGTCTCGCTCTATGCTCAAAGCCAAATGCTAACTCCTATGCTAGATGGATACAATCCCTAATGTGCCTACCCCTGATGAAAGCCATCTGATTTAAAGAGATTAGATGTGGTAGAACTTTAGCGAGTTGTAAATGACACTGCAATAGGAACTATGTTTGAAATCACCCAAGGAAGAAGGGGACTTTGCTTTTAGAACTAAGGTAAGAAAGGTATGGTTAGTTTCTCTCACCATATCGCCCAGCGTGAAGGAATGACATAACGACCATCACATCTCCTTTGATTATGTTCCAAAGACCTTGAAGAATTTTGAGTTGAATCCGTCGGGATTGGGGGCCTTGGACACAAGAATTGCATGGAGTGCACTCCATATTTCTTCTTCACTAAAAGGCCTTTCCAACCATTCTCTTGTGTCTGTGGAGAGGAGTTTTTTGGGCACCAGAGCAGTCATGGATATCCCCACTGGCTCCGAAGGAGGGGAAAGGAGGTCCTCAAAATAGCTAACATCTTGAGTAGCAATATCCAAGGGGTTATCAATAAAGGACTCATCCGAGGCAAGAAGGCACGGGATATGATTTGAGACTCTCTTATTTTGGTTGCAAAGTGAAAGAATTTTGTGTAATTGTACCATAGTTTCAACTAGGAGACCCGACTTTTTGCGTCCAAGAGGATTCTTTATTGGCCTCTAGTGAATTGATGTAGACTTTGGCATTGACCTCTAAATGCGCTAAGAATGGGTCAAGCGGAGAATCACCCAATGCAAGTGTGATAGCTTTCAAGACGGGCTTTCTTGCCTTAAGATCCTCCTATGTATCTCCAGCTTTTTTCTCCCAGGATTTGAGTGCTAGTTTAACTTTTTTAAGCTTCCTTTCCAAAACAAATAGAGGGCACCCCTTTACTGTAGCGGGTTGGTACACGTGTGATAATAAAATAAAAATAAAAATAAACAAAATTCCATAACCACCACGTCTCCTCTTGGTTAGATAATGAAGATACTAATAATGATAAAAAAGAAAAAGATAATAAATTAGCCGATAACCTATGTTATATTTCTATTATCCCTTAATTAAGTCTTATTTATTGTTGTTAATTATCTCATTAATTGTACCTATAAAATCCGTGAGGCTCCAACAACTTCCACACCTTGCCTTTCACGTGAGAGAAAGAGAGAGGAGGAGAAGAGAGAGAGAGAGGTCAGCATCTTTCATCAACACCATTTTGAATTTCGGCAACAACAGTGCTTTCCATCGACGTCGGAGTTCTGATTTGGCAAAATCGGAGAAACAACAACGTGGTCGACAATGATTCGGATAGGCAAAATCTTTGTTGACAGATTTCTTGCATCGTCGAAGTATGTGTCGAACACATAGGATCGTTAAGTGGTGTTTTGATATTGACCTTTGGTTTTAGATCAAAAATGTTGGAAATATTCCATATTACTATCTTCGACGATTACAAAAGATGACAAATTCAGAGCAACATATGTCGTCATTTCCTTATTTTTTTGAAATCATTTGTAAATATATATTGTCGTATATTGGTCCAATGTCGTTGAATTTAATAATGATGCAATATGTCTATTTACCATGCATACTAGTTAGATTTGTTATGTGATGTAGAAATTACAGAATATCACCATATCATACTTAGTTATATCAATGATGATTCAAAATTCTTTTTAAGAAAAAATAAATTATTAAAGCAGTAAATACATGATAGGAATAATGATTGATTTCCCAAATATTCTTAAGTGGAATCTAGTTTTATACGCATGTGATATAGATGGAATTACACAAGAGATAATGTTACTTTTATCTTAGTTCAATAATGAAATTCTACCGTTCAGACTTAGGAAATCGGTATACTTGGATTTAAATTTCTATCCGCATAAAATAATCGATAGAGACACACATGTGAAAATCAAATGTTGAGATATTCTATAAACTGTGATTTTACCTTGACATGCAACCACAAGTAGTTAGTTTAGAGATATTGTTAACATATCGTAAGTTATTAATTGCCATATTTTCTACAGTATTGTTGATATACAATTTACACGTTGTATTCAGCACAATGTTTGGATAAAAAAAAATGGAGCAAGTTCGAAAAATGAGAAATTACTATTCATAAGGTGATATTGAAATAACAATAAAATTTTGGCACTGACTCGAATTACGGGGTTGTAAGGGCCAACGCCTACCGAGCGCGTGAGGCAAAAGATAAGTCTATAATAGTAGCTACACTGTCATGTTATGTATTATTTATGAACGGCCTGTATCGACCATAAAACCATCAAAGACATCAAAGTCTCTTAGTAATGTAACAACCAATACGACCCTAAATACTGAAAATGTTATGGGTGTATATGTAATTATGTTAATTCTATGGGCTTATATGCAATTATATTATTGTTATGTGCATGTGTGCAATTTATGTTAATCTTAAGTGCATATGTGTAATTTTATATTATTATTATGGACATACATGCAAATATGACAAAACTTAAGGGTATATATGTAAGTATAGTATGCAATGCATGGATGTGAAAAAATATACTTCATATGCATAATTAAGTTAAGTAATGATTTGTATGATGTTCTTATCTATATCATGTCAAATATTTTATGCAACATGGAAAAGGATTAGAATTGAAATCACAATTGGAATAATTACCTTAGGTTATGAATGAAATTGTCAGTTGTAACTTGGTTTCTCCGCTAGCCGGCTTGACTGCAACTCGGCACATACTGAACGTTAAGCGCATAACATGTATTGTTACTCTTTTTCAGGGGAACATGAAGTTATTTACGGTTCAAGGGAAACTTCACCGTCTTCAAGAAGTAGAATCGGTATGGTACTACCATTGGATCGGTTTAGAATGATGTCATTATGCCCACTGGAATAAGGAAATCATGGATGTGATTTCATCTAATTTATTTATCTTTTTATTTTACTTAAGGTACTCTTGGACCTTTGTCTTTATTATTAGTAAGGAAAAGTTTTTTAATTGATTCTTTACTACTCTTATATGTTATTATTGATGCTATAAGTAGCATTCTTGAGATGATCCATTGTGTTCTCGCTTCTGCATCATTTTCGTATTATTGGGTTCGTTACAAGTGGTATCCGAGCGGGATTTCCTCTGAGCATAAGATATCTGGCCAAATCAAACTTAGATCCACTAGTTTTAGAAAAAAATATAGGTATTTGACCGTAAATTTCACATTTGGTCATTGTAGGCAGCTCCTCGTCATAGGAATGAGGCGAATGGAGATCGCAACTCTTCGTTAACCCACAATATGACTATGGACATGCAGCGAAAAATACTGGAATCGATGACTATGACGACTCAACAGCAAAAGCATCAAGGACAGGGCTCTGATGGAAAGACCTTCATTCAGCATGACCCACCTATCTTTAAGGGAGAAACTAAGATGGATAAATCAGAGTAATGGCTGAGGGAGATAGAACTCACATTCAAGGTAACTGATTGTCCCAAGGACAAGAAAGTGATATTTGATACCTATCGTTTGTGGGACAATGAGAAAAAATGGTGGACTTCTTGCAAAATCACACGCTTTACTGAAGCAACTACCATTCCGCGAAAGGACTTTGTGGAACGTTTCACCAAATGTTACATTCCTCGACATGTCCAAGATGCAAAGAAACTAGAATTCATTGAGCTTCGACAAGAGAGTTTGTTAGTGGAACAATATGCTTCCAAATTCCAAGAGCTGGAGAAGTACGAAAAATGGATATGCATAGATGAAAGACATCATGCTAAGAACTTTATAAAAGACTTGAATTCATGTTTGTACTTGAAGGTGCTCACCGGAGGTCCTCAGATTTTTTTAGATGCAGTTTCAGCAGCTGTAGAGATTGACTCAGCATATAAGAGGATCCAACTACATCAAGGAGATGGGAAACATCCCCATTCTACTGCAAACAAGAAGGAAAATTTTGTTAAGGAACAAGAAAAGAAGTCAAGAATCGAGAATGCCACAAAAGATAATTCATTGTATCCTTTATGCCCTTAATGTGAAAGAAGGCACTATGGGGAGTGCTATAAGCTTACAGGAGCTTTCTTAACTTGTGGTAGAAAAGGTCACTTTATTAGAGATTGTCCTAAGAAGAAGGAATAGAACTTTACACATCAGAAGAAGCTTATCAAAGGGAGTCAGAAGAAGCTTGTCAAAGGGAGGGTGTTCGCTCTACCTATTGGAGATGAGAAAGATGGATACGCTATAGTCGAAGGTACACTTTTTATTATAGATTATTTGAGCTATGTTTCATTCGATTTCAATGCATCGCATTCTTTTATTTCTCATCGCATCGCCAACAATTTGAATTTTGGGGTTATTGAACTTCCATACACACTTAATGTAACTTCACCGATGGGTGAACACTCCGGTTTGGGTATTTACTTGACCGATATACCTATCTTAGTAGAAGGACACAATATATCTGTCAACTTGATATTACTTCAGATAAATAATTTTGATGTTATTCTAGGTATAGATTGGCTTTGGGAGCACTATGCAATCATATATTGCAGGCAAAGAGAAGGTGGTTTTTAATAAACCACATATTGCATAACTAGTCATTCGGGGAGAAACAAAGGAGTCAAATGATTATCACGGCACTGAGAGCGCAACAAATGATAGCTACCGGGTGCACTACTTATTTCTTGTTAATGAATACAAAACCTTATGTGATGCAACTTGAGGATTTGGAGGTTGTACGGGATTTTCCTGATATTTTTCTAGATGATCTCCTGGGTCTTCCGCTTAAAAGAGAGATTGACTTCATTATTGATGTATTACTGGGTACTACACCCATATCTAAAGCAACATGTAGGATGGCTCCTACTGAGTTGGATGAGTTGAAAAAACAGTTGCAAGAATAATTGGATAAATGATTCTTGAGATCAAGTGTTTCCCCTAGAGACATTCCTATCTTGTTCGTGAAGAAAAAGGATGGATCATTTAGGATCTACATTGATTATAGAGCATCGAATAAAATTATCATAAAAAATAAGTACCCATTACCTCATATTGATGATCTGTTCGGCCAATTGCAGCAAGCAACGGTCTTCTTCAGATTGATCTTCGGTCTGATTACCATCAACTCATGATTAGAGATGAAGACATATCAAAGACAATATTCAGGACAAGATATGGGTACTATGAATTCTTAGTGATGCCTTTTGACCTCACAAATGCACTTGTTGCATTTATAGAGTTGATGAATAGGGTATTCTGAGAATACCTGGACAAGTTTGTGATTCTCTTTATTGATTATATCTTAGTTTATTCAGGGGATATGGAACAACATCGAGTGCATCTCCGATTAGTTCATGAGACATTGCAGCAACACCAGTTTTATGCTAAATTATCCAAATACGACTTTTGGCTTCTGATTGTTGCATTCATTGGTCATGTTATATGCAAGAATGGTATTTTTGTAGATCCCGCAATGGTGGAGGTCATTTTGAATTAGAGTTAACCAAAGAATGTCTCAGAAATCCGCAGTTTTTTGGGTTTGGCACGGTATTATAGGAGATTCATTTCGAATTTTTGTACGATCTCCCTACCTCTGACCTGATTGTGGAGAAAGGATGTAAAGTTTGATTGGTCACAAAAGTGCGATCAAAGCTTTCAAGAGTTAAAGCAAAGATTGGTGGATGCTCTTATGCTCATGCTACCATCAGATTGTGGTGGATTTGTTGTCTACATAGATACATCGGGCTCTGGTTTGGGAACTATCCTCATGCCGCATGGAAAAGTTGTGGCTTACTCCTCCCGATAGTTGAGGGAAGCTGAAAGAAATTATCCAATGTATGATTTAGAGCTCGCAGCGGTAGTTTTTACGCTAAAAATTTGACGTCATTATTTATATAGAGAGAAATTTGAGATATTTACTGATCACAAAAGACTCAAGTATATCTTCTCTAAGAAGGAATTGAATATGAGACAAAGATGATGGTTGGAGTTTTGTCAGACTATGATCTTTCCATTGACTATCATCCAGGAAAGGCGAATGCAGTCTCTAAAGCGCTAAGTAGAAAATATGAAGGGAAGCTTGCAAGTAAGAAATTACAATGGGCTCGAGTTCTTATGGCTGGAATGAAGATCCACTTGTCATTTATAGAGCTTGGCTCAGAAGAATGATAATGACCTTCAAAAACTGATAACCGCTTCTAAAAAAGAAGGATCTAATTTCTCGGTCTGGATAGTTGGAGCATTGAGGTTACATAATATATTGTGGATTTCGGATACTAATGAATTAAAGCAAGAGATTTTTGAAGAGGCTACATGTCTATGTACACCATTCATCCTGATAAAACAAAGATGTATAAAGACTTACAACGAATTTTTTGGTGGATGAAGATAAAGAAGGATATTTTAAATTTTATATCGGTATGTCTTATTTGTCAACAAGTAAAGATTGAGCACCAGAAGCATGCAAGTCCTCTACAATCGCTAGAGATCCCTGAGTGGAAATAGGAGCATATCACCATGGATTTTGTTAGTGGGTTGCTAAAGACAAAGATGGGCTACTTTGACACTATTTGGGTGATTGTTGATCTTTTAGCTAAGTCAGCATATTTCTTACCCATTCGATTGGATCAGTGTACATAGGGCCTTGTTGAATTGTATGTGAATGAGATAGTGAAACTGCATGGTGTTCCGGTATCGATCGTGTTAGACAGAGACACGAGATATACCTCCCAATTATGGAAAAGCATGCAGGATTCTTTGTATACAAGTCTGAAGTTCAACACATCATTTCATCCTCAAACAGATGGAGAGAACAATCCAAACATTACAAGACATGTTGAGAGCTTGTGCCTTACACTTTGCTGGAAATTGGGATCAACATATATCTTTGGTTGAATTTGCATGTAATAATAGCCATCATGCAAGTATTAAGATGGTTCCTTTTGAAGCCTTATATTGTCGACAATGTATAACATCGTTGTGTTGGATCAACGTAGGCGAAAAATACATATTGGAACCTGAATTGATCCAAGCATCCATGAAAGGTGTGGAGATGGTCCGGAAGAGACTTTTAGCCGTGCAAAGTCGACAAAAGTCTTATGCTGATTGTCGAAGACGAGAATTGGATTTTCAAGTAGTCTACCATGTGTTCTTAAGGATTTCTCCTACCAAGGGAGTGGTGCAATTAGACAAAAAGGGAAAATTGAGTCCTAAATATGTGTGACATTTTGAGATATTAAAGAAAGTGGGAGAGATAGCATATCAGGTTGCCACTACAACAAATAATAGCTATGGTGACGATTACATAACAACGATTAATCAAATCCGTCATTAAATTTACAAACTTAAAAATATAACGACATTTATATTCAATCGTTGCTATTTATATTAGAAATAACGTTTTTTTGAATTCGTCGCTATAGCTATCTATATTAGAAATAACGACGTTTTTTTGCATCCGTCACCATTTTATTATAACAACAAATAAATTATTAGCATATTTTTAATTCACAACTGTTTTCAGTACGAGTTCATGTACATTTTATTTTTTACCCCCATTAAGTATTTTAAAAAATATCTTTTTATATGTTTACTAATTATTTTATACACATACATTTTCGTGGAAACCCTGTTTTTCCAGCACTATGCATATTCCCCCCCCCCCCCACTCTCTCGTATTCTCTCCTCCCTCTGCCCGCCGCCCCTGTGGTGTCCTCTCCGCCCGTCGCCCCTTTGGTCTCCTCTCCGCCAGCCGCCCCTCTCTTCCAGGTACTCCCTCTCTCACACTCTCTCCTCCCTCCCTCTCTCTCACACTCTCTTCAACAAACTAAGATTTATGTTCTATCATTTTCTCTTTTCGTTTTCCCACCAAACCCCCACTTCCTTCGTCCATCTTCTCCATACGCCGATGCCGCCACCTTTGTCCTTCCTTGGTGCCCCTACCTCCCTGTACAATGTATATATACATCTTATCCATATCCCCACCCCATTTCTTATCGTTCTTAGTTGATCGGAAGCTTTGCCCTAATTTCTTCTCTTTTCTTTGCAGTCGTTCTCCGTTGATCGAGGAGCCGCATCGCTCTTCATAGATCGAGATGCAACACCACTGTCCTCCGTAGCCGATTCTCCATCGGTGTGGCTCTCCGTTCCAAGGTATGTTTCTGTACTTGATCGGACTCATTGATTCGATCTCTGATCGCATCTGAGATTGTTTTCGAGAAATATGTTGATTGTCCTGTGGGAGAGGCAACTGGACATCATAGATGCAGCTATATAATCTATATGTGTGTCAAGAGGAGGATAGGGTCATGTAAGAGATTTCCAGTTCAGTTCAGCTGTATAATCTATAGGGTACAATGGAATTGTTCTTACCCGTCTGCTACCTGCGTTAAGTGGAATCACAACGTTCAATACATACATTACTGTTTATACGTTACAGTGGCCTTGCACATTGTACAAGAGAGAATGAACACCATTCAATTCATTTGACTAAAATATAAGTATATTTAAGTTCACAATATATATATATATATATAATGGTGGTCTTGATTATTCTATGGCCATATGTACATTTTTTCCGTAGACATTTGAGTTCTACGCACAACTAATTAAAAAAATATTTGCTTGGATATTCCCTCAGAACGAAACGAGAGAATCCTATATATGTTGGGAAGCTATCTGTAACTTGGCTTTGTACCATGGTGTTAAAGTTTGCCGGTTAGAGTATGGATAAATTAGACATTGAGTCAGGGTTATGAATTTTTGTTTGTAAAAAAACGTAGTTGGCCTGTGTGTATTAGTTTACGTTTGTTTATCTAATTATTTTCTTGAGGCAGTAATTGTTTAAATTGTTGAACCTTTTTATTAAGACAATAAATAAATTTGTAGACCTCTTAGATATATAATTAGAGCTTGCGGGATTGCTTCAATAAGGTGAGTATTAGAATTTCACTGAAGATTCAATTTGCAAAAGGCTGGCAAAACACCCCTTTATGACATCACAAATGATCATTTCTATGCATAATTCACTCGAGGATTAAAAGTAGTTTGATTGTCTTCATCATGTATTCTGGATTATTCATTGCCTTGATGCAAGTCAAAAGCTTAAGTGGATGTCATGTTACGAGTGAGTTGACAGGTTATTCACAGTTCAATTCATGTAGATCAGTAAGAGAGACAATATTTGAAGATGAGTTTCCGTCTTCAAATGGGAAGATTTCTGTTGTGTCATCGTTCTCAAATTCAAAATCAGATGCTTCAATAGTTGAATCTAGCTTCATTTTAACACTCAAAATGTCATGATGAACTATATTATCTTTGGTAAAAATTACATAATGATCCACATTAAGATATCTCAGTTCAGAATCATATACAATGCTAGTGGTCTCTGAAGGTTGCCTAACTGTGTGTAACAGATGGATAGGCTCAACCTCAATATTTGATGGAGCAGAATTTTTGCATGATATTTCAGTTTCCTCCAACTTAATTTGCTTAGAAATCGGTTCTCCCATCACCTCTGTTTGGCTATTAAAATCAATATATCTACTTTTATTTCTTTTGTATACGCCATCAGCACAGATGTCTCCGAAGAAAAATTCGGCATTTGAACTCCACCGCAACCAGCTTGCCGAGTCAAAATCTCTCGCAAAGCTATTGTAGCACCATGTCGTGTTTCCCAAACTAAAATTAAAACAGTCAACATCAAAATCAAAATTAAAGTGTATACAATTTATGTAATCTTCTCATGTGTGTATGTGTATATATGCATATATCTGCGTATGTATGTACACATGCTTTATATCTCATGTTTTAGTCCATCTACTTTTTTTGTTATTGAAATTCTGTGTAAAACATGAAAGTCATAAATAGTAGCTTCATCTTATTATTTAATTCTCAAACCCAGACATGAAATCTTCAAGTTTCCTTAGGTTGTTTTCTTTCTTACCACGCAGAGTTAAAAGTTAGTCTGCCAATGCCAAAAATTTAAGACTTTGCAATGTGGTAGTTGCAAAGTCTAACAATTAAAAAAAGTGGTAGTTCTGCTTTGTATCTGCAATCTACCAAAATACAGAGCAACCTCAGCATGTACATCAAAATGGTATCTAGAAGAACCTATCTTCTCAGCTTTAACTACTGGAACTAGATTTACAGCCAACTGTTTGATCACTTGACCATCAAATTGGAAGAAATATTTGTGTGATGCATAGATGGAAGAGAGGCAATGATTACATCCATTAGACTGTTTTATGACTTGGTGAACAAGATGTTATCCTGTTTCATTATGTACCACAGTTTTGCATTAATACATCAACAAATTTGTTGATAATGCATATATCTATTTTACCTGAAATTATGGGCCATCATTTAAAACACATGCCTTCTTTGTTTACAACCTGTACAATATGAACTATAGAATAGCTTGTAAGATTTAAACACAGGTCTTCTTTGCCAAAGTTATGGGCCATCATTTGATTACAACCTGGGTACTACTGGAATTTGTTTTGCAAGAAATGACGTGGTGAGACTGCTTCCAGTTCAAGTAGTTTTTGTGGGTGTCTTAACAGAGATGTTATTTGGATGCCTCGTATTTTCTCGGTAAAAATCTCTTTCGTCAAAAATGATGTGATTTTTATTATATCTTTTTATATACATCAGCTCTAGAATTGTGTTTTTTTCTTAGTTTTATTTTTCTTTGCCATTAGAGCCGGTCTCTGACAATGCACAACAGTTGCTTAGTGAGAAAGAACGGAGATTCTTATGATTGACAATGGCTCGAACAAAATCCTTCAGAGGCTGCAGGATATATGAAACTCAAGGTGAGGATTTTTTTTTGAAAGAAAAAAGGGCCATCACCGTATAGGTGTGAGCCCAAAAACTTCACCATTAACCATTTCGAAAGATTACAATCCTTTAAAAGGACACAACGTACTAGAAAGCCACTACATACACCAATCCTCCACCAAAGCTTTAGCATGAATCACCACATTCTCGCCATAAGCACACTCATTCCGGAATAGTGCCCCATTTCTAGCTGCCCAAATTGCCCAGATCATCGCTATCATCTCTGTCCTCCCCCTTTCAGTGCATGATCAACCGACACCTATGCGCTCCCAATTCATGGTGAGGATATTAGTGAATGCATTCCAAATGTTCAAGAGCAAGGAGCATTACCTGATCCCGGGGATAATATGTACGAAGATATGCATATAACATATTCTTTTTTTAAATTCTTGATTTTCATGAAGATGTCCTTGTTATTTCTAAAAAGAACAGTAAATAGCAATATAATTGTTATTTATTTTTATTAGATGTCCAAGAAAACACAAGAGTGAGAAGAGGTCCTACTTGTGCTAGAGATATATGGTCTCTTCCAGATGAGCACAAAATTATTGTGGACTGCAATGAATTAGCCCAACCAATCGATAAAGCTGTGGGGATACTAAGTAGTTGGTTAGGTACTGTAGCTCGCAATGGAAGAATGTGCCCACTGGATTTTGATGATTGGAGACATCTCAAGAGGCATTATAGCAATTATCTTGTTGGACAAGTAAATGTTAGAATCTCACATCTTATAATCAAATATCTTTCTCCAAATGCATTGATAGATTATTTAATGTTAATCTTGATTGCATTTACTAACAAACTGACTTGAAGTGAAACAAATAAAAATTCTCATTTCCGTTTTAAATGTATATATAGCTCCAATACTCATTTCCTGAGTTTTGTATATATATGCATCTAACTCCAGTACTTCGATGGCAACGTAAATATATCATTTGCACATATACATCTAACTTTTTTATTTAGATAACATCTAACTTTTTATTCAGCTGAAGTTCTCATTTCCAAAAAATGTTTACGTGGATGGTTGGATATTGGCGTCTCTTGACCAAAAATGGAGAAATTTCAAGCATGCTCTAAAAAATAAATTTGTTACGAATGATGCATTGGAAGATACAACTGAAAGAAAACTGCAAAAAATTGAAGTACGAGTTTATTTTGTCTTAAATGATTTTACAAGATCTTTATTATGTTATCACCAAATTTTTTCCCATAAACAGATCGTTAATCGTGTTCGATGATGTGTTGAGGCTTCACAATGGAAGAATTTGGTGGAGTATTGATTTTCTGAAAAGAACGTGGTAATATTTAGCCATCCTAAATTTTTAATTCTTTATCGAATACTTGTCAATATATTTGATGATTTTATTTTTAGATATTGTCATTGTATAGAATTTTTGAATTGTTATCTAGGATGCTAGATTTTCAACCTTGCTACAATCAAATGATGATCACACTCATCAAGTTGGTTTTCAAGTAAGTATATTTGATTATTTTTTTATACCATGCCATCTTAAATTCTTGTAATCTGTGTTTGATTGAAATTATCCATTATCTTCGTCCGCATCTTCCCCCTTACCATTTATATCATGCATCTATCCTCTATATATAACCTCGTACAAATTATATGGATCAAATTTTGCATAGTTTGCATATCTACTGATGCATTTCAATTCTCTTCTAATTAGCAAATAGGACCATGGTGAGTGGTAGTGAGTGTTGTAGTAGGGAGACATGTTACATAAACAAACAAAGACTATAGAAAGGTGTATAGTCCACCTTGAGTTTTCAAAGTTCAAGTACTATCACCAAGGAGTTTGTGAGCCATCTTGACGTCAACAAGTTGGAGTATGAGTTGGTCATTATGAGCTAGACATTTTCTGAGTTTGTGCTGGGCTATATAATGAAGTCCAAATCAAGGTTGACTTGATTTGTTCAACCTGGCAGACACTGATATATTACAACTAAATCTAGATGATAGTATTACTGTATGAAAACGAACTTGTATAATTTCCTTCAACCAATCAAATGTGGCGAACCATGTAATGTAGATACATGAGACGACCGATGTTCTCTTATTTAGTTAGTCAGAGTCTTGTTTTTTACAATGTCATTTTGTTTGCTACAGTTTTTCCCCAGATATAGGACGCAATAGTGGCTATCTTATTTTATGTCATGTGAAGTTGCCCAAACTGTGTTTATAGTGTGTAAATTTAGTGATTTTGAATCCAGGCAAGATTTCAGACTATTTTGATGAGAAACTTGATCTTTGATGATCTTGTGATTCTGCCCCAAAGTTTAGAGGCGCTCACCTGAATGGAATCCTGCGAATTTAAGCCAAGTTTTGGACAAGAATTTTCATCCCCTTTCATTTTACAATTTATTCTCCTTTTAGTCTGCTGCCAGCAGGTGCGAGTGACTGCAAATTGAAGATAGTGTCCATTTGAAAGCTTTGGATATCTTATGACTGAACACCCATTGGAATAACCTCTCTAGCTCACATATGCATCATATATATGCTCTCTCTCTCTCTCTCTCCCTCCCCCCAAGCTTCTTGGATTCAAAATAAACTGTCTGATTTTATAATTTTGTAGGATGGATTGAGCTATTTTTTACGGTTCATGGGAGATGGTTCTGGTTTGCTCTAAAATTTTCAAGTAAGACTTTTCAATAATCATTATGCTTATTGTTGTATATTATCATATAAAGTTTCTTTTTAGTGCAAAATATTATCATATTGATTTAAGCTAATTATTTTCCTCTAATGTACAGGTTCCTGACTTGCCGAATGGACCATCTACAAGTTATTCTAGCGAATGAGCAGATGGATTCTTTAAGACATCTTAGAATTTTATGATAGTTAATGATAACATATCATGCTATATGTTTTCAAATGTTGTTTAGTTAATATTTTTGTAACTTTTGTCCTTAGTGATTTCATAATTAGTATTTGCTTGGAATTTCGTGAATGATGTAGGAATAAACAAATCATCGATACATGTATATTATTAGTCAATATATAAAATTATATTCAATAAATAAAACGGTTAAATAAATTTAAATAACCACAATTAAATCGTTGCTCTAGAATTAATTTTTGATTTCTTAAGACAAATTATTTGTCGGTATTATCCCAAATAGTGACGAAAAAATGTTGATATACATAAGAAGAGTCAAATAGTAAGCTATATATAGTGACACAAAAAACGTTGCCAAAATCAAATGGTGACGGCAATTATCCGTTGTAAATATTTAATTTCGTGACGTTTTTTATTCGTCGCAATTTTAAATTTCTCAACGAATAGTAATCGTTGTTAAATATTTAACAACGGCTTGTATAACAACGGTTCTTACAACGAATCACAATTTTGTCACGAGATGGTATATCGACGCTTTATTCGTTGTGCTCTTAACAAAAAAACCGTCGCTATAGCTATTATTTGTTGTAGTGCATGTTGTATTCAATACAATGACTGGATAAATAAAAAGGAGCAAGCCCAAAAATGGGCAATTACTATTCACAATATAATATTGGAATAACAATAAAATTTTGGTACCGACTCGAATTACATGATCGTAAGGGTCTAAAGGGCCAACGCCTACCGCGTGTGTGAGGCAAAAGATATATCATCTACAGTAGTTACACAGTCATATTATGTATTGTTTATGGACTATTTGTGCTGGCGGTAAAACCATCAAAGCCACTTAGTAATGTAACAAGCAAGACAATCCTAAATACTAAAAATATTATGGGCATATGTGCAAGTATGTTAATTCTATGAGTATATATATGCAATTATATTATTGTTATGTGAATGTGTGCAATTTATGTTAATGTTAAGTTCATATGTGCAATTTTATATTATTGTTATGGGCATACATGCAAATTTGATAAAACTTAAGGGTATATATGCATGTATGGTGTGCAATGCATGGATATGAAAAAAATACTTCATATGCACAATTAAGGTATGTAATGATTTGTATGATGTTCTTACCTGTGTCATGTTAAATATTTTATGCAACATGGTAAAAGAATAAAATAAAAATTATAAGTCTTTATTATTGAAATACTTACTTATATTATGAATGAAATTGTTAGTTGTGACTTGGTTTCTCCGCTAGCTGGCTTGATCGCAACTCGACACATACTGAGCGTTAAGCTCATAACATGTATTGTTACTCATTTTCATGGGAACGTTAAGATTAAGTTATTTACAGTTCAAGGGAGACTTCATCATATTCAAGAAGTAGAATTGGTATGAGACTACAGTTGGATCGGTTTGGAAGGATATCATTATGCCCACTGGAATAAGGAAATTGTAAATACGATTTCATCTAGTTTATCTTTTATTTTATTTAAGGAACTCTTGGATCTTTGTCCTTATTATTAGGAAAAGTTTTTTTAATTGATTCTTTACTGCTCTTACATGTTATGGTTGATGCTATAAGTAACATTACTGAGATGATCCATTTTGTTCTCGCTTATACATCATTTTCGGACAATCAGATTCATTACAAGTGGTATCAGAGTAGGAGTTCTTCTGGGCATAAGATATCCGACCAAATCAAATGTAGATCTATCAGTTTTAAAAATATAGGCATTTGATCGTAAATTTCATATTTGGTCATTGCAGATGGCCCCTCGCAGTGAGAATGAGGCGAACGGAGATCATGACTCTTCGTCAACCCATGATATAGCTATGGACATGCAGCGACAAATGCTGGAATTAATGACTATAATAACTCAGTAGCAAAAACATTAAGGATAGAGCTCCAAAGGATTGATCCTAAAGACCTTCATTCAGCGTGACCTGCTATCTTTGAGGGAGAACGTGAGCTAGATAAATAAGAGCATTGGCTGAGTGAGATAAAACTGGCATTCAAGGCAACTGATTGTCCCGAGGAAAAGAAAGTGATATTTGGTACCTACCGTCTGCGGGACAATGCAAAAGAATAGTGACTTGTTACAAAAGCATACACTTTGCTGATGTAACTACCATTCAATGAGAAGAACTTTGTGGAATGTTTCATTGAACATCAATAGCAAAGTCACATCATTTATACAGTATTTATACAACAAAGAATGAATATTAATTTGTACAAAATAATAATATATCCATGCATTAGATAGGTTTTTAAAGTTTAAAATGATAAAATAAAAGTGATAAAATGGAGATCCATCACCCGTCCATACATTTTCCCACCCCTTCTAGGTAGTACACTAGTAATTAAGGAATAAAAAAGGCTTCGTTCTCCGTATTCCCCTCATCAACTGAACCGACAAGGGAAGGTGATGAGGCATTGCCAAAGGAGACTCACACTTATCTATGTATTCCTAAACAATTCACGGTGTTGCTCTTTGGTAATTTCGCTTTCATGCACCTATTTTACCTTAGCCAAAAGATGATTTTTTTTATTCTTGTAAGAATACATGGGTATAAGTATTATTGCAAAGGTAAGGGCATAACTTTAAGTGTAGAATCTCGGAGGGTATAATTGTAAAAAGATAAAAAAATACAGCAACGGATGAATAAATATCAGCTTCAATGTTCGATTTTATCCAATAACATACATAAAAACTAACAAATAGATATCTATATTCTGGTTGAAGATGGATATTTTTACAATAGTACCCCTTCGAGATTCTACTATTATAGTTGTTGTGAAATTCACAGTTTTGCTCCTCTATTATCGCACTTATGAACTGTAAATTTTCTAAGAATATAGAGAAAAAGTATTATGAGAAAAAAGTAAGGGCATAATTGTAATAGCAGAATCTATGAGAGGGTGCAGGTGTAAAAAATTCAAAAAATAATAAATATCCTATTATTCATATATGTATTTGCAGAAAAAGACATATGTATCAGTAGAAATAAGCAATCTAAACATTTAGCAGATACAAAAGGAAAAAGAGGCTTTAACCTCATTTATCATAAAACATAGCAAACACAACAAAGGGGTTTGGTTAAGATGTTGATGCCAAGTTGGTCTCCATATATAATACCAAAAGTATACTATATGTGTATATATATGGGGCCCATTAATATGTGGTTTTGGTAAGATGTCTAATATTGCTAACAGCTCATAGGTGGTTGGCAAGTTTCACTCAAAACCTCTGTCTTCTTCTTCTATACTAGTATCTTCTTTAAGTACACTGGTGCCCCTTCGAGTTTTTTGTAAATACGCTTATGTCCCTACCTTCTTTGCAATATCAAACGCGTCCTTATATTCAAAAAAAATCACAGTAATAGAAGGGCATTATCGGTACCTTAAATTTTGTAAGAATATTTAAGCACGTGTGATTGCAAAAAAGGCAGAGCATAAGTATATTCGCCGAAACACAAAGGAGGCAAAAGTGTAAAAATCCCATTATTTTGTCAATATTTTTTCTCGCTCTTTATTCTATTAAAAATTGAGAGGTGTACTTTTGTATTCTTGGTATTAATTTAAGATCAAATTACTTTGAAGGTTCAAAATTTTATTGGGTGAATATCAAATAAGATCATAATGGAATAGTTCCTAATATTTCCTCATTATCATCATCTACCCGTATCTATTTAAAAAAATACAATAGCACAATTATAATATCACAAAAAAGGAGCTTTATCAACGAATAATCCAATATAACAATTATTGACTCCTTGTATTTCACAGTTCTGCCCTTCTGTTGGTAGTACCAAGGTTTTAAAGGCTGAATTGAACCGGACGGTTGAACCGGTTGAACCAAGAATCGGAGGAAAAACGGTCCAACCACCCGGTTTCTATTTAGGAAATATAAACTAGTCAAAATCCGGTTGGATCGCTTAAACCTAGTTGAACCAATTGAACCAAACCATCGGTTCGACCATCCATTTTCTGACAAAAAATAATTTCCTTCATAATCTAATCTCATTCTAACCCATAATATAGACCCATTTATCTCTTCTCCTTCACATGTTCCAATGACTCATTATCATTTGTCCCTTTCAAAATATTTTATCTAGTGGTAGAGAAGTAGCTCCCACAATGGAAAGACCAAGGTTCGAAACCCACAACCCCCCTTTCTACCAGGAAAAAAGGTAATAAAGGATGGGGTAAGGGTATGACCCTGAATCTAAAAAAAATTATCATTTGTCCCTTCCAGACCATTGTCTCTCTCTCTTCCCACATTGTGTATGAAACTGTCCACTTATAACAATAACAAATGAAGAAGACATTGTCTAGTCATACTATGAAAAGCAATAAATTAACAACACTTGTCATTAATTAGAGTTTAAACAATTTTAAAATTATTAATGGTTTACATCATATATGCATTTATATAAATTTTAGGAAATGTGATTATAATGCACTTTCGAATTTTTTTAGAACATTTATAACCCTAACTTTTAAGCAATTTCACTTATGCTCCTATATTTTCTTAAAAAATTCACAATATCATCCTTATGCTGGTATAAAATGAGAGCACAAGTATACTAATAAAAGAAAACTACTATTGATTCTGTAAAAATATAGGGGACAAATACAATTGTATTAAAAATAGGGGTATAAGTGTTATTAGAAAAATTTAGAAGGACAAGAGTAAACAAATCATCGAAAGATATGATGTAGCATTTTCATATTTATTTGTATGATATATCGGTCTAACTCGGTTCTACCCGGTTGAACCATACAAACCAAACTAACAATACAAAAGTTCGATCTTTTATGATTTCTTTGAACTGCTGACATCATCACCGGTTCGACCGGTCGGTCCCATTGGTCCGACCATAAAAACCAAAAACCGATACATGCTCGGTTTTGATGTCCGGTTCGGTTTTTAAAACCTTGGTTGTTACACATATGTTCATATTTTAGCTTAACGGAAAGAAAGTACTATGAGTTTTGTAAGAATATAAGGGTATAAGTATTATTGCAAAAATATATTGGCATAATTGTAATTGTAGAATCTCAAAAGGACACAAGTGGTAAAAAATCCTAGTTGTTATAAGTCAATTTTGTCTTCACACGTGATATTTTCATCTGCATTTTATATACATATACATCTATAAGGGTTCTATCAGTTGTACCCTTCTGAGACATTGCAATATCAGTTATGCCCTCCCATTTTTGGAATATCAGTTGTGCTCCGAACTTCTTGTCTTTTTATCACTTTTTCCACTCCGTTACTTTAACCATTAATTAGTTGAACTTGATCATGATTTTTCCAAACTATGGTGAGGTGAAATGGATCATAACTGTCCAAACACTCTGGTACCCATCCTCCTCCGCTGCAAGCGACCTCTGACCTCTTCCATCGATTCCTCTCGTCAGAAACTTGATACCTAAGGTGAAACCCATATCTCGAATCCAAATAGAACCATCTCCCAATCTATTCCTGAGTCATCATGCAATCAAAACCTTCTATTTTTACCCCAAATCACAACAGAGATCAGATCATCTTCTCCAAACTCCCCAATCAGATCTGCAATGAACCCCATTCGTATCTTCATCATCTTCAAAACACCTGCAGAATCCAATCAAATCCATCCAACCCCCAATCATCTCATTCCTAAATAGCATCCTTCCTAATCAAACAACAATGTCGTTATTCCTCTGTTACAAAAGGTAATCTTCGACCACATGCAGAGATCATTCATCATTGTTCGAACAAGAAAGAGAGAGAGAGAGAGGTTAGGTGCCTTGCCGGTGACAGCGATGTTGCAAAACCCCAAACATCCTTCACCTCTTTTGGTGACCACAACGAATGACTCTTATGGCCATGTTCGGTTGGGGGGTTACCCCCCACTTTGGGTGGGTAATCCCCCAAAATCCTCCCTTTTAACCCACTAGTAGAGCCCACTCCCTTCCCATAAAAAAAAATATATATTATACCATCATATCATCTACAAATCATAAAATACTCAACTTCTATTCATTATTCCAAACTTCAATACAATCACATCACAACAACCACCACTTTTTCAAATTTCAATATAATCATAACATAATAACTATCAACTTTTTCAAAGTCTAATACAATCACATCACACAAATCCTCCCAACCCTTAACCCACCAACCAAACACACTCCCAAAAAAACGGGTTATCCACTCCGGGATAACCCGCCAACCGAACGGCCACTATAAGATGGAAGGTGGAAGGGGAGGAGGAGAATGGGACAAAGGAGAGGAGGAAAAAGAGGTTGGAGGCGGAGGAAGGGGAGGAGGAGGTTGAGGGTGGAGGAGGGGGAGGCTGGACAGAGGAGAGGAGGAGGAGGTTGGAGAGAAGGGGGGGGGGGGAGAGAACGAGGAAGGGAAGGAAAAACCTTTCAATTCTTTTTTAAAATTAGTTTCTCTTATATCTCCAAAGTTTACTTCTTTTGCATTGGAGATGGACGACAACTAACCCGAGAGATACTAGTGATAGAATGACAAAAAGTCGATGACACAACTGATATTTCAAAAAAAGAACATAACTGATATTGTAATAGGGACACAACTTATAAAAATCTTATATATAAGGATACAATAACACCTATATCGTTACTTATGACGGCATTGCGACTTCCTCCCACCCCATTAATTCGAGGGAGAAATCCAAACTTTAAGAACTGAAAATAAACCCTGCGAAATTCTCAGGAAGCCTCGCTGCAAATTATCCCTCCCTGTCTGGGGTCAAAGCGAGGGAAGGCGGAAAGACAGCACCAACCGGTTACCGCAACGTGGCATCCCCTCGCTCGCCGCCGACACTCTCGCGGCCCCGGACCCCGAGGCGTCGCCCCGAGCCTAAGGTTTGGCTTCCCGAAGCCACCTCCGAAGCTGACATGCATCCCCTCTATATCGCGTCCCCCAACCCTCGTCACCACTCGTCTCACTCCCACTAAGAGAGAGGGAGGGAGAGGAAAGGGGCAGTGGAGGATTCGAAACTTGGAACGATCCCCACTATCTACGGGGAGAGATTGGGCAGCTGTTACTACAAATCCCACCACTGCACATCTCACTCTCTCTCCTCTCTCCTCTGTCTTGTGTCTTCTTTCTCTCTCTACATTCACCCACCTGTTCGTCGGATGACTGCTCCCCTGATCTGAAAGGTGGTGACCCCGATTGGGTCGTCGTTGTTGGTCTTATCGTTACTGTTGTTGGATTGATTGGTAAGCAACTTCGTCTTTGCTGTGTTGTTTGATGGGTTTCCTTCTGTGTTCCTCTGTTCTTGATGGTGGGATGATGAACAGTGGAGCTCGATCCCCTTTTTTGTTTTTGAATGTGGACTTTATCGTTTTTTTTTGTTTTTGGAGTTTGTGGGGTTTCGACTCTGCTGCGTGTCTTTGTGTAAGAACTGCAATCGATTTGCATCTGATGGTAAGAAGGGTTTGATTTAAGTGTTCTTTCTGCGGGAAAAAAATAAACTTTTGTTTGGTTTCAGTTGCTCGATATCTGACGGTCAAAATCCACAATTCCGAATAGAACTTTTGGCATCGAATGGTTAAAATTCCGTATTTTTATCTCAGAATTTGCATTTTTATAATCAGAAGAATTAGATTTATGTGTTTCTGCTCCCATGCGTCTCTATGTTGGGGAAAAAGGGATTTTTTGCTCTAATTTCTTGGAATCTGATAGTTAAAATTCCAGATTTTTATATTAAATTCTGCATTTTTATCACCAAGAAATCTCCGCATTAAAATATTTTTTTTCACTTTAATTGCTTGATATCTGACAGTCAAAAGCAACAATTACGATTAGAATTTTCGGATTTATGGGTTTTTTCTCACATAAAAAAAAGGTTAGTTTCACTTCAATCGATTGCCATTTAATGGTTAAAATTACCGATATTATCTCAAAATTTTATTAGAAACTTCCCAGATTTATGTGGTTTTATTTTAAATTCCTAGGCATCTAATAATCAAAATTCCAGATTTTCTAATATTAATTTCTGGATATTTTATTTGAAAAATTTCGGGAATCGATTAAAATATTGGTCTCTGAGCTGTTCGAATTCAGAAGAACGTTCTTATTCATTCCACTCCATTATTGTTTTGGGGCTCACAATCATTTGCCTCTGCTCAGATCTCCACCATTTTTCACTGGTTTTAATAATATTAAAATCTCCTATCTCTGAAATTTTACTTTAGTTATCTATCTCAGATTTGATTTTGATGAACTGGAGATTAAATTACAGTTTATTGGCCTTTTTTGCGAATTGATTTTTAAAAAAATTGCTCTAGTTGGCCGGAGCCGGCGAAGATGATGCACGCGAAGTCTGAATCCGATGTGACGTCACTCGCGACGTCCTCGCCGCCACGGTCACCGAAGCGAGCGGTGTACTACGTACAGAGTCCGTCGAGGGACTCGCATGATGGCGACAAGTCGAGCTCGATGCAGCCGACGCCAGTGTACAACAGCCCCATGGAGTCCCCCTCGCATCACTCACTCAGCCGGCACTCTCGCACGTCGTCAGGGTCCCGGTTCTCAGGCACCCTGCGCTCGTGGTCGGGACGCAAGGCAGGGCAGCAGCACCGGGGAGGAGCGAAGAGGAATGAGAAAGGGTGGCCGGAGTGCGACGTGATCCTGGAGGAGGGGAATTACGATGATCTCGACGACGACAAGCAGATGACAAGGAGGTGCCAGATCCTCATCGGCTTCACAGTGTTTGTGCTCTTCTTCACCTCCCTCTGCTTGATCATCTGGGGCGCGACGCGGCCTTACAAGCCAAATATCATCGTCAAGGTATGATCTGCATGGATAAAATACGTAACCCGATCCAATTCGAAAGCGATTGATGATATCGCTTATGCATGGCATGTGTTCTAATTAGAAGGATTAAAGGTGTTTTAGTGTAAAAATACCAAATTTCTATATTAGATATTCGTAAGGACTTAGAATTCTAGTTATTGGAATTTGAGGGTCCCAATTCGAACATCCACTATTCGGTGGGATTAATTTGCACGCACACAAATTTGGTGAATGACTAATTAGGCAACGTATATATTTTTTAGGGATTTTTACCCGACCGACCCTATAATCTTTGCCAATTACCTCTACGACCTTCGAAACATCGTAATTCCTTCCTGGACCCCGTAAACTTGCTCCGTCTTACCCCATGAACCATGCCGTTAAATTGACACATCTTGACCTAACTTAAGTGGGTTAAAACTGAGTTAATCAAACCATATAAAATCTAACGGTTAGAATTATTCCTGTCTTCCTCCTTCCTTCTTCTTTTATCTTCTTCTTCATCTTCACAATCCATAACAGAACCTTACAACACAACGAGACTTTAACAGGAGGTGGAGGAAGCCAGGTGGAAGGGGAAGCCGGGGTCAGTGCGGGAGGCCGGGGGGATGGTTCGAGCGGCAGGCGCGGGGGAGCTCTGCGGCGTTGGTCCGGGAGGCGGGAGGGTCGGTGCGAGAGGCGATGCGGGGAGGGGGTCAGTTTTGCGGCGTTGGTTCGGGAGGTGGGAGGGTCGGTGCGAGAGGCGTGAGGGGCTCCACGGGGGGTTGCGGGGGAGGGGAGGTTTGAGCGGCAGGCGCGAGGCGCGCGGGGGGCTCTGCGGCGTTGGTCCGGGAGGCGGCAGGGTCGATGTGAGAGGAGGTGCGGGGGTCCGGGGGGGAACGAAGGTATGGAGCCGGCAGTGGTCACTGCTGCAAGACTCGATGGTCCGGGGGGGCACGAAGCTATTGAGCCGGCAGTGGTCACTGCTGCAAGACTATCTCCAGGTGATGCACTACGAACAACTGCATGTCCTCACTTCATTCAGATCATGGGTGATATGATGTCTCGAAGCAACTACATGTTCTTGTCTTGTTAATAAAGCAATGGCTCAAAATTATTATCCTCGGTTGATGATGAATCTACAGGTGCTGAAGAAGGAGCCGGTGGAGGGTCGGTGCCAGAGGCGTGGGAGGCTCCACGGGGGGAGGGGGCGGGGTCGGTGACCGGCTGCCACTGGCGAGAAACGAACCTCACGATGGAGATGGTGGGGAAAAGGAAACGAACCTCACGATGGAGATGGTGGGGAAAAGGAAGAGGGTGAGAAGGAGTGGCAATTGATGTAAATTCAATAAACAAAATAGGTATAATATAAAAGAATGTAACGGAATCTGGTTAGTTTTAACCGATAAATGGATGTGGGTTAACCACAGGGTTTATAGGGTAAGAGTTAGCAAGTTTACGGGGTCCGGGAAGGAATTACGATGTTTCGAAGGTCGTAGAGGTAAATGGCAAAGATTATAGGGTCTGCCGGGTAAAAATCCCTATTTTTTAAAACATTATAGGTCTGGCTTCCAATATTTCAATGGGACATTAAATTTTGGGATGTTTTTATAGCATCCCTACAACTTTGTTTAATTACAATGACATCCTCGTAATTTACACCATGACCTGTAATCTTACTAAATCTTACAACGTAACTCCTGTGATATCATGACATTTCCTTCTTCTGCGAAGAGAAGCTGTAGAACCTTTTTTTAACTGATGCGCAGAGTCTGGTGGTCACTAATTTCTACGCCGGAGAGGGGACTGACTACACCGGAGTTCCGACAAAATTGATCACACTCAACTGCTCGTTGACGCTGAGCATATACAACTCTGCGCCGACATTCGGCATCCATGTCCGATCCAGCCCCATCAATCTCATGTACTCCCAGATCACCGTTGCTAGCGGGCAGGTAAGCTTTCTATGGCATCATATCCTCACACCTCTCATCTTGTTTGGTCGTTATCGATTTTGATGATACGCAGAGGAAACCATCAAATACAAATATTGGTGTTATCGTATCTTTATCTCCCTAAGATGGCTTTTTCGTCGTAAAACCGCAGCTGAAGAAGTACTACCAGGCAAAGAAGAGCCATCGGACAAGCTCAATCCTCCTGCAGGGCGAGAAGGTCCCGTTGTACGGAGCGGGGGCGGGCTTGGTGTGGACACCAAGCGGCGGGCAAGTCCCTCTGGTCCTTGACTTCGACATCGTCACCAGGGGCTACGTTGTGGGGAGGCTCGTGAGGACGACGCACCGGAAGCATGTCTCGTGCACGGTCACACTCGACTCGACGAAGACCAAGCCCATCAAGTTCGTCAAGAGCAGCTGCACCTTCAGCTGAGAGGATTGTCCTCGCAATGTGCTCGCAAAGGTTTGCGTTTTAAGCTTTTGTTCTTGATAGCTATACTCCATTTGTTTGTGTTGTCCAAACAAATAATGTTTGAAGGTTTTCAGGTGTTTGTTTTTGTACTATGTTCCTAACTATGTATTGATAATTATCACATTTAGATGATATTTAAAGCCTTTATTAAGGATGGAAATGGTTCCACTTGAAAATGTCCCTAAAGAGTGTGTTCACTTGGGAAATAGCCCCCAAGAATAAGGGTGTTATTCCCTTCCATTCCCCTCTCTTTCTTTTAGGACTGGCTATTGAGTCACAGCTCGATGAGCCATGCTCGGACTCGACTCAATAAGGGTTTGTGAGCCTGGCTCATTAGGCTATTGAGCCGAGTTTGAGTCAGAATTTTGGCTTGATAGCTTAATGAGCCCTCAGCTCGATAATTCAATACTCGATAAGGAATATATATATAGGGACCCCTTCAAATGAGGTGGGGTCTCACCCAAATAGTGGTGAGCCATCAATAACATTTGTTGGATTGAAATGGTGTGGATGGGATTAAAACCACCAAAATTTTTGGGGGTGGTTTTGATTTATTTCACTTCCTAAAATGTAGGATTAGATCATGCGAGTTAATAGGGATGAGTGATAACGCATGTTTCCTAAAAAATAGGGCTGCGATTTGTTTTATTATGGAAACTTTAACGCCTATTTGGGATTCAACCATAAAAAAAGAGCTTCAAATTACATTTTTCTCAATCTGTAATGAAAAACTTTTATCTATTTTGCATAATACTGCTGAGATTTTAAATAAACCTCTTAAGTTTTACAAAGTATATAAGTTACCCTATTTAAGATTATAACCAACAAAGAAAATGATATATGTCGATAGTTGTTTGAATTATTTAAATATATTTTAAATTCTAAATAGGCTAACTTTAAATTTATATGATAGATTTTACAAATTTTCATGGAATTAGCTTTACAATTGATGCCATTTTTTATTATTTTAAATTCTTGAACTGGGAATTGATTTAAAATGTATCATTACACAATAATATAGAAAATTTAGACATTCAAAACATAGGAATCACTCAAAATATGAAATTGTGGTTTAGAATGTCATTGTTCAATTGGGCGTGAGTAATGTAAATGCCAGAATAATGAATAGAACATCCACACAAATTTCGGATGGATAAACAAATGGAAAGAATCATTCATAAATTTCCGAATTTAATGGGAACAACTTGCGTCAACAAATAGAATTTCCAAAGATGATGAGACGAAGGTTGTTTTGACGGTGGTTTCGGTGGAAAAAATGGTTTTGATATAGATCGTAGATTCAAATCCAACGCTCTAAAGCGGTGGCTCACCATAATAGTGGTGAGACACCGCCTCATTTGAAGTTTCTCCTATATATATATATATATATATATATATATATATATATATATATATATATATATATATATATATATATATATATATATAGACCACACACACACACACATACATATAATACTTATATATAATACAAACAAAATAGAAGTAGCCCTTTGCAATTTTCCATCCACTAACTTTGCCCCTCCTACGAGTAACGAGTCATGACTCGATTCTCGAATCTCATTCCCGCGCACACATTTGCCTCCCGTCCAAGCATTAGAAAATTAGTAATTTTTCTTTTCTTTTACAAGCAAATAGAATGTTACAGTATAATTAAGATTTTGTTCACAACTTGGATAGTGGCCTAATGGTAAGGAACACATTTAAGATAGAACATGTCTTGAATTCAAACTCATGCAAAACACTTTTCAACCAAAAAGTACCAATTTACCTTAACGAGCTTATCTTAGGCTCGAACACAGACCGAGCTCGATAAGGAGCTCGAGCTCGATAAGGTGCTCGATCGAGCCTTATCGAGCCTGAGCCATCTTGATAAGGGCTCGAGCTCATCGAGCCCAAGCCAAGGGCTAGCTCGGCTCATTGGGCTTGATAGCCAGCCCTACTTTCCTTGTATGACTATTCCCCTCCCCTCCCTCTTATTCCATCCGTATTCCTATCTTTATTCCACCTTACCTAACCTTAATTCATCTTATCCACCTTATTCCTATCCTTCCAGTCGAACAGAAATACTGCCTTAGTCCAGCTTATTCCTCACTCTTATTCTTATTTATTCTTGAACCAAACGCATCCTTAAGCCATGTTCGTTTGGAGAATAAGCACTGGAATAAAGGATCAGTACTCTGTCCGATGCGATTCCCAAGAGTACGATTATTCCCATCCATATTTCATTATTTCACCTTATTCCACACTTAAACCTATCTTTGTTCTACCTTACCTACCTTATTCCACATTATTCTCCTGATTCCTATCTTTCCAACCAAATAAAGAATAGACCGTAATTTCCTTATTCTTCATCCTTATTCTTGCTTATTCTCGAATGGAAAAGTACAACCTTCCATAAAAGGACAATATGTTTGTATATTTGGGTGTCCGGAAAAAAGGATTTGTTGTTAAGAGATTTTGTCGCGATTGATTTTTTGAAGTTTGGAAAAATAATTATATGTTGAGCATTTTATAATTTCTAGATGAAAAGATGGTATACTATAATATTATGTGTGTAATGATAAATATTTGTGTAATGATAGAAAGAGAAATGTGTGGTTTGATTTATTAAATGAGACTTATTTTCAAGTGCATCTCATATGATTCGAAATAAAATATGATCGTGGACCGCACGTGGATAGAAATGGGGTTTATGGCAAAAACATGATTTTTTTTAACTGTAGATTCAGTAATTTCGGTGGTTTGAAGCATCCCTTGGGATTTGAGTTCGAGATTTTTAAGGTGTAGGCACACTGTACTACCGCATCACTTCTTCAGTTCTGCAAAAACCTGATATTAAAGAACATGTAAACTTTAGGGTTCAAGATGTAAATTTTCCGTAATGATATTGAGGTCACGTAACTTCAATGCAATTACAGTTATGCTCCTAATCAAACATCATAAATCTGTAAAGAAAAGAAACAGTGGATTTTGTCTTAATAGCCAACTTTTCAGCATTGTACAATTCAAGGAACATTTGTGTTAAAAAATAGAGATTTTTACCCTTGTGCCCCTGTTTGATTGTGTAATCACAGTTATGTCCATACTTTTTTGCAATAACACTCGTGCCCGATATTCTTATTAAATTCGCAGCAAGGCCCTTCTGTTATTACACTTTTATGGCCTTGTTTGACGTCTACGGAAGGACACTATTGTGAATTTTGTAATTAAAAAATGAGTAAATTACAAAAAAAATCTTGAACTATACACCTGATTTCAATGTCATACCTGAACTTTAAAAAGTAACAATGTGGTACCCGAACTTTCAAATTTGTCTCAATGTGGTCCTCCACCATAGGAATTTAGTTGATTATTTCGTCGTTTTAACCTTAAATTTCAATCTTCAGTGACCACCTTGAGACAAATTTGAAAGTTCGGGTACCACATTGTTACTTTTTAAAGTCCAAGTATGACATTGAAATCAGGTGTATAGTTCAGGGTTTTTTTTTTGTAATTTAATCTTGATTATTCATACATGTTTCGTATAATACGATGAAAAACGTTCATATTACTCTACTAGATCCAAGACACAATATGTCTCCATCAATACGAATTTTCTGCGAGAAATGGCTTAAACACCGGATTGCATGAAGATCTTTTGCCACAGACCCCCCACAGCAGGAAGCAAAAAACCACGAAGCAAAATCCTTGAAATCAATAGAAGCAATGACACTTCGAAGATCAACTATGGTCCCGCTATAAATTGAAATGTTTGCTTACAATTGTAAACACGATTTCATGGAGAAAAAATTGAATAAGCCGACTCATGGTATGGTGCTGCGAAAGCTACGATCAAAAGGGCAGCGCACTCTAACCACGATTTCTCTACAAGAACAAGCAAAGAAAAGCGTACTTACTCAAATGTGTTTGTGCTCAGTCCGTGATGAGGTTCTTGAAGAGAGTGCTGCCGATCCTCCCAGGCGGCCAGTACCTGAACACGGATCTTCCGAGTATGTTCTTCGAAGGAAGGGGTCCCCTGTCGAAGATGGTCGTGTTTTCACCCATCTAGAGTGGAAAGAGAGCTGAAAAAAGGTATGGTTCGTTGGATTACCAGACGTGAGAGTCGTAGCTGTTGTTGCGATTGTCTCCCATTACAAACACCGTGTCTTTGGGTACATGCTGCAAGGAAATGCAATGATCGTCATGATCTGAAGATCGCCGTGATCTTTCAACTGATTATGTAGAGCTTACAATTGGATTCATGTCATATGCTGGCGGCTCAAGGATGAATTCTTCGTCTCTCTCGACGCCATTTACAATAAGTTTCCCACTGTGCACCTTCGACAAGAAAAATAATAGCATAAAAAAAAGTACCTAATTGTATACTAACAAAATTATAATATAAATAAAATCTTAACAAACCATAACTGACTCTTAAGAAGACTTAAATCGATGTCGATTAATTAAGCAAGAAAAAAATTAATGACCAATTACGTTTAAGCAAGCAAAATAACTGAAGAAAACTGATATAAACCCTAATTCAATCAGATCCTTAATCCGTGCTTGCATCAGGGAGTTATCACAGGTGTAGAAAACTTTCGATTATGTTTCCTCCAAATATGTAACAAAAAAACATTTCGGTCACTAAAATGTAGAGTATACCAACCTCTACTACGTCGCCTTCGTTAGCAACGATTCGCTTGATGAAAACATCCTCACCAGTGTAACCGTTTTCCTGAAATTTATTGCTTTCAGGTGTTAGCTAGTACCTACTGCATTACTGTAATCGTCCGTCGGCATTTCATGAATAGAAATCACCTGTAAAACAGTTGGGCTTTTGAAAATCACGATTTCATTCACCCTTGGCTTCCTGAAGTAGTACGAGATCTGCAAAAGAATAAGCAAAAAAATGCATCTCAACGTTGGCGCCAAACACGAGCATCCGACAAGAGGACATTCAGATAAGTGATCATGCATTGCTCGTAACAAATGAACAATATTGTTTATTCTCGAAAAAAACAAAACTTTGATCTAAAAGTAGCCCGCCTAGTGTTCCTCAGACCAAAGAGCGACCTTGGTGCTCGTGCAGACAGATTAAGCGCAAAGAATGCTCGAAAAGGACATGTAGATTATGTGAGTAATGCATCTTTAGACGGTCAGTACATAATGTGTATAACCCCGTAATCACTCAATGTACTTGTTGGGAACCGATCCAATCAAGAACACACAAGCACGAAACAATCCAAGAAAAAACACACATACTGTACAACACACGATGATATCGAAAATTTGCCTAAATCTGTTGATGACCAGGCTTTGTTATTTCCTTTCACGAAAACAACATATGAAGTACATCATGCTAGGATTCACCGGATTGCGTGAAAATATAAATAGTACACAGTACCACAGTGCTCTTACGTCGAAAAAAGGGGATGTCACCCTACTGTGACCCCCACCAACTCACCGCCGAGTTAGATCGGCGATTCAGCATGTATGTTGCCAATCAATCTTCATAAGAGAAAACCTAACGGTTCTTGCTTAAAAAGTTTCCAACATAATATCATTAGAAAACCGGTATATGGTCCATGAACTACAAACCCAGTTCCAATAAAGTAAATGAAAACGTAACAAGATGGTCCCTGATATCTACGATTTATTTCAATGTGATCAGGGTTAATGTCGTTTAAGATTGGAAAGATATCAACCCAATTGGGGATGATGGAAACACATACGTGTATATATCCCATACACTATGCTACCATGTCAATTTTATACCTATTTTAACATATGCATCAGTATCACTCCGATATCTGCAAATATCGAATATGTACGGATATCCGATATCCACTTTAAAACAGGTATGGATATAGATATCACTCCGATATCTGCAAATATCGAATATGTGGCTGTAGAACATAAATATAATTGTAGACTAAAGCTAATTTATAAATTATTTTGCAATTATATGTATCATTTGATACCAGCTTCAAGGATACAGAAACATATCTTTCATATCCCTCAAACATCTGCATCATCAACCATTTCTTGTATTCATACCTTAACATAATAAGGTACAGTAAGACATATATGTTGGAAAATACTATAGTTTTCTAGCACTGTTTGTAAGGTCCATCTTGTGTGCAAATTGGAAATTGCATAGAATTAAAACAAATCTTGGGAAAATAATATTTGTTTACAAATATTTTGAAATACAAAGGAAATCCTACAATATATACCTTAACATAATAAGGTACAGTAAGAAACTTCAACCAACTAAAAAAACTAAATAAAAAATTTCAAACATATACAGCAGCTCAAACGAGGACGAAGAAGAAGACGACGAACCTTCTCAGCAGCAATCCGATCCCCAACATCAAGAGTGGGGTACATGGACAAGGACTCTATGAGCCGCGGCTCCGCCGCGCAAACCCTAAACGCCAGCGAAATCGCCACCGCGGCCGCCACCTTCCTCGCGTCCACCAGATCCTCCCAGAGTCCCTTCCTCACCGGCAAAGACTCCACCTTCCCCGCTCCATCCTCCACTCCGAGGCCCAAAGGAGCCGCCTTTCGGCGCTCCCGAGGGCCGGGGAGGTGCAGAGGTAGGCTTTTGGGGGTTTTGGTGAGGTGGGTGACCCTGGCGCATGGAGGGGAGGGGACGGCGAGGTGGGCGGAAGTGGAAGAAGACGGGGTTTTGGACCTCTTGGCGAGATGGGTATGCGTTGGATTGGGGTTTTGGGATTGCGGGAATAAGATCTGGCGCAATGATCCCATCTCTGCTCCTCGAGCTCTCCCCTAATGGCGGAGAGGGGGAGAAGGTTTTTGGAGGGTCTAGAGGTGGAGATTGTGGAAGTACCCAAATGCCCCCGCAGAGATTTTGATTTTTGTATCAGAATCTGTTTACTATATTTTGTATAATTGTGATGAAATAAATATATCTATTTATTTCTGTATTTAAGCTAATCTATAAAGTATTTCCACCATTATTTATACCTAATCAGTATCTATTTTTATTTATATTCATACCCCCAACGTTTTCATCCCTATTAAGGAAAAATTATATTCGTTTACTCAAGGTACTTTAACTAAAATCAACACTTTAAATGCCCCCAACAAAAATCAACTTTTTAAATACTGGAACAGAGCTATCTTTTCAAAAGACAGCTCGGCTTGATTGTTTTCTTCATTTTCATGAAGAAAAGTTTAACTTTTAGAAATCATAAAAAAGTCCCTGCGAAGAAGTTGCATTTTTTTTACCTAGGACTATTTGCTATTTCTAAAAGTCAAACTTTTGACAAGGACTATTGTACAATTTTGAAAAGGCTGCTTCTTCATGAGGGCCTTTCAGTTATTCTCGAGTATTTCATCTTCGGTGTCGTGAATTTAACATCGTTTTTTCCACCCTCACATGTTTCTCAGTGTAGCAGTCAACTGTTGAAAAAATTATGTATAGTAGATACAAGAAGCACAACTTGCAGGACTTCAATATCCACGGGTTTCTTAGAGAGTGAGTTATGTCCTTTGCTTGAGTGAAACATGCCAGCTTTATCAATGTTCCAACAAAAATATTTGTATGCATCAAAAACCTCAGGTTCTGCAGGCGAAAAACATTAAAAAAGATAAATTTTAGCCGATGGTGCGGCTACCATTGGTGGGGAACTCGCCCCCGAAGCCAGTGAGAAGATGAAAGAGTTCGACCAAAGAGAAAGTGCACGGTCACAGAACTTGATTATATTCGAGTAGTTGTCGTTGCGATCTGAGATTTCAATACTGAGAAAGCAAGCACATGATGTGCATCTCCTTTCCGCCGATTCACGAGGTGCCCCCTTCAACGCAAAGGTCTCCGTACGCTGTCATAATCGTGTAATATCGGAAAACAGAGGTCAGTAAGAACATTGCTTCATCATACCAGTACATGACTAGTTTAGACATAAGAACTGAAGCCCCCTCCAAGAGGTACTTGTGGTCTGAACACGGATTCCGCCAACAAGTGAGCGCATCGCTGGAAGCCGATGTTCTGAAGAAAAACAGATAACATAAGAATAAGTGGAGCATATTTTAACTTAATAAGGTTCATAAGAATAAGTGGAGCATATTTTAACTTAATAAGGTTCATTTCCATAGTGATTAAGGGTGAACCTCTTACATCCTATGTTGTGGTTGTTTCATGATTGTTCGTTTGATGTGTTGTAACAACCTTTAAATTTTCTAGAAAAGCAAACCAACATACCGGAACACTCAATATCAGCCCTCGAGAATCGACGAGAACAGGAAGAGACCTTCTGGCGGCAGCGGGAATGGACTTCAGCTTCTCCAGAGCTCTCTTTGTCGACAGACACATATGACTGGAACAAAAGTTTGTCATTTGCGCCTTCGAAAGATCTGCGAGATGCAGCCAGTCGGTATCGACCATGCATCGAACCGAAACTGTCATCTCCGGGCTAATCATGCAGGAATCACACGACTCCTTTGCAAGTTCATGTCCATTAACATCTCCAACTAATTGCCATCTCACTAGAAATCTGTCCATGAAAAGACACGTTCGACCATGCTCAAGAACGTCTGGCATATCTGTAGATACGGACTTACACCTCGGTCCATCGTTCTTTGGATCAGTCTTTGTATTGAAAAGCTCCTTTTCTTCCATTTGCAATGATTGAATGCCGTTGTAAGTATTGTTGCTGATGATATTAAGTTTCTTTGCCTCCTCTAGAATACAAGTAGACGATTCTGCATGGATAAATTTCACATCCGATCTTCGTGGCGAGAAATCTAAGCGAAGCTTCGCATTCAGAACGATCTCGTTTATCTTCAAGTGGCTGTGATCTCCCGTGCATACGTGTGTATGATATATCCTTGTCTTCGAAGATGGGGAAGAGTCGGGAGAGCAGCAAACAACAACTTGGGTCCCTCTAGACCCTGGTGAAGGGCATAAGTAGCAACCGCCGGCTGTGAGAGCATTCTGAAATTTCGAGAAAAAAAAATCAGAGATTCAACTACATTTATCTACATGTTTCTATAGAACCAGAAAATAATTCAACAAGAACACAAAACACCAGAAAAATGGCAGATCAGAACGTAAAGATTCGAAACAACAGAATACAACTCCATCAAAATATAGAAAACACACAAAATATATATGCAAACATGGAAGAATCAAGAGAACCTTGGACGGGATATTGCGGATGTAATCCAACAGTGATTGTAGAACACTGCCTCGAATTTGCCTGTGCCTTTGTGAAATAAACTGTAGCAAGAATAGATAGTTAAGTTTTTAAACAATCCACGAATTGTTTTATGCTGGAGTAAAACAAGTCAAAACGTGCGGCCATATTACCTGCACGATATATGTGAGAAATCTCGAAAGACATAAATCATCAATGTTAGAAGGATCGAGCTTTTTCAGATCGATAATGGCATAACCAAGCTGCAACGATGGAAGCAAAAAGGTTAGAATCGGTTTACTCCCACTTTCTTATAGCCTAGATCTCAATGAGTTGTGATTTTTCAAACAAGAATATCCAATCAAGAAAGAAATGACGAATGGCATGGCTTTCATAGTGTAGATTTTAAACTATACGATGAGCATGACTTCTTGTGGGCTGCTAGGTTTTTCTCTTTGTTACGGAACCATAGAGGGCATGTGTTACAACTTAGAATACGGACAGGATTAACACCCAAGCTTCATTTATCCCAATGCAACATTTTGAACACTCCCCCCTTAAGTTGGCAATAGATGTCAATCATGCCCAACTAGCTCACATTTTTTTGACTTTATAAATGATTGAAAGATTTCAACAGCATGAACCTTCACTCAGTCTAACGTACTCGGTGCAATCATGTTGTACAGGATTGTTGCAAGATTAATGACAGCCTTACTGTCTCGGTAAAGCGTCATAGGAAGGTTGATGGGCACACTGATATCATTAAGAATAACTTGGACCGCTTGTTTCTTGCTTTTCCATATGATTTATAATTTCCGTCAAGGTATATCGAGTAACCAGAGGTGGAGTGGTGATCATCATTGGACCCTGCCCAATTTGTAGTTGTGTAGGCATTAATATTAAGTTCAGTATCCTTCACAGAAAATAACTCTTTGACTGGATTTTCTTCATCTATGACATGATCTTGTACTCTTCATTAAGATGCGCATCGTCGAGAGCATGCATTTGCCACATTTATATAAGTGGTGTTTGTCCTAGTGAAAGTAAGACACACATATATATAAGCTTCCTAACAAGCTTATAGTCATAACTATTGAGAGGACCACCAAGAGGTCTTCATCTGTGAGGCTGTGCTTGCAGTTCACCACATAAGTGTGGTAGTCGGTCAACGCCCCACCTTCCATGTTTCATTAATAATATGAAGAACATATTGGTACTTAACTCCTCTATAGATAGAACTATTTAGATGCTGAGAAAATACTGAAACTTTCCTAGGTTTGTAATCTCGAATTTGGTTGCAAGCTTGGCTTTTAAGCGATCAATCTCAATATTATCATCACATGTACAAACTATATCATCAACGGTTGAATAGGAGAATTGTGATTCACTTAACCATGAAAAAAACCTGGAGATCCTTATATAAGGAGACCTAGTATTAGGGTTACAAGTTAAGCTCTCAACACTCCCCTTCAAGTTGGAGTATATATATCAATCATGGTCAACTTGTAGCAACATTTTTTGAACTGTGTGCGAGCAAGTGACTTGGTGAACATGTCTGCAGTCTGATCTATCGATGGTATGATGTGAGTTCGAAGTAGCTCTCTCCGTATCAGATCTCTAATGTAGTGGCAGTCAACTTCCACATGTTTAGTGTGTTCGTGGAACATGAGATTGTTGACTATGTGGATGTGTGGTTGTCACATCTGAGCTCCATAACATTGATGGGGGTGATATGAAGATCTGTGAATATGGATTGAATCAATACTACTTCTGTTGCAACATGCGCCATTGCTCTGTATTCACTCTCAACACTTGAACAAAAGATCATTGCTTATTTCTTGCTTCTCCCAGTTACTAGATTTCATGCCAGATAGGTGCAGAAACCGTAGTGGACTTTCTATCTATCATGCATCCTTCATAGTCTACATAAGGTCATGAGGTCAAAATTGTTGCCTTTGGTGAATTGTAGACCTCTCCTTGGGGAGGACTTGATGTACCATAGAACCATCATGCATGCATCGAAGTGAGCTGAAGTAGGGAAGTCCACGATCTGTCTCAACTTCCCAACAGCAAGAGAGATATTTGGGCGAGTGATGGTAAGGTATAATAACTTACCCATTAAGCACATGTCTCCATGGAAGGCCGTATCAATATCGATATCGTTTTGATCCACCTGGAAATGGATATATCGACGATATATCGACGATATCGATGGAAATGTCCAAAATGGCTCAAAAAAGCCAATTTTTTGGCATTTTTTTCATAAATTAAGGTCATCCAAGATATTAAAACAACAAATAACGTACAAATATACACTTATATCACACATATCGGTCCATTTATAGATCATATATTGCACATATCGGTATCGTACATATCGGTCATCTCGATGTTAATGTCGATTCTTGACTTATATATTGGAAATGGATTCCATTCAAGTTCTTATAAGTTTATAACATGAAATACTACAAATATACACTTCATAACACACATAGATAATTTATTAGGACTATGATCCTTAAACTGCATATATCGGTCATATCGATTGAAATATATAACGAGACAATCGTTGTTTGACATAAAGATTTATCTATATACAAGATACAACAATAAATGAAAAATATACAAATCAATTTAACAATGTAAAAAAGATGACCTAAAACCAAGAATTCCGCGGCGGATCTAAATTGGCCCCCCTGCCCTGTTGTGTCTCATAGCGGATTGCGGACTCAATGAACTGGATATAGTTTTCCCATATCATATACGAGTACATGGCCTTATAATCCATGATATACTGCCTGTATTGATGGTCATCAGTCCCTATGAGTATCCCGAGTCGAGGATAAGCATTGCTAGATCCGGTGTCATGAGGTGCACGTCGAGGCTACGAAGTACTAGCTTCAGATCCTCGAGATGACGAGGATGGAGTATAAGAAGATCTCTGCGGAGGAGGAGGACCTGGAGGAGGAGCGTAGTACTCAGGGAAGAAACTGAAACTGTCACCACCAAAGAAGCTGCTCTGTCTCTACTTGAGTTGGCTACCTTGATAGTTCTCACCGTTGTAGCTGTTATATCATCCATACCCACTGTTTCTACCATATCCATAAGATGGAGGAGTATAAGCCTGAGGAGGAGGTCCAGGTGGAGGAGTAGGAAAATATTCAGAGAAGACGCCAAATGATCTTTCATCTTGTGAAGTTCTATATCCGCCCATGGGACTGGGTGTTCCTCCACGGTATGGGCTATCAATGTCCACGCAACTCAACGAACCTACAGATGATCAAATCATCCATGTAGCTATCTGTAGGATGATGGTCACGTCATCCATATGCATCGTAATCCATAGGTCCTGGATTCAGACTTGGGACAAACTGCCCATGTATGTTTCCACGTCGTTCCATGTATTCTCACACTGACTCGAATCTTGTATCATCATGTGGTCCACGACCACCCCCTGCAGACCCTGACCCCCTTGAATATGTCTTACCATCACCTGATCCACCACGACCACCAACAACATCGTCATCATCATCATCGCTCCCACTGTCATCTTTTGATTTGGATTTGGATTTCGATCCAGTGGAGAGAATGTCGTCCATAATCGCATCAAGCTCCACCCTTCAAGAGGGTATGTGATTCGCCCAGATCTGGCCATGTAGTCACCAACATCTGCTCCCATTTGTTGGCTTATATTCTGATTCGCCTTGCTTTCCGGTTGATCGAGCAATGGAGCACCGTTGGGATCCAACCACCTCTACATAACATCTTCATCTGCATCGTCGTCATGCATCTTGAAAATATATGCAAGATCGATTGGGTCTGTGTAGTCCTCTTTGTCATGCCCCTCTCTTGCATGTTTCATCTTCAACCTCAAGTTGTAGTGCATAAAAACAAGATCGTGGAGCCGTTGTCCTCCCAACTTGTTCCGTCTCTTTAAATGGATCAAGTTGAATGTGCTCTAACATTTCATGAATAAAACTCAATAAATTGTAGATCTATTTTTTAAATTTTTTGATTTATTTAAATACAAACATTTTGTTAACAAAAATCACCACCAAATCATGTTTCCCTAACTCCTAAACAAGAGATCCAAACCAATTCATCCATAATCTCTTAATTACTACACAAACATCAAAAGCCCCAAAATTTAGAGCCTAAATTATATGCAAAAGGAAATTATGCAATACTAATGCATAACAAACATGATAACAAAATCACTAAGGAAGAGGAAATCAAAATCTCACTTCAAAACAAAGGAAGAGAGGAAAGCAAGGTTGGAATGCCAAGGTTGAGATGGTGGAAATGGCTGCCGATATGTCTTGTTTATAGGCAAAAAAAGATAAAAAAGATCCGAAAACTTAGCAATGAAGAAAAAGAATATGCCATGTGTCGGCGATATATCGCCGACACCCGATATATCGCTGATACCGTGTAAAAGGATATACACCTGAATATCAAAATGGGGGTGGTCATCAAAACTGATATATCGGCGATATATCGCCGATATATCGCTGACATGACCTCCCATGCATGTATCGACCAGTATCTTCAATATCACATGACCCATAGATGTGTCCTTTAGGATACATGGGTATCTGTGATGGCTTGGATCATAACATCCCTTTTTTTATAAAGCAGGTCGATGACATACTTCCCTCGAGACATGACTAATCCTCTCGCTTGGATCTTACAATTTCAATCCCCAAGAAGTATCGAAGCAACCCAAGTCTTTGATTACAAACGGTTATGCTAGTTGCTCCTTCACTTCTAGAATACATCAGAATCATCACATTTGAGGATGATATCATCCACATAAATAAGCATAGCCACAATTCCTTTTCCATTCTTTCGTATGAACAAAGAACGGTCTGCCAAAGATCAGATGAGGCCCAAATTCTCTAGTAACTCTGATAATTTCTAAAACCATGCGTGAGGGCTCTGTTTGAGGCCATATATGGCCTTGCATAGTAAGCACACCTTCTGACACTCCTCTTGAGCCTCCAAGATGAGAGATTATGACTCTATCAAGTCAATCGACAAGAGCAATCGCAACAACTCCAGTTTCAATGTCGATTTCCTCTTTCTACGTCAATTTCTTCTTCCATATCTCTAACCCCATCGAACATTCAAATATCTGCCCCACGTTCATCTGTAAGGGTACTCCTAATGGGTTGAAGACCATATCAACTGTTGTTCCATCTTGCAAGTTGTATTTTCACTGCCATCAGGTCCATACAGTGGATAGACGAACAAATGGAGAGAAAGTGTCAAAGAAGTCAACACCATCAGTCTATGTGAATCCCTTGTCACAAGCCTTGCCTTGTAGTGAGAAACGAACCCGTCTGGATTGTACTTCACCGTGAATACCCATCTGGATCCCACAATCATGTTATGACCAGGAGGATCAACAAGTGCCTAGGTGTTCCGAGAGATCAAGGTAGACATCTCTTCTTCCAATGCTAAGCACCATCTAAAATCAGGAAGTGTTTCTATATGAGTACGAGCGAATAACTGTAGAGATATGTTTCTTTACAACAGTTATTTCATGTTTCCGTACTATTTCATTATTCTATGTACTTATGAATGTCTTAAATAATTTACCCATAGGCTACTCTCCCATATAAGAGAGCCTAGGATTCACGGAATAAACAACTCTTTCTATTTTCCCAACATGGTATCAGAGCAGGGATCCTAGACCAGAGCTCCTGTACCGAAACCCTGACCCCCACCGCAAGCCCCTCCTCCCTGCGCCGCACCTCCTCTCTGCGCCTCCTCTCCTCCCCGCGCCGCACCTCACCTCCGGCAGCCCCGTGCCGTGCCTCCCTATGCTGTGCCCCAGGTCGTGCTTTCCCGTGCAGCATCTCGTGTTGCGCCTCGCTTAGGCTTCCGTGCCTCGACTTCCGTGCTACACCCAGGGTTGTTCCTCGAATTCCGTGCCACCTAGGCTACCACCACCTAGGCTCTCCCTTGCCGAGGTCGTTGCCTCCTTGGTTCCTGTGCATGACGCCAAGGCTTCTCTAGGCCTCGCCGTTACCTAGGTTCTCGTCGAACCTTCTTCTTTATGGGTTTGGTTGCTTGAGTCTACACATGCAACCGAACCGTGAATATTAGTGTAGACAAAAGTTTATCCAGTCTACAACCCTAGTCTTCTATTATCATTATGTCAGAAAGCAAAGCCGATATTCCATCCACATGCGCCTTCAGAGGTCCTCTGCCTATTGTGAAGATGGATGTGTCAAACTATGAACTGTGGGCTATGCAGTTCATGAGTATGATGAAGTCTACCGGTAAGAAACACATTCTTACCAAGGAAGAGCCTACTGAGAAGACTGGGGTTAACGCCTCATGGGAAGCGGATGATGCATACGCCAAGGTTTGGCTATCAGGCACGTTAGCAATTGAGATTGCTAATGATATTCTCCATCAACCCACTGCAAAAGCAATGTGGGATATTTTTGCTGCTACCTATTCACAGGCAAAGAATGAGACAGATTCTACAACTCCAGCATGACATCTTCACAATCAAGTCGAATGGACGGCCTCTCCACTCGTTATATACATCTTTGCGTGGAATGTTCGAGAAGCTCTATAGCTTCATGCCTCTCACATATACCCCTGAGCAGCAAAAGACCTATAAGAATGCCACTATGGTTGGTGTGTTTCCTGGCATCGCTAGATCCTGAATATGAGGCGGTCCGTTCCCAGATTTTGGTTGACTCCACTATTCCTCCTATGGAGGGAGCCTTTCGTAGGCTTAGTCGGATCATTGTTCCATCATCTACCGCAACTCCGACATCTTCGGCGATGGCAGCCTCCCGAGGTCGAGGAGGCTCTTCTCAGTTTCATGGATGAGGATCTCACGACAGAGGAGGTCGAGTTCGTCAGCCATGTAATTTTTGCCATCTTCCTGGACATACATAGGATACATGCTACTCCAAGCATGGATTCCCTGCCTCTGCTCGAGTAGCTGAGCAGATTGAGCCTCCGATTGCCTCTTCTCTGGATCAACGTTTTGAGGATCTGGTAGCACGATTGAGGGGCATTATACCTCCTTCCGGTTCTGTGTCATCTCCATCGGCCCCTGAGAGTCATTCAGATGTAGCTGCTTCAACCTCCTCCAGTACCTCAGGTAATACATATGCACTCACCAGCAGTGGTAGATCTGATGCTATAGAATGGATAATGGACTCCGGCGCCTCACATCATTTGTGTGGCGACAATGGTCAACTTACAGCCTACAACAGACAGGTTCCTCCGTAACGAATTGTGATCATTGCAGATGGGACCCATTCCCCAATTACTGGACAGGGGAAGATTAGTTTGACACCCTCTATGCATCTACAGAATGTGTTACATGCACTGACTTCTCTATGAATTTGTTGTCCATTAGTCAGATTATAAAGGATTTACATTGTCGTGCCATTTTTGACCCATCTTCTCTTGTTTTTCAGGACATCCTTACATGCAAGGTGATTGGGTGTGGCCGTGAGCATGGCAGCCTATATCGCCTAGTTTGAACTCCCTATGCTGGAATCTCCTCTCTCTCTCTGCTGGATCTGTCTCGTTATTTACGTGACACCTACGCTTTGGTCATCTCCCACTCCAGAAACTATGTCATGTTCTACCTCAGATCTCGCCTCATGCGTCCTTCCAATATGAGGCATGTCAGTTGGGAAAACATCACCGCTCTACTTTTCCCAGTCGTCAGAGTCGGAGCAGTAGCTCCATTTTCGAGTTGTTTCATATAGATATTTGGGGTCCCAGTCGTCTTCCTGATCACCAAGGGTACAAGTTTTATTTAGTCGTTGTTGATGATTTCTCTTGTTTGTCTTGAGTCTTTTTGTTAAAGAATAAATCTGAAGTTGGAGATGTTATCAAAAATTTCTTGACCGAAATACAAAATGTCTTTTCTGCCTCAGTCAAACATGTTAGAACTGATAATGCCTTGGAATTTTGTACTCATTGTCTCTCCAGTTATTTTTCAACCAAGAGAATTATTCATCAAACATCATGTACCTACACTTCACAACAAAATGGTATTGCAGAAAGGAAGCATCACCACTTGCTTAATGTTACAAGGACACTTCTCATTCAGAGTCATGCTCCTCGTTCCTTCTGGGGCGATGTTATTCTAACAACATGTTATCTTATTAATCGCATGCCCTCGTCAGTCTTGGGTGAGAAAGTTCCTTTCTCTCTTGCCTTTCCTGAGAAGGAATTGTTCTTCCTCACTCCTCGTGTGTTTGCCTCATTCGCATTCGTCCACCAAGTGTCTCCGGGTATTGACAAGCTCTCTCCTAGAGCTATCAAGTGTGTCTTTGTTGGGTACTCCAGGACACATAAAGGATACAGGTGTTATGATCCATTGCGCAGGAAGTATTACGTTAGTGTCGATGTCACCTTTTTTGAGCTCGTGATGTACTTTTCTCCTACAGGTGATCCGTTGATGTCTTCTGATACAGATGATAATATATACATGCCACCACCACCACAATTACCTCCCACAACACCACTTCCTATGCGCCCTCAACCTACTATAACGGTCCCCATTCCACCTTTGCCTCACCATTATACCCGTCGGCCTGCTCCTGCTCATGGTCAACGCTCATCATCTAGCACGTATGAGGTATGTTCTGATAAGACAGTTTCTAATGACGGGTCTAATGGTTTACCGACGCAGGATTCTTTACAGGAGACAGATGTAGAGGCTACAGATTTGGACCTGCCTATTACACTTCAGAAACCATATCCTTTGATCTCTTAATAGACGATTTCAGGAATTTTGCAGTTGTCTTATCAGTCGTGGATATTCCACGGAATTGTAAAGATGTTTTGAAGGACAGTCGACGGCGTTTGGCCATGGAAGAAGAGATGGTTGCTCTTCAATCAAGAGGCACTTGGAGCCTCGTTCCAGCTCCCACTAGAGTCTCTACAGTAAGCTGTAAATGGGTGTTTACAGTTAAGCAGAATGCAGATGGTACCATCGACAGATACAAGGCACACCTGGTGGCGTGAGGGTTTACACAGACATACGGGGTGGATTATCTCGACACATTCTCACCAGTTGCGTGTCATTCCACCTTATGGATTCTTCTCTTTGTTGTTGTTATTTGAGATTGGCCTTTATTTCAGTTAGGTGTCAAGAATGCATTTTTCTATGGTGATCTTCAGAAGGAAGTCTACATGCAACAGGCACCGGGTTTTGCTGGTGAGGAGGAGTGTTCACAGCTGTGTAGACTTCATAAGGCGATATATGGCCTTAAGTAGAGCCCTAGAGCCTAATTCTAGAAGCTTTCAGACTTGTTTAAGAAATAGGGGTACAAACGCTCGATGCAGATCATTCCCTTTTTATACAGAAGACATCCAGAGGTATGGTCGCTACTATGATATATGTTGATGATATTCTTATTACAGGAGATGGCATACAAGGAACAAAAATGGCGAAAGAACTTTTGGGTCATGAATTTGTCACAACGGATCTTGGAGTTCTTAGATCTTTCTGGGACTGGAGTTTGCCAGAAATCAACAAGGGTTTGTGATGACCCAAAAGAAATACATCACTGACTTGCTAAGCGACACAGAAATGCTTGGATGTCAGCCTGCTACCACACCCATGGATCCAAGCATGAAGCTATATTATGATGATGACACTGATGAGGTGGATAGGAGGAGATACAGAGAGTTGGTAGGAAAGCTCCTTTATGTTACCATCACCAGACCCGATATTTCTTTTGTTGTTACTCGGGTAAGCCAATTCATGGAGCAACCACGTCAAGTGCATATGGATGATATACATATGATACTCAGGTATCTTAAATCATATCCAGGTGCAGGTCTACTATTTAGAAAAGGCAAGGAGATTACCATCTCAGCATGTATAAATGTAGATTATGCAGGGTGTTCAAAGGATAGCAAATCCACTACCCGGTTTGATGTATATGTTGGAGATTCACTTGTCTCATGGAGGAGCAAGAAGCAAACTGTTGTAGCCAGATCTAGTGTTGAGTCTGAATATAGGGCTATGGCCCAAGTTAGTACAGAAATGATGTAGGTTCAAGCTGTCATTACATATCTATATATAGAAGTTCCCATTCCTATGGCACTGGAATGTGACAATCAAGCGGCTATATTTATTGCAAATAATCCAGCTTTTCATGAGCGCACCAAGCACATCGAAGTTGATTGTCACTATATACGAGATATGATTCAGAAGGGCTTTATTTCCACATCTCATGTCAGCTTAGGGAATCAGACTGCAGATATCGTTACCGAAGCATTACTCAAAGGACCTTTTCAGAAGTGCTCATCCAAGCTGAGCATGATCGACATCTATGCTCCATCTTGAGGGGGAGTGTAGAGATATGTTTCTTTACAATAGTTATTGAAGGATATGGTTAGATCCTCAAGCGCATCACGGAAGCGTGATCGTCGTATCGAATACGACGAAGAACGACTAGTCACACTAGTTGTTCTATGCAGCGGAAATTAAAAAATTTTCATGTGACGAAACCACATGATCCAAGAACACTTCTCGGATCGTTTCGTCTAAACCACAACCAAGTATTAGGTTTACCTCTTGAAGCGTGGTTGCGATCAAGTCTCTAAACGAAGAGACCTCCTGTCTCAAGTCCGATCCGTCGGAGGAGACGCTTGCGAGCGCGGGGATGAACCGCGTGCTTCTCGCAATCCATGTTGATGATCCAAGCGGCGGATCTCCTGATCTCGACACACGAGATCCGATGTCTTCTTCACGAGCGGGGCGCACCGAAGGAGATGGAGATCCACGAGCAAACCATCGGGCAGCATAACGACGATGCCGCGGCGATGGAGAACCTCTCTAGGGCATCCATGGTGGACGGCCACATGAGAGAGATGGAGAGAGGACGTGTAGAGAGAATGAGAGAGAGAGAGAGATTTGTTGCCTCAACCTATGTATCAAGAAGAGCAATGGGGTGCCTCTCCTTTTATAGGGTTTTGGGATCCATGGATCTCAATCCATGTGTCAACACAAATCCAATGGTCCACATCAATTTGTGTTTCTTTCAATGGTCATGATTTGTTGCTAAAAACACAACAACAATTAATTTAATTTAAATTAAATATATGTTGATAAATCAACACAATTTAATTACAAAATTAAATCATCAATACATGGAGATAATGAAAGGAGAGAAAGCCTCCTTCCATGTGGAGAGGGGGGACGGCCTCCCTTTCCTAATGGGAGTGGTGGCCGTCCACCCTCCTCCATTAGGAAGGTGGCTATTTCACCTTTTATGTAATCTCCATTATTTGCAACAACTTTTGTTGCAAATTATTTCACAAAAAATAAATCCAATTTATTTAATTGCAATCATGCCATTAAAAAATTGTGAATCACATTCACAATCCAAAACAAAATGTAAATTACATTTTCAATTTGATGTCCAATGTGAATCCAATTCACATTAACATTTAATTAACAAATGTAAATTACAAATAGCTCTCTCTTATATATTATAAATCACATTTATAATATATATGACTAATATGGATATTGCTATCCACATTATTCATATCCATGATAATTAAATCATATTTAATCATCTTGGATCTCTATTCTCTTGTGTCCAAATAATATGAATCACATTCACATTGTTTACATCTTTGATAATTAAATCTCATTTAATTATCTAAGATAACTCTCTTTATAATATGAATCAAATTCATATTACTCATGATAATTAAATCACATTTAATTATCCATTTTCTCAATGCTCGGATACATCTATCAACAATAGAATTATCCATGAACTCCTTCAAGGATAATGCGCTTTCTCCGCAGATACTTGGAGATAAGGACAGGGCGATTGTATTGTTCCACGTATAGTGACATGGATATTGAGATCGTATCTCAAATCCAGATCGCGGGCCTCCCATAGATGCTTGATTAAATCAAGACCGTAAATCTAATCTTCTCATTGTATCTGAATCACATTCAGATCAATGTCCAATACTTGGACCAAGATCAGATCACTTCTCTACTGAGAGGAGTCACTAAAATCCAGACCCGTTTCATCACTCCCTAGGAATGGAAGCGTCATGGTTATACAATCGTTTATGATCACATCACCCTCAGGTATTCCCAATACCTGTACATCCTGCATACTGGAAGACTCAGACTAAACCCGAAGTATTCGATCAACTTTATACTGTCTACTTCATGGTTTTATCAGTAAGTTTCTCATTCGATCATTGGGAGTCGGTATCGATCATATACTTTCCAAAAGCATATATCATACCTAGGTCTTGATCATATACTTTCCAAAAGTATATATCAAACCTACAAATTCAGTCAAGCTTCCAAAGCGAGACGACCGTGCGCACGGAATTTGATTCTTCCCAATATCTCATGAGTGAGCTCATGTCTTCCGGTTCAGTAACTGAACCTGTATGATCCCTTTGAGAGATCGTATTACTCATATGCCCTTATATGCACACCAGCGCGCCGGTGTGTAGACCTTGATTAGGTCATCAACCTATTGGTCTGCCAAATGTACATACTTAGACATATAGCAACACATCTGTCTCCGGTCAGAGGATGCGTGCCTATATCATGACAGCATACGATATAGGACTTTGGTTATCTCGATCTCGTTAAGTCAACTCTTTGACCTAACTAATCTGACACCTCCGAATCTCTATTCCTATGCAGAGGACCTGCATCAAGAGGTCGGTCAGATATCAGCCTTCAGAGATAAGGATTGCCATCTCCTAATCAGGCTGGAGATCATCTCTTAACAATCATTTGATGGTGCTTGATGAGTCCTCAATCTAACTCTTTAGATATTCATCCAAGCACCAGCCTCTATGATTCAATAGTTGAATCAACAGCTGTATGATCATCAAGATGGCCATGGTACATAACCCTAATTGTACTAAGGGACCTATTATGCAAATTATGTATTCTTCATTTCAGATTAAGGAGTGAATTGCAATAACATTTATTGCATAATGGCTCACCGTGGGCTCGCATTTCCAACAATCTCCCACTAGCCCAAAGAGCCATTAATGGGCTAATCATTTAAACCCGCACTCATGTGACAATCATAGGCTATTTAGAAAATAGCTAGGTAAGCTGATCAGCCACTCTGTTCCCGCGAGACTACGCCAAGTCCTTTTACGGTACTTGCATATCCTCAGTAACAGTGCTCGCATCTAATGCGAATGTTGCATCTCATGCAACCAATACTCAATCTAGTTAAAGCTATTGTAGTGTTCTTGGCACTATAGCTTAATAATTGTTATAACCAGTATTTCCATAATCCTTATCAGAATACCCTTATTCATGAAGATCTCTATCTCCAAAGGTATCTACAATTAAGACCTTTTAGATCTCTATCTATAAAGTCTTAAGTTTTTGAAGATAAGACTTCGAGATCACTATCTCAAAAATCTTGTCATCTATGAAGATTTTGCATTTACTGCAACCAAGTGTTTTATTTCCATAGTAGGATAAGTAACAGTTTACTACTCCCACTGCATGGCAGCCATCTGGCTTTTGTACACATCTAGCACACACCCAGCTTCTCAGAACTGATGCCCAAGGGCAAGTAGTTGTAGCATTTACTTCCTCAACTCTTTGAGGTGCTATCCCTTAAGATAGGTCAGTACCATATCTTAAGGGATAGAAGCCTTTCTTGGAATTTCTATGAATAGAATATATCCAAGGTATACTACAAATGTGACAGTCCAATTATCCTCTTCTCTTGGCTTCTGAACAACTTCAGAACTAAGATCTAAGAGGTATCTTTGAAATCATATTTCAAGATATGGAATAACCAGAGAATAAAACACTTATTATTATCCTTATATCATTTTAAATGATCAGGATATCATCTACATTCAGCAAGATGAACACAAAGGCACTCCCACTAAGCTTCACATGGCTCATCAAGATTCTATCTGAAATCATAACAATTATAATTCCATCAAATCTTATGGTCCAACTTCAAGAAGCTTATTTGAGTCCATAGATGGATTCCTTAGTTTGCACACCTTGCTTTCCTCAACCATGAAGCCCTGGGGCTACTTCATGTGAATATCCTCAAAGAGGTATTCGTAGAGGAATGCAATATTGACTTACATCTTGAAGATGCAATAGTCAAGTTGTTTAGCTAAGGTTAGCAACATTCTGATGATTTTAAGCATGGTCACCGAAGAGCAAGTCTCATTGCAAGCAATGTCTTCTCTTCCGATGTGTAGCTCATGGCTACGAACCGTGCTTTGAAGGTCTCCACCTTCTCATTAGGTTCCCTTTCTCTTGAAGATCCATTTACACCTTTACAGGTATTACCCATATAGGTGGATCCTCGAGGGTCCATATACAACACTTGTATATGAAGTCTACATTAGACTTTTATTGCTAACATCCATCTATCCATGCTATGATCTTCAGAAGCTTCATCACATGAAGTTCGATCATTGTCAGATTTCTCTGACACATGGAATCCATCCTCAAACTTATCTGAAGAGGTTTTAGTGTTTCATCTTCAATTATCCTTTTAGTTTCCAATTTTAGGAGCCTCATTATCTTTTCAAGATTAAATGAGTTCCTACACTTCATTTTTTATCTTGATTCTCAAGAGTCTCAACCTCCAAGGATCACATTCTCAGAGATGAGATATTTCAAGAATCTCAAGGTCATAAAGTAGGTATCCAATACCATCCTCTATTTTCCTAATGAAGCAGCACTCTCAAGTGCTAGATTCCATCTTGCATGGAACCTTATTAAGGATATACATTGTAGTCTCTACTACACATATATACCTGGAAACTAAGGGATAATTATGCTAAAATTCATCATTGATAAGATCATGTCACACATGATCCAATTGTATCTGCCTATAACTCTATTGAGTTAAGGTGTGTTAGGAGGATTGAGATAGAAATGATATTCATATCTCTATAAGGTATTCTTTGAATTTATCTAACAGGTACTTGCTACCTAGATTAGATCAAATTCATTTTATCTTCCTTCAAACTTTTGGTTTTAAACCAAAAATAATGAAATCTTTGAACATTTCAAAGGTTTCTCAGGTGAAGAGAAGAAATCTCATATCATACATAATCATCAACAGATATCACATATCCATAATGTTTACTATGATATAGATGATCTACATACATCAATATGTATGAGATCCTGAATACCTTGACATCTTACACCTTTCTCTAAGAAGGGTGTATTGGACATTTTTCTTTGAATACAATATTCATAAGTATGTAAGTTTTGAAATTTTAGATATTCTAAAGTTTCATCTCTTACTAGTCTATTGATCAAATCAATAGACAAATGTCCAAGGCTTGATGCTAGATCATTGTCAAATGATCTTCATCCTCCTATTGATCTTAAGGTTTAATTTCAGTATTTAGAAATGTTAATGAACCATTCATTAATTTTCTAATTTAGTGAAGTCCACTAGATTATTAGATTACTATCTGAAATATATACACCATAACTCTTTATGATAGTTCTATCTCAGATTCATGTTCATTTCTAACATTTAGAAACAAACAATGAGTGTATTCTTATATCTAGGTCATAGAGACATTCTCTAAGACTAAGGACTCTCCCACTGAAATTAACAAGTCTATTAATCCAACAGAGATTGTTGCAACAATTGCATCAATATCCATATGGATAACTATAAACCTTTAAGATCAAATTTTCCAGTCTTCTAAAACATATGCAACCCATTGCAAATGTCATCAGAAGATTGAGATACAATTATTTGACTTTATCTTATCAATGATTTATGTAGATTAATCCGATGCTCCATCCGAGTCCTTCTCTAAGGATTCTAGATAGACTTGATAGTCATACTATCAACACATCAACTTATTGCAGTATTGGCATTCATCCAACTCTTCGGATGACATATGGAAGTCATAGATGTATAGTCAACTCTTTGACCATACTTCTTACTCGGGTCCAACCCACGCTTCCACTGCGCTCCCTTTATCTATAAGCAACCATTGCTTAAGACTAAGGATCTCTTAGAGCATTTCAACATTTATACATGCTTCATTAAATTCATACAATATGAATATTATGAAGCTTCATGAATGACCAGAGTATAGATAGTAGAATGATGACACTCATCATCTACATCCATCTAAACTCTTAAAACATAGGTTCAGGTAGGTACTCAAACACCATCTCTTATAGAGCCACCATTCTGCATGATGCAGTAAACCATCTCATTCATGTTAAATGTCAAGAGCACATGTGTATGCCAGAATATCTTCATTAATTTTATAAGGATTGTTTGACAATTGCGATCATCATCGACATGTCACTTCCAAAGTACATCCGATGAGAGATCAAGACTATAGAGACATACAAACCCTAGGGTTGAGTCCTATTATCTATTTAATTGTCATTCCTCAATATTATGAGGAAACTTGCACATTGCAACCACATACATTATGTGTCCAATTGCAAGTACAATATCTGGATCATGAGTCCAATCCATGATATTTTACTGGTTATTATTGAGCATATCATTGAGTGGGTTTTAATGAAGGATTATCTGAAATAAGAAATTTGCATAAATATATAAATATATATATATATTACTTTGATTTAGGATTTTTATATCAAAGTTGTCTTGTCTTGTCAACACTGAAAGTTCATTCCCTTAATCACTTTCAATGTAAGAGATATACTTACCATTATATCTCAACAAGATCTGGGATCTCCTTCCTTATCTTTGTTGCATCCCAATAATATGAGAACCTACAACTCGGATAAAAAGAAGCGGGAACACATTCCGCCTTGCAAGTCCAACTTGCATCTCCCAATTCGGTCTTTAACACCCGGGCCCACCACCCCTAAGGCAATGTTGACCCGTCGTTAATTGAACCAACCGTCAACAGGAATAGTACTCGCTATACGCAATCCAATATCGCCCCAATAATATGAGGATCCGATATTGGGGTCACTACGTATACGGCCTTACTCTTTCGAGAAGCAAAGAGTCCGATCCAGATGCGCTTGCATACAGGAGCTGTCACTTCGGACAGGCGTCTCCCACATACAATCCCTGGTGACGGAACCCTTCGCCTTGACGGGAGACCATGGATGTCACTTATGTGATCCTCCACCTCATATTCAAATTTTAATTAATTATCGTGAATCACATTCACATAATTAATTCTTCCAAGGGAATTATTAACTCTAATAATATTAGAGTATTTCAATCTTAATTGGATTCCAATTAATCTAATCATATTAAATTAATGATCCAATTAATATCCAACAAACATTTTAATAGTTACTTGAATAATGGTATTATCTCAAATACGTATTATTTCGAATTTTAATAATTAGAAAAATACATCTTAATCCCTCGGACATTATCCCGGCCCTACCCGCTGTCATGGCCAGTACCGACGAGAGTGGGACGGACCACATACGATGCAACCCGCAACCCCAATGCTCTCCGACTAGGCACCATATCCGCCTCGGGAAAGGATAATGCCAAATTGATTAATTTGTACTTGAGATGATCATCGGTTCTTCAACCGAAATTGTACCATATAGTAATAATCAAAACATTTTTGATTAACATTATAATGAGATTTGCTAAACAAATCCCAAGTCCTATTCAAGCAACATGTTTGTTGGAATGTTGATCAAATAGATCATGTAACCAATCTTGATCTAGATCACATCTAATCATTTGTTGGTTAGGGCAAAGTCATTTAAGGACATAATTATCATTAAATATTTCACAAATATTTATGCATAATTATTCCAGGAAATTAAACAATTTAATTTCACTAATTAATTAAATGACAATCACTAGGTTCTTGATTAGGAAAGTATTTTCAGCAGTGACCCTCACTTACTAAAAATATCATATCTCAATCAATTTAAATCCAAATTAAGCAAAGTAAATTTCTAAAGTTTGCTAACTTGATTTACAACAGAACCCAAGTGATTTGCACGCATTTCAAGGCGTTTCAAATCCGCAATTAACATCTTAATTACGTCATGATCCGCAGTCCCCGAAACAGTGGATACATGTTCACTAAAATGAGCATATCTAGAGCAAACGGAATCGAAATCACGCAAACTCAGATCCTACGGTTTCCTTATTTAATAGGGAATAAAATCCAAATATTATTTTCGTGTTTAAACAATTTAAACAGTGCCGAAAATAATATCAAAACAGAGATGCGAAAATGAAATGCAAGAAAACTTTCGCATACCCTAATGAACCCAAGTCGTCCTCGGTTTATGGATCGTATCCAAAACCACCGACCTAAGGCTCTGATACCACTTGAAGGATATGGTTAGATCCTCAAGCGCATCACGGAAGCGTGATCGTCGTATCGAATACGACGAAGAACGACTAGTCACACTAGTTGTTCTATGCAGCGGAAATTAAAAAATTTTCATGTGACGAAACCACATGATCCAAGAACACTTCTCGGATCGTTTCGTCTAAACCACAACCAAGTATTAGGTTTACCTCTTGAAGCGTGGTTGCGATCAAGTCTCTAAACGAAGAGACCTCCTGTCTCAAGTCCGATCCGTCGGAGGAGACGCTTGCGAGCGCGGGGATGAACCGCGTGCTTCTCGCAATCCATGTTGATGATCCAAGCGGCGGATCTCCTGATCTCGACACACGAGATCCGATGTCTTCTTCACGAGCGGGGCGCACCGAAGGAGATGGAGATCCACGAGCAAACCATCGGGCAGCATAACGACGATGCCGCGGCGATGGAGAACCTCTCTAGGGCATCCATGGTGGACGGCCACATGAGAGAGATGGAGAGAGGACGTGTAGAGAGAATGAGAGAGAGAGAGAGAGAGAGATTTGTTGCCTCAACCTATGTATCAAGAAGAGCAATGGGGTGCCTCTCCTTTTATAGGGTTTTGGGATCCATGGATCTCAATCCATGTGTCAACACAAATCCAATGGTCCACATCAATTTGTGTTTCTTTCAATGGTCATGATTTGTTGCTAAAAACACAACAACAATTAATTTAATTTAAATTAAATATATGTTGATAAATCAACACAATTTAATTACAAAATTAAATCATCAATACATGGAGATAATGAAAGGAGAGAAAGCCTCCTTCCATGTGGAGAGGGGGGACGGCCTCCCTTTCCTAATGGGAGTGGTGGCCGTCCACCCTCCTCCATTAGGAAGGTGGCTATTTCACCTTTTATGTAATCTCCATTATTTGCAACAACTTTTGTTGCAAATTATTTCACAAAAAATAAATCCAATTTATTTAATTGCAATCATGCCATTAAAAAATTGTGAATCACATTCACAACCCAAAACAAAATGTAAATTACATTTTCAATTTGATGTCCAATGTGAATCCAATTCACATTAACATTTAATTAACAAATGTAAATTACTAATAGCTCTCTCTTATATATTATAAATCACATTTATAATATATATGACTAATATGGATATTGCTATCCACATTATTCATATCCATGATAATTAAATCATATTTAATCATCTTGGATCTCTATTCTCTTGTGTCCAAATAATATGAATCACATTCACATTGTTTACATCTTTGATAATTAAATCTCATTTAATTATCTAAGATAACTCTCTTTATAATATGAATCAAATTCATATTACTCATGATAATTAAATCACATTTAATTATCCATTTTCTCAATGCTCGGATACATATATCAACAATAGAATTATCCATGAACTCCTTCAAGGATAATGCGCTTTCTCCGCAGATACTTGGAGATAAGGACAGGGCGATTGTATTGTTCCACGTATAGTGACATGGATATTGAGATCGTATCTCAAATCCAGATCGCGGGCCTCCCATAGATGCTTGATTAAATCAAGACCGTAAATCTAATCTTCTCATTGTATCTGAATCACATTCAGATCAATGTCCAATACTTGGACCAAGATCAGATCACTTCTCTACTGAGAGGAGTCACTAAAATCCAGACCCGTTTCATCACTCCCTAGGAATGGAAGCGTCATGGTTATACAATCGTTTATGATCACATCACCCTCAGGTATTCCCAATACCTGTACATCCTGCATACTGGAAGACTCAGACTAAACCCGAAGTATTCGATCAACTTTATACTGTCTACTTCATGGTTTTATCAGTAAGTTTCTCATTCGATCATTGGGAGTCGGTATCGATCATATACTTTCCAAAAGCATATATCATACCTAGGTCTTGATCATATACTTTCCAAAAGTATATATCAAACCTACAAATTCAGTCAAGCTTCCAAAGCGAGACGACCGTGCGCACGGAATTTGATTCTTCCCAATATCTCATGAGTGAGCTCATGTCTTCCGGTTCAGTAACTGAACCTGTATGATCCCTTTGAGAGATCGTATTACTCATATGCCCTTATATGCACACCAGCGCGCCGGTGTGTAGACCTTGATTAGGTCATCAACCTATTGGTCTGCCAAATGTACATACTTAGACATATAGAAACACATCTGTCTCCGGTCAGAGGATGCGTGCCTATATCATGACAGCATACGATATAGGACTTTGGTTATCTCGATCTCGTTAAGTCAACTCTTTGACCTAACTAATCTGACACCTCCGAATCTCTATTCCTATGCAGAGGACCTGCATCAAGAGGTCGGTCAGATATCAGCCTTCAGAGATAAGGATTGCCATCTCCTACTCAGGCTGGAGATCATCTCTTAACAATCATTTGATGGTGCTTGATGAGTCCTCAATCTAACTCTTTAGATATTCATCCAAGCACCAGCCTCTATGATTCAATAGTTGAATCAACAGCTGTATGATCATCAAGATGGCCATGGTACATAACCCTAATTGTACTAAGGGACCTATTATGCAAATTATGTATTCTTCATTTCAGATTAAGGAGTGAATTGCAATAACATTTATTGCATAATGGCTCGCCGTGGGCTCGCATTTCCAACAGTTATTTCATGTTTCCATACTATTTCCTAATTCTATATATTTATGAATGTCTTATGTAATTTACCCATAGGCTACTCTCCTATATAAGAGAGCCTAGGGTTCACGAAGAAATAACTCTTTCTATTTTTCCAACAATAATTGTATCGAAGATTGCATAGACAAACTGTCTGTGTGGGGAGCCAAGGCTGGAGGACACATCAGCAGAGATTGAATGCTTGGTACTGTATCAAGATGGACATTGTTTGGTCCCCTTTCGTAGGGATATCGATATGTCTACTGGATCATCCCCTAATTCGTCAGAGGTTCATGCATCTATATCTATAAATATAGCAGTGTCGTTAGTCTGTAAAGACTCAACTGAAGCACATACCTGAGGAGATGGTGTCTGCTCATAAGGGGTGTCGCTCTGAGTAGTCATTCTGTAGAGATCAATCTTGGGAGTAGGATCAGGAATGGGAAATGTATTTGGTGGTGGAGGGCTAACATGTGTGCATGACCTGGAATAGAAGGGAACATGCTCGAAGAATGTAACATCTGCACTTGTGTAGTGCTATTTGTATTTAAGATCATAGCATCTATATCCCTTCTGGTTCCTAGCATATCCAAGGCATATACATTTGACTGCTCATGCAGCAAGTTTGTCCTTTCATGTATCAAGAATATGGACAAAGGCAATACACCCAAAGACCTTTGGGGGAACTAGAACCAATGCCTTTCTTGCAAAGAGAACCTTAATGAGTACATGTTCATCAATAAAGGTAGGCGGTATACGATTAATGAGATATGTGGCAATTAGATTAACGTCACCAAATGGGTGGAAGAAACGTGATAATTTATGAGTAGGGTTTTTGCAACGTCAAGAATATGCCTATGTTTACACTAGGCCACCCCATTCTGCTGTGAAGTATGGGCACAAGTAGTTTGATGTAAAATCACATGGATCGATAGAAAAGATTGCATATGATGAGAAAGAAACTCTCGAGCATTATCAGATCTAATGGTATCAAATTGAGTCTTTACTTCATTGACAAATCGAACAATAATCCGAAAAACATCATATTTATTTATTAATAAGAAGGTTCACGAGACACGAGAAATGTCATCTATAAGAACTAAATAGTATCTATTTCCTAGACAGTCGAGATATCGACTGGGCCCCCAAACATCAAGGTGAATCAACTCAAAAAGACTTCTGGAATGGAAGGTGCCAGGAGATGGGAAGGAACTCGTGTGGTGTTTCTCTAGTTGCCAGACTTCACGCTTTATGCCGACAATGGTAGGAAGCTGGGGAAGAATACGACGAAGATTGTGAATGGATGGGTGATCCGATCGTTGATGCCAAGGACACGAGAAGAAGCACAAAAGGAAGTTCCAGAATATGCAGCAGTCCAAGATGACTGTAGTAGATGATAAACACCCCCTTCCTCATGACCCGTACCAATCGTCCTCTCAGTCAGTATCTCCTGAAAAATACATGAAAGAGTGTCACACAGTGTTCATGAAATTGGTCGCACGGGCTCTGCATATGCCGCGCGACATGCAAACTGAACCGATTTTTTGAATCAATGCATATGCCCCCTCTCTGCATATGTGGCTCGTATATGCCCTGCATACTGCCCCAACAACTCCAACTCTCCAATCCTCTCATTGCGGGATGATACCACGGGAGAAGCCCTCAAAGGATTGTGTTATGCATTGCACTTTCTCAATGGATACAGGAGATCTGGGGCTCCTTATATAGCCTCTCCAGAGCCTCCAAGTCCCACCATTGGACAATATGGGACTAAACACTGGATGGGGTAAATGGATCTTCTTCAGGATCCATCTACCCTATTACAACTCAATAGGCGCACATAACAAATACTCCAACACTCTCCCTCAAGCTGGAGCATGCAATGCTCAACTTGGACAAACAGAAAGAAACTCAACCCACGCTACAGGACACTACGGACAATATGAACCCAACGCGCACAACTGCTGCTGTCGAGGGCATTGCTTCTCATGTCGTATAAGTGAGGAGGACGAACGGGCTGGAGTATGAGTCTGCTGAATCTCCTCGTCGGAGAGCATGCGCTCTGAACTGCGCCTGTCAGAGTCGCTGCAACTGGAAATGAGTCTCCTCGTCGGAGTACTCTGGCCCGCCACAACAATGTGGACAACTGTTCCATCTCTGAAAAATGGCCGAACTGAAAAAGGATCGTGGTTGTGCAATCCTCTTCGGAGTCAACGGTCGCTGGAGAATGGAGTCTGAAAAGTCTCCTCTTCGGAGAACTGGTTCTCTTCCATCTAGCCCAGAGAATGGTACACTACTCTGGTGTCCCTATGATATCACATGAAAACCCTTGCCAACATGGCATAGGGAATGGTCCTCTACTCTGGAGTCCCTATGGCTGACATGAAAACTCTGGCCGAAACAACAAGAATGGATGGGGACCATAACAAAAGATGTCAAACATGTGCTCATCTGAAAATGACCACATACATGTACGTGTCTGATATTGAGTCTCTCTCTAAAGAACTCGAAAAATGGGTCACTCAAACATGGAGTGCCTCGATCTTGGACTCTGGCCAATCTGTCGAGTCTCAACAACTGCACATCACACCTGTGGACTCGGAATCTGAATGTCGAGTCTGAATCTTGCGCATGGAAAAACTTCATCTGAAATATTGTAGAGTCTAAACAACTGTCAGGCCTGGAGAATCTCTGAATCTGACATCTGGATCATGGAACAATGGAACAAACTTGTGACTCTACATATACTCCCCCTTTCTCCCATACTGGTTGGAAAACATGACATCGACCAAGTTGGGAGAAGACAAAGAAATTTGAGGGTAAATAAAACATTTCTTGCGGCTTTTTCTTCAATTTTTTTATTTAAAGCCGTCCAACCAGATTTTTCTAATAAGTTGTTTCACAATTTTTTTTGCTCTTTAAATCATCATCAATTGTTTAAAAAAACAATTTTTTAAGCCGTTTAATCCTTTTTTCGACTTTCTCCCCCTTTTTTGCAAATATTTTGCATACAGCTTTTTATTGTATGCGCCTTTTTTTGTTTGCAAAATCAAAATTTTTTGGTAACAAAATATGCAGCTCCCTTTTCGCCCTCTCTCACTCTCCTTTTTTTAAAGCCTCTCCTCCTCCCCCCCCCCCCCTTTTAAAGGGGCCTCCCCTTCCTTTTTTTACAAATCAGCCCCTCTGGCTAAAAAAATAGGACAAAAATTTCCCTTTTTTTAATATTCTCAGGGCATCGAGCCCTAGGGTTCCACGATAGGAACCCATCTCACGATGGGGCTGCCCACACTCGCCGCCAGGGGGCAAAAACACGAAAAGGCCGCCGCCCATGGTGATGCGGCAAGACCGATCTGGAGTACTCCGCTTGGAGCTTGCGGAGAGGAGGGGTTGAAGCTCGGCTTCTCCTGGAGGAAGGCAGTCACTGCCTTGGTTGATTGGGGCTCGCATTGCCATGCGAGGCGTCGCCTGCCCTGTGTAGCCTGGGGCATGCGTGTGCAAGGAGCAGGGGCCCGCGACGCCTCTGTAGAACCTGGGTGACGTCGATGCAACGAGATGGGGTGAGTGATCCGCGCGTAGACGAAAGGCGCAGAATCTGTCTCTCGTGCTGGAGACCTTTGGCTTGGGCAGTCGCACGCAAGCATCGCGTTGGAGATGAGGTATCGAGCCTAGAGGAACAACGTGCTTGGATCCGCGGGTCTCCTGGGAGCGTTGAAATGTGCGTTGGTGACGAGCTGCACATTGGAAGGCTAGATCACCGCCTGAAAAAGGTTGAAATATCGCGCCGCCTGGGAGGGATGCGGCTGGAGGAGAGGCATGGAGCCTCCGCCAGCGCGATCTGGAACTTTGGAAGAACAATTGCTGGAACATCATCTAGGGTTCCGAAGAACACTAAAATAAAATCTCTCGAACAAAATACGAATATAAACAATACACTGATCTTCAGAAATACAACTCGAATCTCAAAAAATAAAGAGCATGAAATCCTCGAGAATCGAACCCCCTCTGATACCATGTTAAGAAATAAGAAGCGGAAGCGGAATCAGAGAATAAAGAAGAATAAACATGAAGAACAAGATTTAACGTGGAACCCTACTCCGTGAGGAGCGAGATGAAACCACGGGAGAAGCCCTCAAAGGGGCGTGTTATGCGTTGCACTTTCTCAATGGATACAGGAGGTCTATAGCTCCTTATATAGCCTCTCCAGAGCCTCAAAGTCCCACCACTGGACAATGTGGGACTAAACATTGGATGGGATAAATGGATCTTCTCCAGGATCCATTTACCCTGCTAGAACTCAATAGACGTACATAACAAATACTCCAACAATATAGTGGGGTTTATTCCCCACATAGGTTGGTAGATGCACATGTATCAATCAACCATTCCGATTTCGCAAAATTATTTTGGAAGCAATAAAGATATCTGTGTGAGCGACAACTGCAGTTTCTAAAGGATCACTCGGGTTCAGATGCACAGAATTGCATGGACAAAGATTGTTGATGAAATGTGATTCATCACTCAAATTAGCTGAAAATATAGCTTTATCCTGAGTAATTATGTGCATTCATGTGCTTATAATTCATAATCAACATTCATGCACTTATGAGTAAATTGCATAAATTATCATTTCATATGCCATTAATATTCACTTTAAATATTCACCTAATTTCACCCATTTTTAATTAATTTACAGTAACTCCAATTGACATGAAACCAATTCTATTGTATATATCACTAATATTAATCAATGAAAAATTCTAAAAAAAAACACTGACCTGCATATATGTGAAATAAACCCAAATCCTGGTTCCAGAATAGAAAGTCGTAAAAGCCGATATCTCTTGTTAGAGGAAAATGAGAATTGTATTTATTCCAGAGAACCCTAAGGTCTCTTATATAGAGAAAACCCTATGGGTAAATTACATAAGATAGACCGTAGGAAAAATAAAAAGACCAAACAGTACATAAATATATAATTCTTTCAACACTCCCCCTCAAGATGGAGCATAGATATCGATCATGCTAAGCTTGGAAGTGCATTTCTGAAATGGTCCTTTGAGAAGCGGTTTGGTGAAGATGTCGGCAGTCTGCTCCCCAGAACTTACGTGTGAAGTAGAAATCAATCCCTTTTGGATCATGTCTCTGGTGTAATGACAATCTACTTCAATATGCGTGGTTCTCTCATGAAAGGCAGGATTATAGGCAATGAACAATGCAGCTTGATTATCATAATGTAGTTGCATGGGTAGAGGTACATCTACAAGCAAATATTCTAGTACAGCTCGAACCCACATCATTTCTGTACTTGCCTGTGCCATAGTCCTATACTCAGATTCTGCACTGGATCTAGCCACGACGGTTTGTTTCTTGCTTTTCCAAGAAACTAGAGAGCTACCAATAAACACAGCAAAGCCTGAGGTGGACTTTCGATCCTAGGGCATCTTGCATAGTCAGCATCCGCATATGCAGAAACAAATAAATTGGTTTCCTTCTTGAACAGTAATCCCGTGCCTGGAGACGATTTTAGATACCTTAGTATCATATATATAGCATCCATATGTATCTGTCTTGGCTATTCCACGAACTGGATCACCCGGCTAACTGCAAATGCAATATCAGGTCGGGTTATAGTTATGTAAAGAAGTTTCCCCACCATTTCTCTATACCTTCTCTTGTCAACCTCTTCTGTATCATTATCGTACAGTTTCATGCTCGGATCCATAGGAGTAGTAGACGGTCTGCATCCGGTCATGCCAGTCTCAATCAGCATATCTGTAATATATTTCGTTTGGGTCATTACTAGACCCCGTGCATTCCTGGCGAACTCCAGTCCCAAAAAGTATCGTAGTGTGCCAAGATTCTTTGTAACAAATTGACAATCCAACACTGCTTTGGTCATCTTTATCCCCTGGGCATCATCTCCTGTGACTAAAATGTCATCAACATACACCATGATGACAATTGTACCTCGAGTAGTCTTCTGGATGAACAATGAGTGATCAGCATTGGATCTCTTGAAGCCTTGTTCTTCAATCAACTGGGAAAGCTTCTGAAACCATGCCCTTGGACTTTTTTTAAGGCCATAAATTGCCTTATGAAGTCTGCACACCATATTATTCTCCCCCTCAGCAACAAACCCCAGAGGCTGCTGCATATACACTTCCTCCTGCAGATCCCCATACAAAAAAGCATTTTTAACATCCAGCTGGAACAGGGGCCAATCACGTACCACAGCGACAGACAGAAGAATACGAAGAGTGGAGTGATGGGCAACTGGAGAGAAGGTATCCATATAGTCCACTCCATATGTATGAGTGAAACCACGTGCCACTAGCCGTGCCTTGTATCGATCCAAGCTGCCATCTGCATGATACTTGACAGTGAATACCCATTTGCAGCTAACGACAGATGCTCCTGCGGGAGCAGTAACCAGCGTCCATGTACCCCTCGACTGTAGGGCATCAATCTCCTCCTCCATAGCAATTCGCCAGCAATCAATTTTCAATGCATCCTGATATGTCCGCGGGATCTCCACAGAGGATAAAGCCACTGCAAATCTCTGAAAATCTCTTGTAAGCCGATGAAAGGAAACCTATGAAGCAAGAGGATAAGTAGCACAACTGCGTTTCTGTTTTCTCATCGCAATAGGGACATCCAGATCATCGACTACTGAGGTCACCAGGCCCGAGTCGTCCTGTAACGGCAAATCCTGCATAGGCACACTAATCGACCCATCATTAGTAGTAACATCTGGACAAACCTGGGGCGTGCTGGATGATTGTCGTGTAGCCTGAGCAGGACCAGATCGACGTGTATAGTACTTTGGTAGTGGAGAGATTAATGGTTTTGGTGGAGGTGGTGGTGGTGGAGGCGGATGCAATGGTGGTGTGGACACAATATTGGGAACTGAACTAGACACAGGAATATCTACGGTAGGAGGAGGAGGAACATAGACCTCATTAGTAGATGAGTTGGAGGTCAATCTGTCACCTGCAGGTGAAAAATACATAACCGACTCAAAGAATGTAACATCCGCACTGACAAAGTACTTCCCATTTATTGGGTCATAGCAACGGTATCCTTTCTGCGTTCCAGAATAACCCACGAAGACACATTTAACCGCTCTAGGTAAGAGCTTGTCCAGACCAGGTGAAAGCTGATGAACAAAGGCAACGACTCCAAAAACTCGAGGAGTGAGAGAGAACAATTCATTATCTGGAAAAATAATAGAGAGAGGAGTTTTCTCACCATGGACTATAGACGACATACGATTTACCAGGTAGCAGGCTGTAAGGACAGCATCTCCCCAGAAAGAGATAGGAGCACAGCTTTGAATAAGAAGAGTTCGAGTAATATCCAGCAGGTGACGATGTTTTCTCTCAACAACTCCATTTTGTTGGGAGGTGTAGGCACATGTAGTTTGATGTATAATGCCTTTTGACCACAAATATTGGGATAGAAATCGAGAACAAAACTCCAATGCATTATCAGTACGAACATATTTCACTTTGGATGAGAAAACATTGTTAACTTCATTTATAAGATTTTTGATGACATCACCAACTTCAGATTTATTTTTCAAAAGAAAGACCCACGACAGACGAGAAAAATCATCGACCACGACAAGATAAAATCTGTGCCCTTAGTGATCAGGGACACGACTAAGACCCCAAATATCAGCATGAAGTAACTTAAAAGGGGAGCTACTGCTCCGACTCTGACGACTGGGGAAACTAGCTCTATGGTGCTTCCCTAATTGACACGCTTCACACCGGCATGACGAACTGGAAGATATCTGAGGCAAAAGGTGACGCATCTTCTGGAGAGGCAGGTGACCAAAGCGTAGATGCCAGGTATAGGGTGAGACATATCCAACAGCATGGGAAGAGACTCCTGCATAAGAACTCTGGTTCAGACGGTAAAGACCATCCTGCTCAGAACCACAGCCAATCACTCTGCCCGTTAGGATGTCCTGAAATATAAGAGAGGATGGGTCAAATATAGCGCGACAATGCAAATCTTCTGTAATCTGACTAATGGATAGCAAGTTCATCGAAAAATCAGGAGCATGTAAGACATTCTTCATGCGCATGGAAGAGGATAACAAAACATCCCCCTGTCCAATAATGGGAGAATGAGTCCCATTTGCAATGATCACCGACCGCCCTGAAGGAATCTCCCTATAGGAAATAAGTCTGTCTTTGTCTCGACAGAGATGGTGCGTTGCACCAGAATCCATGATCCAATCGGAGATGTCTGAACTATAACATGTGTTAAAAGCACTACCTGAGGTGCTAGTTGTGGCAGAAGTACTGGCAGAAGCAGATGCAGCGATATCCGAAGAGCCTCCAGATGAATCCGTAGGAACAGTAGGCATTATATCCCGTAGCCGAGCAACCAGGTCCTCAAACCGCTGATCCGAAGCCAAAGAGGATGGAGATGCAACATGTTCGGCTACCCTTGCAGACGCTGGGAAACCATGCTTAGAATAGCATGTATCTTCTGAGTGACCCGTACGACGACAATAACTGCAAGGTGGACGGGATCTACCACCACGACCTTCATTTCCACGGCCACGACCACGGAATGAAAAAGAGGAGCCACCTCGTCCCCTGGAAGCAGCCATCGCAGAGGGAGGTGGCGTAGATGAGCTGGAGGGAACTGAGATGCAACTAAGCCTCCGATAAACCTCCTCCATAGGAGGAATAGTAGCATCTGCAAGAATCTGTGATATGGCTGCATCATATTCTGGATCAAGGGCCGCAAGAAGGACGCCTACCATGGTAGCATTACGGAATGTTTTCTGCTGCTCGGGTGTGGCCGTCAGAGGAATAGTTCTGTATAGTTTCTCGAGCATCCCTCTCAGGGATGTATACAAGGAATGAAGAGGTCGCCCATTCTGCTTCATGGTGAATATGTCATGCTGAAGTTGTAGCATCTTGGTTTCATTTCGGACCTGGGAATATGTCGCTACGAGGATGTCCCACATCGCTTTGGCGGTGGGCTGATGGAGAACATCATTCGCAATCTCCATCGATAAAGTTCCTAAGAGCCAGACCTTGGCATACGAGTCATCAGCCTCCCAAGAGGCATAGATCCCTATCTTCTCTGTCGGTTCGTCTTCGGTAAGAATGTGCTTCTTACCATTGGACTTCATAAGACTCATGAACTGCATCGCCAGAACTCATAGTTCGATCCATCCATCTTGACAATTGGCGCAGGACCTTTGAAAGCGCCTACGGATGGCATATCAACCTTTGATTCTGACATATCGCCGCAGAGAAAGAACTAGGGTTTTTGTAGACAGACAAAATAGACGTCTACACTGACTGCATAGGATTCGAGTGCGTATGTAGACTTAAACACCCAAATCCATATAGTAGATGACGAACGCGCCAACGAAAAAGGGCAGCCGGGGAGGGGATGCCGGCTAGGTCACTGCCGGCGGTGAGTAGAGGGGGTCGGGGCCGGGAGCGGGGGTGCTGGGGGCAGCCGGGAGGGCTGGGCGGCACCCGGGGGCACCCCGGGAGGGCTAGTGGGCGGCGGAAGCACCCCGGGAGGGCTAGTGGGCGGCGGGGGCGCCCTGGACTGGGCCCGAGAAGGCTGCTGGGCGGCAGGGCTGGAGCCGAGAGGAGGTCTTTGGCGGCGGCGGCGGGCTTGCGAGAGAGAGAGAGGGGGGAGGGGGGAAGGGGGGGCGGGTGGAGAGCCTAAACCCTAGGCTCTGATACCATGTTAGAGGAAAATGAGAATTGTGTTTATTCCAGAGAACCCTAGGGTCTCTTATATAGAGAAAACCCTATGGGTAAATTACATAAGATAGACCGTAGGAAAAATAAAAAGACCAAACAGTACATAAATATATAATTCTTTCAACATCTCTCACATACAATATCCAATATCACTCTACTCACTTTTGAATTAATGTACATCCAATTATAAACAAATCAAAATCAAATTCAAAAGACTCAAAGTTCATTTTTGAAACTTGACTTTTGGAATCGAACTATATAATGTACATATTGACTGATTTTTGGCTTGTTATTTCATATATATATAACTCTTTTTGGTTTATTTCTTTTTCATTTCTTTATTTCATCTCATGTCCTAACTATAATAGCAACAATAATGAAGCCTTTTCCCACAATTAAGTAGGGTCGGCTACATGGATTCTTCGCCTCCATTCAGATCTATCTTGGGTCAATCCCGGGATTATATCCAAAAAACTAAGATCCCTTCGTATAGTCTCTTTCCAACACTTCTTGGGTCGTCATCGCCCTCTCTTAGCCGACTCAACATCCCAACACTCGCATCTCCTAACTAGTGCCTCAGTTGATCTTCTTTGCAAATGACCAAACCATCTTAAGCGGTTTTGTCGCATCTTATCCTCGATCGGAGCTACACCAACTTTCTTTCTGATTGCATTATTCTGAATCCGATCTTTACGTGTGTGTGTGTGTGTGTGTGTGTGTCCACACATCCACCTTAGCATTTTCATTTCTACTACAGTCATTCTCTACACATGTCTATGATTCACAGGCCAACATTCAGATCCATAGAGCATAACAGGTCTCACGGCTGCTTTGTAAAACTTTCCTTTAATTTTTAAAGGAATTTTCTTATCATAAAGAACAACAGAGGCTCCTCTCCACTTTAGTCAGCCTGCATTTATTCTATTAGTAACATCTCTATCAATTTCCCCATCATGTTGCAAAATAGATCCCAGATATCTAAAAGAATCTCTTCCGAATGTTATCGTCACCAATCTTCACATCGATTCCTTCGTCATTGCTTCCATCAAAGGTGCACTCCATATATTCCGTCTTACCCCTACTTATACGAAATCCTTTAGACTCCAACTCATGTCTCCAGACCTCAAGCTTCTCATTTACTCCATCTTTATTATCGTCAATCAACACAATATCATCCGCAAATAACATACACCAAGGTAACTCATCCTGAATGTGAGTTATCAACTCGTCCATAATCAAATTAAAAAAGAAATAGACTCAAAGCTGAACATTGATGTAAACCAATGTTGATGTCAAAATAGCCAGTCTTCCCAGACGGGGTCCTTACACAAGATAAAGCCCTATCATACATGTCCTTTATGAGGTTATTGTATAGAACATGTACTTGTCTCTTCTCCATAACTCTCCACAATATCTCATGTTCTAACTAATTACATAAAAATAAAAAAACAAAAAAAATAAAGAAAAAGATCAATCCTCACTTGAGAACTTTAACCTATTCATTTGTAAATAACCGACTTCACTAATTTTTATTCTGACCTTTTCTTAACTCATAAAAATCTCAAAAAAATGCATTTGTGCTTATTTCACTATTCCACATCATGTTTGATTTTTCTATGCATTTATTTGCAAAAAATCAAATAAAAAATAAAAACTAAGAAAAATTGACGTTTTATATACATAAAATATCATCAAAAAAATGTCTTGTACAGTTGAGTTCATATGCATTTGAATCATTCATGAGTATTGTAGATCACTTTTATGGGACAATTTTCAATTTATTTTTCATTTTATTGGTCTAGTGGTAGTACAGTGTGTCTACTACACAAAAGACCAGGGTTCAAACCCCACTGTTGCAGTGGTTGCGTTAGGTAGTCGACGGCCAGCGTGAAAAATAGTCGAATCTTTCAACATGGATTTGAGCAAGAATCCATGTAGCCGACCCTACTTATAATGGGAGAAGGCTTAGTACATTTTTATTCATTTTCTTGCATTTTTGTGCATTAGACAACCTTATGAATCAACTTGCATATATGGTCTCACCTCATTCGACCACCTCAGCCTACTGGTCAAAAGCCACTTACCCTTAGTCAATGCATCTTTTTCTTCTAGTGCCCTCATCTTAGGTTGTTGGATCAGGCTCAATCCAACGGCTCCTATCACTCCCGCTATCCTTACAACTCCCTCACATGTTAATCGCATCTGCATCGTTGGATCTGATGTGATCCAACAGCTCTCCCAATGGCCATTATCCGTAAATTATCGTGATAAACCCACCTAACCCTATCCCTTCGTCACCCGATGACCAAAATTTCAACTACCTGGAACCAAATCCTAACCCAATGACCCAATCCACCAGACCAAATGCTGGAACCACCACCATCCCTCTCTGATATCGCCTCTAATGGCCATGTCCGATTTCCACAATCACAACCACCCCTGTGAAGCCCAAATCCCATCTGTTTTCCCCTATGTCTCGGACTTCCTCCTATTTAAACCAATCAATCACCCTCCATCCATTTTTTATCCATCGTTGTTTCCATATTCTAGAATCAAGAGTTGAGAGAAGGGCTGGTGACAACCGCCTTTTCTCTGTGACATAGACACTCCTCATGCATGATCCACGATATCAACTACTGTGTTGCACCTCCTTCAGGGGGAGCTAAGCTTTGAGGTTATTTTACCCAACCTCTGAAGCGAAGAACAGAGTCGAGCACTTCCTCCATCATGTCGTCGACGATAGCCCCATGTATTCCCTTTGTCCTTATCCCCTCCTCCTCCCCCTCTCCACCCTCTTCCTTTCTTCTTCACCCTTCTCTACTACACACATCCCTTTCCTTCCTCATCGAAATTGTCCACGAATCATCAGACCATCGCCATCCTCCTCCCTCAGCCGCTTCCCTTCTTCTTCCACAACCCTCCATCAAACCGAAGCTCCTTCCTCCGCTCTCACAGGAGCACCTTCGCCCATCTACCCCAATCTTTTTGTGCTCTGACGACACAAGATCTTGAAGCCTGCCTCAACGGATGTGTGTCAGCCACTGGAGCCACAACCTCAAGGAGGCATCCCCATCCCCTCTACCCGAAGCACTTCATATCGTCGACGACAAAATAGTTCCATCGAGAAGAGAAGAAGAGGACAACAGGAACTACAAGTGTCATCCGATCAGGAGGACCTCTCCTCTGACCGTTGATCCTCAGAGCCACTACTACCATCGATCGAAAATCTAAGATCATGGACACCATCGAAGCATCGCACTATAGCCCTTGAATCTGAAACCTCAAACGATCCTGACACTATGCGTGACTCAATCAAGGTTGCATGATCAAGAGGGAGCCGCACCATCTCAGTTGCCCAAGCACCACATTGACCATACGTGGTCTGGGCAAATTTTCAAGGCCCCCCTCCCCTTTTCTAGACTAGAAGCGGAGACCTTCCAATATGAGTTCTCTCACGTGAGTGGAAGCAAATTGCATAGGCAACCCCTACTTCCTAGAATTTGCGCTCATACCCCTATCCAGGGTAAATTACGACGGATACCCGACCAACTCCCTAAATTGCAAAGAAACACCTCTGAAAGTCTATTTTATGATATTTTTATTTATTTTTCTTGCATTTATGCCCTAGAACCGATTTGTGTCTATCTTAAGCATTATTCATCAGATTTCGTCATTACTTATGTCGCTTTGAAGTTTATATTATTCTATATCACATAGAACATGACGAATCACATAATGAGACATCATTCGACATCAATAGATTTAAGGAATTATTTGTTAATGGTGAACACAAACATTCTCTGAAAGTGATTCTATTGCTCATAATTTGCGGGGAATTATTTTTAAACTAATTTGACATTTATTGATCGATTATTCTTGAAATTCATGAGGTTTGTGTATTTAAATTGAGAAGATCTTGCTTAGCTTGCTTGTTTTCTTGCATCACTTTGATTCTTTGCATTCAATCATTCATCATTCTTTAAGAACTAAATATATATTGCACTGCATTGTTTTATTTCCTCTCACATTTCATTGCATTATTTTTATTTTCTTGCATAAAGAAATTGCAAAAAAATCATGCATCGTATTTGCTTCAATTAATTGCATCTTTTGTTTTTAAAATTCATAAAAAAAAATAAAAAAAATCAAAACATGTTCATCTCTTAAAAACCTAACTCCAAGTTGTTTAAAAATTGATTCTAAACCCTCATATTACCTCCTTGAGTTCGACCTTAGGACTTGTCCAAGTAAAATAAATAATCGACCATATCGGATTAATTTTCATATTATTTTTTGTGTGGTCATTTTTTATTACTCGCTCTTTATCATATGCTACAATCGATACATAATTCCATTAAATTAAGAGTGGTAGAGAGCGTGTATGTCACATGTTCAGGCACTGCATCAAATATTCGAAGTCTCGTTTAGGAACTTCAACTATGGGTGCATCTCCCTCAATTGTAACGGTCCTAGTCATAGGAGCATGATGTCCTTGTTTGTTGTAGCAGACAACCTCAACATGAATGAACTTGCGACAATATGTGCACTGAATTATGCCTCAGCCTCGACTTGTACTGAAGTGACCTCAACCACGGCTCCTAAATGATCTACGAGCTCCTCACCCGGATGGGGCAGCAAGTGCAGTAATTTGTCCATGAATGTCTGTTTGTATGCTTGTATGAGGAACAACTAGGCAACTCGGGGTACTTGTTGTAGGCCTATCAATGGTAGGGAGAACAATAACAGTGATCACCTGATCACGAGCCATAGCATAAGCAGAGTCGAGTCCCTCTAAGAAAAACAAGCAAGCCATTTGTTGATGGTGTTCCTTCTGTTTAGGGTAACTACATCCAGGAATGCACGCATTGTATCTTTCAAATAATGATTTGAGGATAGAGAAGTATTCGGACAGGGAGCGCCATGCTTGCTTCATATTCAACATGTTGAAGTAGGTGTGATACATCCTACTTGAGTTCTTCCCCTGCCCATATCTGGCTTAGATAGAAGTCAAATGTCGTGAGCGGTGGTGTAGTAAACTAGCTCGTCAGCAATCTTGTCGATGATGATGACTATGATCCAGGAGCTGACCGTCCCATTATCCTTCGCCCATGACGGGTATTTTCCAGTCTTCCTAGCAGACTCTGGGTTCAATAGAACGAGTTCCTTGTAGTATCCTCATACGATCATGAGGATCATTCGTGACTACTTCAGATAATGTGTCTCATCCAACTTGGGGATCGAATCGAAAGCGGGTAGGCGAGAATCGCTCCCCTCATAACCTTGAGATGTCACTTCAGATTTCGACATCTCTGATCAGGATGTCAGGCCTGCTGCAGTCAAATATGATAAAAACAGAGCAAATTAAATCATTTCAATCCCCAAGGGGGATTGCTGAATCAAGATGAGGTCAGTTGGTGGCGGTAGGTTATTTTGGTGGAGTAGGATGCACAAGAGAATGTACGAGCACATGTGTCAGCTAAGGGCCTAAGGCACAGCTTTTGGCTAGGCCACAAGTTGGTGATCCAGGAAGGTGAATTTGGAGGAAACAGATGGGGGATTTGGGGCTTTGGGGAAATGGGGAACTTGATGGGCCATGGGGATTTGGGGGAATCAACCAAGGTCCTAAATGTCGGTTTCGGTCACCATTTCGGTATCGACCAAAACAGAATTTCGATGGAATTTCGGTGGAATTTCGACCGAAATTTCGGTCGTTTCGGTTATTTTTTGTACTAGGACCCCCATATTTCGGTCATTTTGGTCATTTCGGTCGAATCTCGATTTTGACTGGATATCGATATTCGACAGAAATTCGACCGAATTTCGCTGAAATTTGAGGCCATGGAATCAACTAGGGTTTTGAGGGGAAATGGATGGGTGAAGGGATTGGGAACTTAAGGTGAAACGGATGGGGGCGATGGGATTTGGGGAAATCAAGGAATCAATAGGGCTTCTCGATGGGGGTGCGGGGGAATCAGATGGGTGATTCGGTTAATCTACTGAGGCTGGGGTTATTGAGGGTTGGGGCTGGGGGTAATTGGGATTGAAAAATCAATTGGGGGACATGGCGATTAAGGATGTCAATTAGGGGTTGGGGGAGATTGAGGGTTGGGGTTGGGGGTGATGACGATGAGGAATCAGATGGGGACGATGGAGAATCGATTGGGGGCAATGGTGATTGATGATGGCGATGGTTGTGGCTTGGGGCGATGGCAGAATCAACTGCAAGCGATGGGGGAATCGGTTGGGTCTCTCGATGGGGGCGCCTAGGTGATGGAGGCTGGGGGGCTTCTCGATGGGGATGAATGGGCATCGAGGAACAAGGAAACTGGAGCAGGTTCTTCTTGCGATGGGGGCATCGACGTCATTGGTGAAGAAGGATGGAGAGGGAGAGAATTGGGGGAGGGGGAAAAACTGGCCCTGATACCAAGTTAAATAGGAGAAATAGGATTATACAAGGGCCTTAGGGTTATAAGTTAAGCTCTCGACATCAACATAAACAATCAATAATATATCTTTATCAAGACTCGGATAGGGGGGGTTGATTTTTATTGTTTATCTTTCATAACCATCAGTTGACACTCAAACCATGGTCGAGGTGCTTATTTGAGACTAAAACAAGATTTAGTTGGCTAGCAATAATTTTTCATATTTTCATACCAAGGTTGCATATTGTTGGGAAAATAGAAAAAGTTGTTTATTCTTTGGGCCTTAGGCTCTCTTATGTAGGGAGAAGCCTATAGGCAAATTACATAAAGTGGATAGAAGAACATGAAAATATATAAACGATACACATATATGAAATATATCTCTATACTCCCCTCAAGATGGAGCATAGATATCCATCATGCTCAGCTTGGATGGACGCTTCTGAAAGGCCCTCTCAGTAGGGCTTTAGTTAAAATGTCTGTCGTCTGGTCCCCTGAGCTGACATGAGATGTAGAAATGAATCCCTTATGGATCATGTCACGTATATAATGGCAATCAACCTCAATGTGCTTTGTCATCTCATGAAAAGCAGGGTTATTATCAATGAATAAGGTAGTCTGGTTGTCACATTCTAGAGATATGGGAAGATGTACATCTATATGTAGATATGTTAGGATTGCCCGAACCCACATCATTTCCGTACCTGTTTGTGCCATAGCTCTGTACCCAGATTCGATACTAGACCTAGCAACCACAGTATGCTTCTTACTTCACATGAGACAAGAGAATCTCCAACAAATATAGCAAACCCTAACGTAGACTTCCTGTCCTTGGGGCACCCTGCATAGTCTGTATCTGCACATGCTGAGATAGTCATAGAATCGCCCCTTTTAAACAGCAATCCTGCACCTGGAGATGATTTGAGATACCTTAGTATCATCTGTAAAACATCCATATGAACTTGACGAGGTTGTTCCATGAATTGGCTCACCTAACTAACTGCAAATGAAATATCGAGTCTGGTATTGGTAACATAAAGAAGCTTTCCAACCAGTTCTCTATATCTTCTCATGTCCACCTCATTAGTATCATCATCATAAAGCTTCATGCTTGGATCCATGGGTGTAGTCGCAGGTCGACATCCAAGCATTCACGTGTCACTCAACAAATCAGTGGCATACTTCTTATGAGTCATCACAAGCCCCTGTTGGTTTCTAGCAAACTCCAATCCCAGAAAGTATCTTAGAGCTTCCAGATCCTTGCTAACAAACTCGTGATCCAGAAATTCTTTTACTCTTTTTATTCACTGCATATCATCTCCTATAATAAGTATATCATCAACATACACCATAATAGCAGTCATACCTCAGGAGGTTCTCTGTGTAAAAAGAAAGTGATCTAAATTCAATCGTTTGAACCCCTGTTTCCAAACAAGTCTGAGAGCTTCTAGAACCAAGCTCTAGGGCTATGCTTAAGGCCATAGATTGCCTTATGAAGTTTACATACCTGTGAACACTCCCCCTCAACAGCAAACCCCGACAGTTGTTACATGTAAACTTCCTCCTGAAGATCACCATGCAAAAATGTATTCTTGGCATCCAATTGAAATAGGGGCCAATCTCGAATCAAGACAACAGATAGAAGGATCCGTAAGGTGGAATGTCGAGCAACTGGGGAGAACGTGTCAAGATAATCCACCCATATATCTGAGTAAACCCTCGTGCAACCAGTCGAGCCTTGTACCAGTCAATGCTACCATCTGCATTTTTCTTCACAATAAAAACCCATTTACAATTTATTATAGATGCTCCAGTGGGAGCTGGGCCAAGACTCCAAGTACCTCTCGACTGAAGGGCAGCAATCTCCTCCTCCATAGCTAATCGCCACCGACTGTCATGAGGAGCCTCCTAATAATTCCGTGGAATTGCCATGGTTGACAATGCAACTGCAAATTTCCTAATATCGCCAGTCAAGCGATCAAAGGAGACCATGGATGCTATAGGATATGATGCACAGATGCGCTTCTACTTTCGAAACGTAATAGGTAAGTTCAAATCAGCAACCTCCACGTCTGTCCCCTATAAAGAGTCTCGCTCAGGTAGATCACCAGATCCATCGTTAGAAATTATGTATTCAGAACATCCCTCACGTGTGCTAGATGATGAGCGGAGCGGTGACCATGAGCAGAAGTCGGCTGGTAGGTATAGTGATGCGGCAAAGAAGGAACCGGAACCCTTATAGGTGGTGGAGGTGGCGATGGTAGTAGTGGTGATGGTGGTGGTGGAGTTGGTGAGGAAGGTGGTGATGATGGTGGTGGCATGTATATTTCATCATTAGAGTCTGAAGAAGTTAACAGATCACCTGTAGAAGAAAAGTACATTATAGACTCGAAAAAGGTGACATCAACACACTAACATAGTACTTCCTGCATAATGGATCATAATATTTGTACCATTATTGTGTCATGTAGTACCCGACAAAGACACACTTGACAGCTCTAGGAGAGAGCTTGTCAATCCCTTGTGACAACTGGTGGAAAAACGCAACAGAGTCAAACACACGAGTCAGTGGAATAATTCCTTTTCAGGAAAGGCAAGAGAAAAGGGAATTTTCTTACCTAAGACCGATGAGGGCATGCGATTAATAAGATAGCATGCCTTAAGGACAACATCACCCCAAAAAGAATACGGAGCACGACTCTGAATGAGAAGGATCCTCGTAATATCAAGCAAATGACGATGCTTCCTCTCTGCAACATCATTTTCTTGGGAAGTATAGGCTCATGAAGTTTGGTGAATAATACCTTGGGATAAAAAATACTTGGAAAGAGTATGAGTACAAAATTCCAATGCATTATCAGTTCTCACAAATCTTATAGAGGTCGAAAACACATTTGTTACTTCAGTTAGAAAATTTTTGATAACATCTCCAGCTTCAGATTTATTCTTTAATAAAAAGATCCAGGACAGACAAGAGAAATCATCTACTGCAACAAGATAAAACTTGTGTCCCTGATGATCAGGAACATGATTGGGACCCCAAATATCTATATGAAACAACTCAGAAATGGAGCTATTGTGTCGACTTTGACGACTGGGAAATGCAGATCGATAATCTTTTCTCAACTGATATGCCTCACATTGATAAGATGAGTGAGGAGAGATATGAGGCAGAAAACGATACATTTTCTAGAGCGGGAGATGACCAAAGCGCATATGCCATGTGAAGGGTGAGATATGTCCAACATAAAAGGAGGAAATGCCATCATATGGAGTTCGAACTAAGCGATAGAGACCACCTTGCTTACGGCCACACTCAATCACGTTACCCGTAAGGATGTCCTGAAATACAAGAGAAGATGGGTCAAATATAGCTCGACAATGTAAATCCTCCGTAATCTGACTAATAGATAACAAGTTCATTGAGAAGTCAGGTGCATGCAACAAATTCTATAAATGCACAGAGGGTATCAAACTAATCTCCCCATGTCCAGTGATTGGGGAATGAGTCCAATCTGCAATAACCACAATCGTCCTGGAGGAACCTATCTGTATGTTGTAAGTTGATCCCTGTCTCCACACAAGTGATGTGTGGCACCGGAGTCCATAATCCATTCTATAACATCAGATCCACTATTGCTAGTGAGTGCATAAGTACTACCTGAGGTACTAGAGGAGGTTGAAGCGGCCACATCATAGTGGCTCCCAAAGGTCGAGGAACGGGACTGGCCGGAAGTATAATGCCCCTCAATCAGACTACAATGTCATCAAATCGTTGATCTAGAGAGGAGGCAACCAGGGGCTCAATCTACTCAGCCACTCGAGCAGAGGCAGGAAATCCATGCTTAGAGTAGCATGTATCTTCGGTATATCCAGAACGATAGCAAAATATGCAGGGCTAACAAATACGACCTCCTCTGCCACGAGGTCCTCGACCACGAAACTGAGAAGAGCCTCCTCGACCTCGGGAAGTTGCCATCGCTGAAGAAGTCTGACTGGCAGTAGAAGATGGAACAGTGATCCGATTAAGCCTGCGGAAGGCTTCCTCCATAGGAGGAATAGTAGAGTATGCCAAAATCTGGGAACGGACCGTCTCAAACTCAGGATCAAGGGCTGCCAGGAATACACAAACCATAGTTGCATTCTTATAAGTCTTCTGTTACTCAGGAGTAGATGTGAGAGGCATGAAGCTATAGAGCTTCTTGAACATCCCAAGCAAGGATGTATATAGCGAGTGAAGAGGGTGTCCATTCTGCTTGATAAAGATATCATACTGGAGTTGCAAAATCTTTGTCTCATTCTTTGCTTGTGAATAAGTAGAAGCTAGAATATCCCATATCGCATTGGTTGTGGGCTGATGGAGTATATCATTGGCGATCTCTATTGTTGAAGAAAACAGTGGAGATATACAGAGCTAAAAGGAAGAAACTTCATATGATTTTACTAATTTAAAGAAGGCTTATGATTCTGTCCTACGGGAGATATTGTGGAGAGTTTTGGAGAAGAGACAAGTACCTATCCTATACATTAACCTCATAAAAGATATGTATGATAGGGCTTCATCTTGTGTAAGGATACAGTCCGGGAAGACTGACTATTTTGACATCAACACCGATCTGCATCAAGGTTCAACTTTGAGTCCATTCCTTTTTATTTTGATTATGGACGAGTTGACAAGTCACATTCAGGATGAGATACCTTGGTGCATGTTATTCGTTGATGATACTGTGTTTATTGATGAGACTAGAGAGAGAGTAAATGAGAAGCTTGAGGTTTGGAGACATGTTTTGGAGACTAAAGGATTTCGTATAAGTAGGGCTAAGACTGAGTATATGGAGTATACTTTGATGGAAGCAATCTGCTCAGCCACTCGAGCAGAGGCAGGAAATCCATGCTTAGAGTAGCATGTATCTTCGATATCTCCAGAACAATGGCAAAATGTGCAAGACTAACGAACACGACCTCCTCTGCCACAAGGTCCTCGTCCACGAAACTGAGAAGAGCCTCCTCGACCTCGGAAGGTCGCCATCGTTGAAGAAGTCTTACTGGCAGTAGAAGATGGAACAGTGATCCGACTGAGCCTGTGGAAGGCTTCCGCCATAGGAGGAATAGTAGAGTCTGCCAAAATCTAGGAACAGGATCAAGGGCGGCCAAGAATACACCAATCATTGTGGCATTCCTTAAGTCTTCTACTGCTCAGGAGTATGAGAGGCATGAAGCTATAGAGCTTCTCGAACATCCCACGCAAGGATGTATATAGCGAGTGAAGAGGGCATCCATTCTGCTTAATAGTAAAGATATCATGCTGGGGTTGCAGAATCTTTGTCTCATTCTTTGCATGTGAATAAGTAGCAACTAGGATATCCCGCATCGCCTTGGCTGTGGGCTGATGGAGTATATCATTGGCAATCTCTATTGCTAAGGAGAACAATGGAGATATACAAAGCTAAAAGGAAGAACCTTCATATGATTTTTATTAATTTAGAGAAGGCTTAGACTGAATATATGGAGTATACTTTTGATGGAAGTAATGGTGAATGAATCGATGTTAAAATTGGTGATGATAACATTCAGAAGAGAGATTATTTTAGATACTTAGGTTCTATTTTGCAACATAATGGAGAAATTGATGGAGATTTTACAAATAGAATAAATGCAGGTTGGCTAAAGTGGAGATGAGCCTCTACTGCTTTGTGATAAGAAAATTCCTTTGAAAATCAAAGGAAAGTTTTACAAAGCAGAAGTGAGACCTGCTATGCTCTATGGATCTGAATGTTGGCATGTGAATCATGGACATGGGCAGAGTGTTCTTCCCCAAATCCTCGTCTTTGGGCGACAGAAATCGAGGATTAAGACCTCAATCTGATATGATGCTGATGGGGTCTCCTTTGATGATCGAATGCTTAAGCTCTAGATGATTATGGACTCGGATCTCCCGATGCGATGCAGGTGTTGCTCGACTATGATTCTCGATCTATGCATCTCGGATTTGCGATGAATCATTACTGCTTGTGTGACGGCTTCCCTGATGCAGAGCTTCTCCAGGTTGTCGGGTTTTCGAATGGCTCGATCTCCGGTAGAACGATGATGATGCTTGATAATGATCTTGAAGATGTGTGCAACAGATAGAATGCTGATATCTCAAGTTGTAGGTGTTGATGCTATTCTGATCAGCTCGTGTGATGGCTTCAATGATCCTTCTAAAAGCTCAACCTCCGTCTGATCTTCATCTCAGATCTTAAGATGATAATCAACCCCTGAACTTAGACTCGCGGATGAAAGTAAGCTCGGGGATTGTAAACCTCAATTGAATGTTAGATTGATGGAATAGAAGCAGAATGGATGGAATGTGATCAAATGGATGGGCGGTTGATCGGGTATGAAGTACGATGAATGACCTCCGATCAGCTTTGATCAGGAGGAATCAGAAAAGAACAACATGAAGATACTGGAAGCTCACGCGGCAGAGCTTGAAGCTCGAAGCTCGTCGGCAACGGACCATGCCCTTTCTCCTCCTCTCAATGCCTTGCTCAACGACGAGGGCTCGCATCTGTCACCTATGTGCCTCTCGCTAACTCAGAGCTCTGGGGAAATGAAAAAGAAATGGCGGATGGCTTCTCTAGGAGCCCTAGGAAGGTTATATAGGAGAAAGAAAGGGGGCTAGGTACAATGAATCTAGATGGAGTTTCATTGGAAAAGAAGGTCGACGAAGGCGGCGATGGTCCCATAAATTTGTTAGAGTTGTTGGGAGACTTGGGGGCTAGTAAATGGAAAAGGAGAAAGGAAGAATAAGAAGAAGAAGAAAATGGAGGAGGAATAAGAAGAAAATGGAGGAAGAAGAAAGGGTTTGAATGATTGGATCAACAATTGTTAGAAGAATAGAATAACTTATAATTGAATAGACCCTAGGGCTCTCTTATTTATGAGAAAAGCCCTGGGTTAATTACATAAGAGGTATATGAAGAAAATAAAAATGAGAAATAAATATAAAGGGCATGTTTGGTTGCAGGGTTGGCCAGGGTTGGGTTGGGCTGGGTGAATAGTAATCTGTGAGGAGGAAGTACCCTTGTGAATAGTAAGTACCAGGGTTGGGCCAACCCTGCCCAACCCTGCAACCAAACATGCCCAAAGAGATACAACTATCTCAACAGTCCCCCTTAAGCTGGAGCATATATGTCTATCATGCTCAGCTTGGAACAATATCTCTGAAATGGGCCTCTAGCAAGGGCTTTGGTAAATATATCAGCAATCTGATCTCCAGTAGAAACATGGGAGGTGGATTTAAGACCCTTCTTGATCATGTCTCTAGTATAGTGGCAATCCACCTCGATATGCTTGGTCCCTTCATGGAATGCAGGATTATTTGCAATAAAAAGAGCTGCTGGATTGCCACATAGGAGATGCATGGGAAGAGGTACATCAACAGTAAGATCGGTCAAAACCGACCTAACCCACATCATCTTTGTGCTCCCCTGAGCCATGGCCCTGTACTTAGACTCTGTACTAGATCTAGCAACCATTGTCTGCTTCTTGCTTTTCCATGACACAAGTGAGCTTCCAAAAAAATAGCAAAGCCATAAGTATACTTCCTGTCCCTATGGCATCCTGCATATTCTGCATCTGCACAAGATGTCATCTCAAGAGAAGGGCCTCTGTTGAATATAAGACCAATACCGGGTGAAGACTACAAATATCTCAAAATCATGTAGATAGCATCAATACGAACCTTCCTGAGCTGCTCCATGAACTGACTCGCCTTACTTGCAGCAAAGGATATGTCTGTCCTGGTGATAGTAGCATAGATGAGCTTGCCAACAAGCTCTATATATCTCCTCTTGTCTACTTCCTCAGTGTCTTCATCATATAATCTTATGCTCGGATCCATAGGGGTAGTAGTAGGCTTGCACCTTGTCATCCATGTATCAAGTAGAAGATCAATCACAAACTTCCTCTGGGTCATCACAAGACAACGTTGATTCCTGCGAACTCTAATCCAAGGAAGTAACGAAGACTACCAAGATTCTTAGTCACAAGCTGTTGACCTAGGAACTCCTTGGTAGCATGAATGCCCTGCTCTTCACATCCTGACAATAATATCATAAACATAAACCAGAATAGCAACAGTACCTCTCTGTGACCTTTGGACAAACAACGAATGATCTGCAGTGGACTGCGTAAACCCCTGGTTCTTAATCAACTCTAATAGCTTACGGTACCAAGCTCTCGGACTCTACTTCAGGCCATAAATCACCTTGTGGAGCCTTCATACCTTATGAGACTCCCCTTCAGCAACAAATGTCGGTGGTCGCTGCATATATACCTCCTCTTGTATATCTCTATATAGAAAGGCACTCTTAACGTCAAGTTGGTAAAGAAGCCAATCTCGAGACACAACAACTGATGGAAGAATGTGCATTGTCAAATGTCTGGCCACCGGTATAAAGGTATCTTGATAGTCCACCCCATAAGTTTGGGTGAACCCTCATGCTACAAGTCTTGCCTTGTAGAGATCCATACTACCATCTGTCATATGCTTCACAGTAAAGATCCGTTTGCACCCTACAACAAATGCACCTAGAGGAGCAGAAACAATACTCCATGTACCACGAGACTGCAAAGCGATCATTTCCTCCTCCATGGCAAGACACCAGCTACTATCATGTATGGCCTCCTGGTATGTACGTGGTATGGTAAGACAAACCTCTTGTACTCATCTGACAGATGATCCAAGGAAACATGAGCATCTAGAGGATAAGTGACACAGTTACGACGGGGCTTTCTCAAGGCAATAGGTATATCAAGATCATCGTCCTCTCTGTTCTCTGATATCACCTCCTCCTGTCTAGTATCATGTGGTACAAGCATATCATTAGTACCATTAGTAGAAACAATGTGTTCATTGCATACGTGAGGCGTGTTCGATGATGGGGAAGGCGGATGAGCAGAGGGGCGAGTGGAGGACATGCGAATGTAGAAACGTGGCATGAATTGTGCTAGGGTATACGGAGGTGGAGGTGGTAGAGGAAGTGGTGGCAGAGATGGCTGTGACTCAACATAAGGTGATGGTGGGGATAACGGAGGTAGTGGAACAAAAATACTCCAGAGTCGGAGTTAGACGACAAGTCACCTGTAGGAGAAAAATGCATAATAAACTCAAAAAATGTGACATCAACACTCACATAATATTTTCTTCCTATAGGATCAAAACTTTTACATCATTTTTGGGTACGAGAATAGCAAACACACATTTGACAGCTCCTGGAGAGAGCTTGTCACGACCAGGAGTAAACTTGTAGACAAATGCCACAGATCCAAAAGCCTGGGAGTAAGGGAGAATAGGTTCTTCTCGAGAAATGCAATCAAGAAAGGAACCTTTTCTCCAAGGACCGTGGAAGGCATGAGGTTCACAAGGTAACAAGCAATAAGAACCGCATCACCCCAAAAAGAATGAGGAGCTCGACTCTGAATCAAAAGAGTCCTCATGACATCAAGAAGATGACGGTGTTTGCACTTAACAACACCATTATGCTGCGAAGTGTAAGCACAAGAAGTCTGATGAACGATACCAAGAGATCTGAAAAAGTCAGACAACTGTAATGTAGAGAATTCTACGGCATTGTCAATGCGAACAAACATCACATTAGCATAAAAATATTCTTAATTTCAATAAGAAACGATTTAATGACAGGACCAGCTTCAGACTTCTTCTTCAACAAGAAAATCAAAGATGATCTAGAAAAAAATCATCCACAACATGACAGCTTTTGCAGATGAAGGTATCCAAAGCAAAGATGCCACATGTAAGGTGATCCAGAAATAATGGTAGCAGCATCAGCACACGAAGGTTGGACTAGTCTGCAAAGTCCTCTCTGCTTACGGCCACGTCCAATCATCCTGCATGTGAGTATGTCCTGTAACACAAGAGAAGAGTGATCAAATATGGCACGGCAATGTAACTCTTTCGTAATCTGGCTAATAGACAAAAAATCATCTGAAATGCACGAGCATGTAAGATATTATGCATGCGCATCGAGGAAGCTAGGCCAATCTCCTCCTAACCAACAATAGGTAGATGAACCTCATTAGCAATCACCATTGATCTACCAGGAGGGATAGATATGTAAGAACTGAATTGTGCTCGATCGCCACAAATATGATGAGATGCTCCGGATTCCATGATCCAATCAGTCGAATCTGAACTGCTACAACTGGTAAGTGCATAAGCAATACATGACGAACTCGTAGAAGATTTGGCAGCAGTTGCGACATCTGAAGATCATGCTGCTAAAGTAATTGGTGTAATCATCATCTCTCTCAATCTAGAAACAATATCATCAAACCGCACATCATGAGAAGGAGCTAGAGGAGGCTCTGTCTGCTCAGCTACACAGGCAGACACAATCACGCAGGATACACATGCTTCAGATAGCATGTCTCCACCGAATGACCTGGATGGTGGAAATATGAACATGGACCACGATGACGTCCTCCTCCTCGACCATGGGATCCTCGCTCGCGAAACTGTAGAGCTCTACTGCGAGACGCTGCCATAGCAGATGGAGTTTGGGTCATGGTAGTAGATGATGTAGTGATCCTGCTCAGCCTCTTATAGACCTCCTCCATTAAAGGTATCGTCTCTCTGGTAAGTAGTTACGTGTTGCATCATACTCAGAGTCAAGGGATGACAGAAAGACTCATGTCATTGTAGTATTCCGGTATGCATGTTGATGCTCAGTGCTGATAGTAATAGGCATAAAGCTATGCAGACGCTCAAACATGCTTTGAAGATGCAAGAAGTGGGCGTGAAGAGGACGCCCATTCTGCTTGGTCGAAAATATGTCATACTGCAACTATAGAATCTTGCTCTCATTCGTGGCCTGCCCATATATTTCTGCTAAGAAGTCCCACATAACCTTGGCGGTGGGTCGATTGATGATGTCATTGGTAATCTTCGTGGTGAGCATCTCGGAGAGCCAAATCCATGCATAGGAATCATCTTGCTTCCACAGTCTTGTCCGTCGGCTTGGAATCCGTCAGAATGTGCTCCTTGTTATGGCACTGCATAAGGGTGTGAAACTGCATGGACCATGTCTCGTAGTTGGTCTCATCCATCTTTATGATGGGAGCCGGACCCTTGAAGGCACCAGACGCTGAAAAAACGTCACCCTTGTTCTCTGACATGATAAAACGAATGTCGAATAAAAAATCCGGAATAAGACTAGGAAGTAGACTACTCCGAGCGAGTCTACACAATCATATGGAGGAGTAGTTGTACGTGTAGACTCATACAACTATCATCTTCAATCCTTGTTGAAGTCTATAATCGGAAAGCATGATTAATGTGGCCGAAATCATGATCCTGGTCAAAATCAGACCGTATTCGACTTCAGTAGTGGCCGAATGGCAGTTCTATGAAGGTGGAGAAGCCCACCAAGGATTAGAAACCGGTCGGCCGGAGGTGGAGCGGTAGCCCGCAACTCGGGACTGTGGAAACGAGCGGCCCCAGGCAGCAGCAGTACCGGTCCGCCGTTTGTAGCAATGGGTTGCGGCATGCGGCAGTAATAGGTTTCGGTCGACGTTCAGGTGGGTCAGAGTGGCTGGTAGCCACCGGCAGATAGTAGGGAGGGGGCAGGTAGGGTTAGGGTTTTGGTGAGATATGGGAACCCCGATCTAGGACCGTTGCTCTGATACCATGTTGGAAGAATAAAATGATTTATCAATGAAGAGACCCTAGGGCTCTCTTATATAGGAGAAAAGCCTTGGGTTAATTACATAAGTACATGGCATGTCCTCAAATTTCAGTGAAATTCGGTCGAATTTTTGTCGAATATTGATATCCAATCGAAGTTCGACCGAAATTCCATTTCGGTCGGTCATCGAAATGGTGACCGAAACCGACATTTGGGGCCTTGATACATGAAGAAAATAGAAATAAGAAATAAATATAAAGAGATACAACTATCTCAACAATCATCATCTAATCTGAGTCATCTAGCTAAAGTACATGTCAAGCACGTGAAGTGCATGTATTTTGGCAGATTTTTTGCATTTCATCTCCTGAACATTCTTTGATTTACATCCAGGTGCATGTCCTAGGAAGACGTGTGATTCACACATGTTCTTCTAGTTGTTTTGCTTAAACTACCCTGCGATTACTGCTCCTTTCCATGCGCGAGAAATTTTTTTGATTAATTACATATTAGTCCCAATACAATACTATTAATAAATCCCTATTATTTCTATATTAAATCAAATACTAGTACTAAAAATCCAATAAAAATATTATTAAATGTGTATTAATATTAAATATACAGTACAATTTATTAAAAATGTATTCATTTTTTATTTTAAATAAATCAAAAACAATTACCAAAAACACATTTTGACTTTAAAAATTCATTAAAAATCAAAGAAACCATAAAAAATTATAAAAAATATATTACTTAGATATTATCATCTTCTAAATAATAACCAAAAATCAAATAAAAATAAATGAAAATATATAGTATAACATAAAATAAAATACATAAAACTTGCAAAATTCATATCTAATTCCAAAAAAATTGCATGATACATGCAGTGCCTTGTTTTAAATATATTAAAATAATCTACAACACAAAAATAAAATCTAAAAATATTTGTATTGTTTACTATTTTAAAATCACAAAAATGGTACAAATTTCAACAAATTAATTGTTTTCCGATTACAATCATTTTAAAATCAATAAAAAAATCTTAAAAATCCTCTAAAAGTCATAATAAAAGAGAATAAAATGTAAAACATATAAAAAATATAAAATCATACACCTATATTACTTATCATACAGGTCTACTTAAAACAACATAAAAGACACATATACATATAAAAATGAGGATGGGGAGTATGCACCTTGGTGCATGTAATTTTACATGCACTGGGATCTATATCTCCCATATTTTTTACTTTTTTAGAAAATATCACCATGTATATTCATCTATATATCCCTCCAATATACCATTTGAATTTCGTCAGAAACAGAGACCCCTATGCCCTCCATCTAGAACAGGTAATTTTAACAGTCTTAGAATTGATGTAATCGACCTGTTCTAGATGGAGGGCATAGAGGTCTTTGTTTATGATGAAATTCGAATGGTTTATTGGAGGGATATATAGATGAATATATACGGTGATATTTTCCAAAAAAAAATAAAAAAATGTGGGAGATATAGACCCCGGTGCATGTAAAATTACATGCACCAGGGTGCATAATCCCCATCCTCTATAAAAATTATTAAAAATATAAAACACTTTAAAATCATTTAAAACACATAAAATCCTAAAGGGTTTTCATCACTTGTGCCCCTCCGAGATATCGCATTATCAGTTATGCCCCTATCTTTTTGGTAATATCAGTCGTGCCCCTCACTTCTTGCCGTTTTATCAGGTGTGCCCTCTGAGTTAGTTGTCGTCCATCCATAGTGCAAACGGACGTTAACTTTAAGGATATAAACGGAATTAATTTTTAAAACAGGGTTGAATAGTCATTTAAACCCGCTTCCTCATCCTCTTCTTCTTCCTCCTCTTCCCCTATCCTCTTCCTCCTCTTCCAACCTCCTCCTCCTCCTCCCTCTCCGCCCGTTCGGAACTCCTCCCCCAGCCTCCCTCCGCCCCCTGCCCCGACCTCCCCCCACCCCCTGCCTCCCAACCTCTCCTCACACCCTGCTGCCCCTCCGCCCCGACCTCCGCCCACCCCCTGACGCCCCTCCGCCCCCTGCCCCGACCTCCCCCCACCCCCTGCCGCCCCTCCACCCCGAATGGATAAGAGGTACCAAAGCCTCAAGAAGGCACTCTCCCATCTCCTCCTCCCTTCCACCCTCTGCAAACTCCCCTCCTCCTCCTCCCTCCCCCTACCAAGTCCTCGATCTCTCCTTCGTTGACATCGCACGTACCCGCATCCTCGACGACCTCGATCGCCGCCTCGGCCTCCATGCCCCACACCTGCATGGTGACAAGAAGAGAGGCAACAAGGGAAAGACTAGGCTGCCCTTCAACAATGCCTACGGTTTTTCCACCTCATCCTCCGACGTCTTCTTCAGCAGTGAGGAGAAGCTGCCTAGGAGCTTATCGTCCGACTCGTCCGAGCTTTACTACAGCTCGGTGCGCAACAAGAACGTCCCCCCCGAGGAGGCCGAAGAGCCGAGGCGAACGGTCGGGGTTCCTCAACGACGACGCTGGCAAATACGTGGCGGTGGTCAAGAAATTGAGGGATCTGTACGAAGATTTCAGGAGCTCGATGCTGGAGATGATGATGGAGAGGCAGATGTTTGGGGCGGCGAATTTGGAGGATCTTCTTCGTTGCTACCTCTCCCTCAACAACTCTCGGCACTATGCCATCATAGTTAAGGTTTACTGTGATATCCATGAAGCTCTCTTAGGCAGTCAACCCCATTGCTAATTTGAATCTCTCAAGATTACAATTGTCTCATATCGAATGTGGTATGCTGTCGTTCATAGCTGAAATCTTACTGTGGTTTGGATGTTGTATAGATTTCACGCCACTCTTGATGACGACGACGATGATGATATACATATGTATGCTTATCAATGTTGTAAATTTGAATCTGTATTTTGGTTGTCATTTGGATCCAACACAAAACATTCAATCTGAGATGACTTCGATATTTCCTTCCCCGGGAATAAATCAGCTGAACACGGTTGTTTGGTGTTAGACCCCCCGCCCCCAAGAGGCAGATGTTTGTGACGGTGATGATTGATCCGATGCCCTGGAGCTTGAATGGGTTCCTCCTCGTCAATAGCACGAAGGCCTAGTTCGATCAAGGTCGAGCAAGGCAATGGTGAATGGCAGGGTGGAAAGAGACGAGGAAGGGCCTCGCGGCAGACGAGGGTCGTGACGGGCGGTTGCTGGCAGCGTTGGGCTTGAAGCCCTAGTGGGTTCTACCGTTGAGGAGAAGCCTCAAATTCGGTTCTACAGGTTCGGTTCTCAAATAAATGGTGGAGGAAGAAGATGAAGAACACGTCTGGACAATAATACCCCTCTTAACTGCACCAAGGTTTGAAAAAACCATGGTTAAGTCAACTCATTGACGGTCAATCTGACGGAAGGGCACAAGTAATAACGGCGAAAGAAGTGAGGGGCACAACTGATATTACCAAAAAGATAGGGGCATAACTGATATTGCGATACCTCAGAGGGGCACAAGTGATAAAAACCCAATCCTAAATAACTAAGAATTCTATTGCATTACCATAAATTGAAAGTTTGCCTCTCTAAGTTTGACCCTGGAACTATACCACGTTCAAAAATAAAATAAAGTTGTTTGCTTGATCGATTTTGAGAGTTACAATGACAAAGCACTTAAAATAAGCTTTTAAACCTCTCAAGATCGTAGTCAACACCTATATTTCAGCTTGATGTGAAGAATACTATCATGTATGGTGATCTTGAGGAGGAGGTTTACATGATGCAACCTCCTGGTTATGAATTCGAGGGGAGTGTGTATGTCGACTTCACAAGGCAATGTACGGCTTAAAGCAGAGCCCGAGAACATGGTTTGACATACTTACTAATGAAATCAGCACTTTAGGCTTCTAGAGAACGACGTTTGACTACTCTATCTTTGTTAGAAGACGGTCAACTAGTACTATCATACTTGTTGTTTACGTTGAAGATATGGATGTCACAGATGATGATGATGAAGGTGTACTAAAAATCAAGGCTTTCCTTCAGAAGGTCTTCATCACCAAGAACCTTGGTCAACTTCGCTACTTTCTTGGCATAGAAGTATTACGCACTACAGAGGAACTTCACCTCTCATAGAGGAAGTATTGCCCGGACATCCTGATCGAAGTTGGATTACTTGGATGTAATCCCTCTGGTATTCCTGCAGACCCGAGGAAACACTCCACTTCCGCCTATCCTATCTTCAAAGATACTACACGATACAGAAGCCAGGTGGGCAAACTTCTTTACATTACTGCCACTAGGCTGGATATATCCTATGTTGTGAGTAGAGCCAGACAACACATGGAGCAACTGCGTTACAGTCACTGGTAGGATCTTCAGATCCTGCGTTACTTGAAGGAATCACCAGGACGTGGCCTCTTCTATGGGGCAAATGGCTATACTGATGTTATTGCATATGTTGATGCAGATTATGCGAGTTCACCTGAGGATCGTCGCTCCACTACAGGATGTGTTATGATGGTTGGAGGAAATCTTATCACTTGGAGGAGCAAGAAGCGGACTGTAGTCTCCAGATCCAGTGCGGAGACAGAATATAGGGTGATGGCTCAGGGCCATGCTACATGTGAGATTACTTGGCTACTGACCTTTCTACTAGAACTTGGTATTGTTGTCACTAATACTTTTCCTTTATATTGTGACAACAAATCCGCTACATACCTTGCTACGAAACATGTGTTCATGAGTGGCCTAAGCACATAGAGATTGACTACCATTTTGTTTGTGATGCGTACGAGAGAAAATTCCCACTCCACACGTCACGATGGACTTTTAGCTTTCAGATGTATTCATGAAGTCCTTACCAAAGAAGAGCCATTCGTGGATAACTTTCAAGTTGGGCATGATCGATAGATATGCTCCAACTTGAGGGGGAGTGATAGAGATGTGTTTATGTTTATCTTCTTTCATTGCAACCCCTCTGGGGTATTTATGTATTTTTCCGGTTATGAGCACTCTAGGGTTCCATCCTATATAATGACCCCTATACCTCTTGAATAAATCACCTTATTGCATTCTTTCATCAATTTCCACGTAGTGTAACTTAAAGCAAATGATTGCAATCATCAGAAAACATACAATTTACAATTCACATTTAGCTATTATAAGTCTAAAGGACTTCTTTAGTCCTTTATGATCCAATGCTGATCCATAAATACAGGTCACTATCAATAGCAGGATGCCAGAATGGCGTGTGTGGAAAGCTATAAATACCACCAAAACAATTTCTTGTTTCCAGGGGTGTATGTATAATTACAAGGTTTACATGGGTATTTATATGATCACAAATTTTTACAGGGTATATACGTAAAACAATTCTAAAATAATACATCATAATAAAAATATAAACTCACAAAAACTAGAAGTTGGTCATGCATAGGGAAAATAGTGAGATAAAAGTTTGGGTACAAGATACCTACATCTTTTATTGTCACGGACTGCTCTACCATATTGCAGCAAAAATGCTCAACATAAGAGCGTGTTAAACGACAGGCAGATATAAGAGCCAGGAATTCTTCTTTGAATTTACCTGAATAGAAGAATCAGCACAAAGATAATCAGAAACGAAACACATAAACAAGCGGAATTACTAGAAATTTCCCCATTTGAGCGAATCGCCGTGAAAAATTTCGTCCATATTGTACCTTGAAGCACTCAAACAAGCACTAAAAAGTGTGAAGGCGGAGAATGAAAGTAGAGAATAACACAAAGCTTTGTGATCAGTCGGGTTCTCGTGGTGATAAATATCATGCATGTGAAAGATTTATGATCCCATTATGACGAACAAAAATGATCGGCCGTTCATCCACTTCAGATTCTATTTCAACAAGAAAGTGTTCATACATGCATATATAAAGCAAAAACTAGAACCTAAAAAAAGGGTAAGAAGACTACACTGTGATTTCCATTAGAAGAGCTCATAAGATCATCAATTTAGGGAACGGGGTATATTGGAAAACATGGTCATGTCACTATGAGACGATAATCCTGAATTAGTCTTCAACCTCACCTGAAAAATTCTTCAGTGACTTGCGGATTCTATTACGAGCAAACAATGAACTTTGATTAGATGGATCTTCAACCCAATCCTGGTGTTCTTCTTCACATATCTTAAAAAGCAAAAAAAAACATAAGAAGCTTTTGGGTTTCGGCCTAATTAAATTGCACTGGCACCTCTTGTAATCAATTAACAAGGCATACTGACTTTGTACATATCCGTTTTAAAGAACTCTAACATTGGCCTCACAAGTAGAACGCTATGGTCACCGGAATTTGATGCACTACATGCCAGGTGCTTGGGAAATAACTGAGCAACGAATGCCATGCCAGCAAGACCAAGGACACCACTGTTGCGGGATAGCCTGAGAATGAACAATTCAGCCTGCATTAGTTGGCAGATTGTTACTAGTATGTCTAGAATTAAAGCGCTTGGTAGAAGCCTAATGATTTTTTCAATTTCGGTATAAGATTGAATATTATTTTAGCCAAAATACTAGCGACTAAGGAACATTGCATATAGAACAAAGTGGCATGAAACACAAATTTTTTATTCAAAAAAGGGGTCAATTCATGAGGTGTTTGCCCCAAGATTATATTAAAAAATAAGCCGAATTACAAGAGCCAGTTCTCGAGGAGAGATCTAGGAAGATGGATCGCATTACACAACAACAAAGTCTTTTCTCACATTAAGTATGGTCAGCTACATGGATTCTTTGCCTCCATTCAGATTTCTCTTGGGTCATTCTCGAGCTTAGATCCAAATAACTAAGATCTCCTCCAGATAGTCTCATTCCAGCACTTTTTGGGCCTTCCTAGCCCTCTCTTAGCCAGCTCAAAATCCCACATCTCGCATCTTTTAACCGGTGCATCAACCAACCTCCTTGGCAAGTGACCAAACCATCTTAAGCGATTTTCTCTCATCTTATCTCTATTGGAGCGACACCAACTTTCCTTCTAGTCACATCATCCCGAATCCGATCTTTTTGTATGTGACAATACATCTTAACATTTTCAAGCAAAATGGATCACATTATTGACATAAAATCCCTTATATTTAAAAAGGACCGCAATACATGTCAACCAAATCTCCCAAAGTGTAGTGTAGGTCTCAACAGTTCTGCCCTAGATCTGGATTGTTTACCTACCAAAGAGCTCCAGGAGTCTAGGTGAGAAGAGAGGTCCACCCATTGGATGTCTACATCCTGCCAAATTTCGTGCACACATGCACGAGAGTAAAAAGGGTTATCCAAGCCTCCAGACGCCATATTGGTAATAAGCACATTGTAAGTCTTCTTAACAGACTAGTGATTGTCACATCACAACCAATGATCATGGTCCCCAATAGGACCAACACTTCTAGTAAGTTCTTCTGACAGCTTAGGCGTTCATTAAGATGAAAAGCCATTGTACAGTTATTTATTTAGTTATTCCTTGAAGACAGTTAGACTCTCAAAGTCGGCTACTAAATATACTAAATCTTTAACATGGATGGATAAAAGGCCTAGAAGGTGCTCAATGCATCAAATGTTTTTTACCATGGGATTCCTACGTTGACATTAGGGAAAATATAGATATCAATGATCCATCTGCAGGTCCAGATTTTCATGTGGTTGTTTGGGAAAGGTCAGGTGATGACGAGTGCTTGGAGGTCAGGTTTTTCTAAGGGTTTGACATCTAATGCCAATAATATGTCGGGGATCCAAAGGACATAGACCATCTTTTCTTTTCATGCCCTAAATCGAAGGAGATCTGGACAGAGACTAGTCTCAATGGTGTCGCTAGTGAGAGTGCTCACAATTTCTGTGATTTATTGGGCCGTCTAGAGCTATATTGACACTTGAGATGAAAAAGGCAGCTGCCCTTCTTTTGGCAATGTAGCTTGCTAGGGAATGGCATAATTTTTTGAGAAATGTTTTGTGTAGAGAATGTTCTGGAACATGCCAATGTCATCATTACGGCGCCGTACTTTTTTTCCTTTCAAAAAAATCTTTAACATGGACATAAACACAATATGACGAAGAACTTTACAAGGTGGGTACAAGTGATAATTGTTGTACCAACTTATATTATTATATATCAGGTTTAATCCTGCGAACTGATTGGTGGCAAGTTTCTTAATGCATCAGGGGTACATTGGTAATTTCACATAACTTTTCATGTAATCCTGACCCTAGAGTTGTGGTAAAAAAGAGCCCTTAGGGCAGCCTCTCATCATGCTCCATACAAATATTTCGAGAGAGAAAAAAAGAGAAGAGAGCATGGTGTGAGCTTGTGAGCTGTGGACACTGGACAGGCACATTGTTGAACCCCTACAAACCCTTGTGTTGTGTGTTTCTCTTGTTCGATTGGTTTTATGCTCTTGTCAACCTTATCCATCCATTGTGGTATTATACCAAACATGTATGCAGTTAAAAGTCACAATGCAAATAATGGAATACACTTTCTATTATCTAATAGCTATACTAAAACTTGGAGCACCTTGATATGCTAGTAGAGAGTCTGTGAGGTAGAAAGGTAACCTGATGCACGAAGCTTGATTTGGGAACTCATTTATACGCAAAAGTTCTTCAAAGTGCAATGTAATGTACAAGGTTCAACTTTGATGGAGAGATGTCGATAGCATTAATTAATATTCGTTAAAACACAAGCTAACAGACATTAAATCAAGAACCTGATCATCTGCATGGTGCGCTATCAGCAGGACTCCTATGCCATGATGGTAACATGTATCTTGAAAAATTCTATAGCTGCATGAAACCAATCGAGCAAGGTTTCAATTAAACCAGATTAAATTTGAGCGCAGCACAAAACACGATCAGTAAAGATCAGCACAACTCTGATAAAACCATGATACTGTGGATCACCATACACAGAAGTTCAAAATAGCAACCCATATTTACCGCATATCGCGGGCAGCTGTCTCCAACTGACCTTGCTTCGGCATACCAGCTAACCAATTGCAGGATACAATCTCGCAGTTAATTCCTGCAAATCATAAAAACAAATCTCCATGTTATTTCTGAGAAATCAGATCCTTCCCTGGAGATAACAATCGTTGTTAGATTGTGATGGCTAGACTAAAAATAAATAATAAAGCATATCGCTGTAAACTAACTCTACAGTCATTATGTGTGCTGATGAATCATTCTAGCCTTGTAGAGAAATAAATTTACATGATATTTAATTTTAAATATACGTTATTAAGATGTTTTTTCTCCTACTATCAGATTTATCCAAGATTATTTTCTTCTACAGTCCAGAAAAAAAACATTTCCCACATGGAGTGTGATTCGCTATATGGATTGTATCCTCCAGATAAATCTATATAGGTCATGATCAGTTTTTTCTCTTGAAGGTTTCATTGGAAATAAGCAAGCCAAACTGTAAATTTTAACAGACACCAATATACCCTGGTTAGGAGCCATTTCACTTGTCAAGGAATAGGTGGATGTCACATTGAAGATTCCACTTGTAGCAATAGATCAGGCCTCAGCACTTTAAGTCGGTCTTGAGGGGTTCATTTGCACCTCATGCCAAACAGTTGTTGAAGTAGTGCATTGTAATATCAGTAATCCACTTGTGGAGCATATCAAAGACATCAATATCTCAGACTAGTTCTAGCTCTACTAACTAATTATAGCAGTGGATTATGCCACTATAGATTTGGTTTATGATCCAGCAAAGTGGTTAACTCAAGTTTAATTCCCCCAATGGCATATCTTAGACTTTGAATTGTCAATCAAGCACAGTACAGTCATGCATCCATAGAATAGTCAATTGATGTGCATAGCGGAAGCATAATGTAGATCGAATGATCAAACAAGTACGAAACAATCACAACACAGATTTACGAGGTTAACCCTTAAATGGGCTACGTCCTAAACTGTACCAGCCAATCTCTCTCTATGATGGTCGTAGATGGTAGTACATAGGATGAAGATTAATCCTAACCTTAAAGGGGCTTACATAGCACCAAATGTACATACGGATCCCCTTATACCAGCAGATTTGTTAATCTCAATACAAATAGGAGGTGGTCGCACAACAGGATCTGCAAAGTATCGGGCCGAACAAACAGGTTAGGATTCAAGGCATCTCAACACTAACCAATCTATTCATGCCAAAAAACACATATCTTCTAATCATTAAGTTTTGAGAGACGATGCTTCTGGCTACATCTGCACACAATGGCTTGCCATGCTAAAAATCATCCCACTAGACGAGTATAGTTGTTTCAGTTGAAGATGTGATGCCAAAAAATAGCATTATGATGCGCAGAATTACCATTACGACCACCATGATATACTGTACACAAATTCCCTGTTAACAATATGATTTTTTTGGCAAAGACCACTCTTTTTCGCAGCATCAAGGCCCTCAACATTGCCCATAAACTAAATTAGCATCATCTATACACTGCATCATATATATCTAAAACAATAACCAGAAATTACCCATTTTAGGTACCATCACTGTTGAGATAGTTACTATGTTTAGTATTATATTTTGTAATTTTCTACTTTTCTTTTCTTCTTTCTTTAATTTGCCCAATAGGTTCTTCTCCTATATAAGGGAACCCTTGGGCCTCTCATAAGGTATCCCATTATTTCCCCTTTACATAGTATTGGAGCGACGGTCCTAAACCGGAGTCCCGTATCCAACCCTACCGCCTGCCCCCATCCCCCTCACATGCGTGCACACCAAGTCGCTGTTGGGTTTCTTCTACTACGTGACCCTACGCCAGACCTTTGGGAGGCTGCTCAGGACACCGCCGCCCCCCTCCCCCCCCCCCCCCACCACCACCACCACATGCACCCGCGCACCCCCTGGACCTCGGGCACCAGTCCCCCGCGCCGTTGTGCCCCAAACGCCCAGGCCCTTGCGCCCCTCTCGCCCAGGCCCTCAGGCCCCTCGCCTCGATGCCCCTACGTCATGTACGCCCCTATGCGCCCAGACCCCTCGTCCTCTTGTCGTGTACACCCCTGCACCCCTGCCTCCTAGCGCCCAGGGCCCCAGGCCCCTCGCGCCCCTGCGTCCTCGCGCTCAGGACACCCCCAGGACCCTGCGCCCAGACTACTGATTCCAGTACCCACACCCTGGCCACCTAAGACGGTCAAGGTTCAGGAAAGCGGTACGCGTATGCGTTCGGACTGGTCACCGAATACTGATTAAGCGGTATGCGGGGGCATATGCGGGCTATATGCGGTTCTAAGCGGTTTTCTAATTTTTAATTTAAAAATAAAAAAAAAATCTATGAATAACATTACCACTGAAGTTACGTATCTAAGTGAAATTAAAGAAGATCTAATAAAAACGTTTCATGTTAGATGGGTGTGCATATATATTTTTAAGTGCCTCATATTTAATTACAAAAAAGCATTTACCATAAAAACTTTACATTATATGATTCATAATAACAAAACTTAAATACACATACATGCACTACATGAGCAAAATCTCAATCGGCATATATAAAAAATATTCGACGATACACTGCATATACTCGTGAAAATAATACATGAAAAAAACATAAAACATTGCATATACATAATGGTATAATGCATTGCAATTGAATAGAAATACATGTCATATTCTAACAATTGAATGAAGAGGCAGAGTTACAGAACTAAGGACCTGAATGAGAAGATTGAAAAGTTCGAGCTGCTGGAACAGTATGCGGGGTATGCGGGGCATATGCGGGCCGCATATGTTGGGAGGGCGCATAATACACTGATTCAAGTAATCGGTGCGGTGTGCACGCCGCACGGGCATATGTGGCCCGTGCGGCCGATTTAGTGAACATTGAAGACGGTGACTTTGATCTCCAAGCTCGGCATCATCCCTTACTTGCGCCTCCAAGCATATCGGTGGATAGTTCTACGATCTGATTTTGACCGAAAAGCGTGATTTCGAAACTCTAAGACACGTTTTCCGACCCTAGCAAGCGACAAGGATTAGCAAGGATGGTTGTATGAGTCTACACATACAACCAATCCTTCGTACGATTCTGTAAACTTGTTTATACGGTCTACTCCCCACTTGAATTCCATTATTTGGCTATCTTATCATTATGTCAGACAACAAGGGTGACATCTTCTCGTCCGGGGCCTTCAAGGGCTCGCTCTCATCGCTAAGATAGATGGGACCAACTATGAGTTGCGGTACATGCAGTTTCTCACCCTCATGCAGTGCAATAACAAGGAGCACATCCTGACAGATCCAGAGAGCCAACGGATAAGACTGGGGCAAATGCTTCTTGGAAACAAGATGATGCGTACATGAGTATTTGGCTTTGTGTGACTCTCACTACAGAAATAGACAATGATATTCTAGCCCATCCCATTGCCAAGGCAATGTAGGACACTTTGCATCCACCTATGCACAGGCGAAGAATGAAGCCAAGATCCTTCAACTGCAGTTTGATATTTACAATACCAAGCAGAATGATCGGCCCCTACATGTTTACAACTCTTCGCTGCGTGGCATGTTTGAAAAGCTTCATAGCTACACACTCATTACGACGTCTACTGAGCAACAGAAGATGTATAGAAACTCCACGATAGTTGGGGTTTTCATGGCTGGACTTGATACAGAATATGATGATGCGTGTACTCATCTTCTTACTGGAGCAACCATTCCCCTATAGAGAAGGCCTATAACCGTCTCAGCCGACTCATCATCCCTTCGACAGCCACGTCTTCGTACTCTTCAGCGATGGCCGCTTCTCGTGGTCGAGGTGGGGCGATCCAGTCCAGAGGACGCACACCTCGAGGAAGAGGCAGTGGACGCCAATGTGGTCCCTGCACCTACTGCCGCAAGCTTTGACATGCAGAGGATACATGCTATCAGAAGCATGGATATCATGATCTGGTCGAGCAGCAGAGCAGATTGTGTCTTCAGAGACTTCAGCTCCCCAGGTTGATCATCACCTGGATGATATTGTCTCTCGTATTCGAGAGATCATGACTCTTAGTGCCGACACCACAACAGATACCGCTGCAACAACCAGAGCCTCTTCGAGCTCCTCAGGTATCACCTATGCCTTTACAGTAGCATAAATGCAGACATGATAGAGTGGATTATGGACTCCGGTGCTTCTCATCACTTGTGTGAGGACAAAACGCATCTGAAGTCCCATATTGGTATACCACCTGGCAGATGGGTCATCATTACTAATGGCGACCACTTACCCGTTACAGGACAAGGGGAGGTGCAGTTGACACCGTCCATGTGCCTGAAGAATGTTTTATATGCTCCTGCTTTTTAGATGAATTTACTTTCTATTAGTCTAATCACTAAGGATTTGCATTGTCGTGCCATCTTTGACCCTACATCTCTTGTGTTTCAGGACATACTCATGGGCAGGGTGATTAGATGTGGCCGTGAGCAGTGGAGACTCTACAGACTGATCCAACCTGATCATGCTAGTGTTTCTATAATACCTACTGGACCAGTCTCTCCTTATCTGTAGCACCTTAGGTTTGAACATCTTCCTCTGCAGAAGCTATGTCATGTTCTCCCTCAGATTTCTACGAGATCCTCTCTTCAGTGTGAGGCATGTCAACCTGGAAAGCATCACCATTCCTCGTTTCCATCCTGTCAGAGTCGGAGCAGTTCTCAGCTATTTGAGCTCCTTCATTTAGACATTTGGGGTCCGAGTCGTGTTCCTGATCTCCAAGGACCACTTTTATCTCGTAGTTGTCGATGATTTTTCTAGACTTTCATGGTCTTCTTATTGAAGAATAAATCTGAGGCTTTTTATTAATGAAATAAAGAATATTTTTTCTGCCAATGTCAAGGATCTCCGTTCTGATAATGCCTTGGAATTTTGCACCTTACATCTTTCTTAGTTCCTTAAATCACATGGCATTATTCACCAGACCTCATGTGTCTACACTTCCCAACAAAACGGTGCTGTCGAGCGCAAACACCGTCACCTACTTGATGTGACCAGAACATTGTTGTTACAGAATCGTGCTCCTTACACTTACTGGGGTGATGTTGTCCTTATTGCTTGTTATTTGGTAAATCGTATGCCCTCGTCTGTGTTAGGAGAGAAGATTCCTTACTCGATTGTGTTTCTCGAGAAGGATCTCTTCTCTTTTACACCTCGTGTGATTGGATCTGTTACCTTTGTTCATAATGTCTCTCCAGGGCGTGACAAGCTCTCTCCTAGAGCCGTCAAGTGTGTGTTTGTCGGCTACTCTCGTACCCAAAAAGGGGTATCGCTGCTTTGATCCAGTAAGACAGAAATTTTTTGTTAGTGTTGACATTACTTTCTTTGAGTCGGTCATGTATTTTCTCTTACAGGTGACAAACTTACTCCATCTGACTTTGATGATGAGATATACATGACGCCACCTCCTACAGTTGGTCCTTCACCTACTCCTCCTCTTCCACCCCCTCCACTACCTCCACCACATCCTCTGTCGGTTCAGTTCTTGCCTCGTGTTTTTCCTTGCAGATCTCGTTCTGTTCGACATACTCACAAGCCTTGTCCATCATCCAGCATGCCTCAGGCATGTAATAAGCATATTGTTTCTACTGATGGCACTACTGAATTGGCTGTACAACAGGATTCTAGATGGGAGGAGCATGTACCCTTTCAAGAGGGAAAGATATAGGCTCAGGACTTGCAGATGATCCTGACGTGTCGATTGCTCCGCGAAAGCAGAAACGAGCGTGTGCTACTTACCCTCTTGCAATCCAGATTTCTTTGAGAAGGATGTTAGAGGATTTCATGAGATTTATATTAGCATTATCAACCGTGTAGATACCACGGACGTATCAGGAGGCTCTCAAAGATAGTCAGTGGAGGTTAGCCATGGAGGAGGAGATGGTTACGCTACAGTTACGTGGTACATAGAGTCTTGTTTCTGCTCATGTTGATACATCAGTTGTGGGATGCAAATGGGTGTTCGTTGTGAAACACTGTATGGATCGCAGTGTGGATTGCTATAAAGCGAAACTTGTGGCACGAGGGTTCACCCAGACATATGAGGTGGACTATCAAGATACTTTCTCCCTAATTGCCAAACATTCTACTCTACGTATTCTCCTTGTTGTTGTGACACGAGATTATCCTCTTTATCAGCTTGATGTGAAGAATGCGTTCCTCTATGATGACCTACACGAGGAGGTCTACATGAAGCAGCCACCTGAGATTGCTACTGAGGGGGGTGTCAGAAGGTTTGCAGGTTACACAAGGTTATCTATGACCTCAAACAGAGTCTAAGAGCATGGTTCCAAAAGCTCTCGGATTTGATAGAGCAGCAGGGGTTTGCGAGATCAACTTTCAATCACTCCTTATTCATACAAAAGACCCAGAGATGTACTACAGTCATTCTTGTTTATGTCGATGACATTACTATTTAAAGGGATGACGAGCAGGGTATTCAGAATGCCAAGGACTTCTTCGGTCAGTAGTTTGTGACCAAGGACCTTGGACATTTACATTACTTCCTCTGAATAGAGTTTGCCAGGAACCAACGGGGTCTTGTAATGATACAGAGGAAGTATGTTATAGATCTTCTTTCAGAGACAGGCATGGCAGATTGCAGACCTGCCTCTACTCCGCTTGACCCAAGCATGAAGTTCTATGATGATGATACTGAGAAGGTCGACAAGAGGAGGTACATAGATCTTGTTGGCAAGCTACTATATGTAACTATTACCAAGCCCAACATAGCATTGGTCGTGAGCAAAGTGAGCCAGTTTATGGAGCAGCCCAAACAAGCACATATGGATGCAGTCCATATGATTCTGAGATACTTGACTTCACCTGGTACTGGACTTCTTTTCAGCAGAGGCACATCTCTCTCAGTTAGAGTATGTGCAGATGCAAATTATGCTAGATATCCAAAGGATAAAAAGTCTACATCAGACTTTGATGTATTCATAGGAATTCTCTTGTTTCATGGAAGAGTAAGAAGCAGACTTTGATGTATTCATAGGAATTCTCTTGTTTCATGGAAGAGTAAGAAGCAGACTTTCCTATATAAGGGAACCCTTCCCATTATTTCCCCATTTACAATCACGACCATCGCCACCGTAGACAAATACGATATGTGACCAACAACATGAATTCTTGATTAAAGACCACTCCGTTTCGCAATCTCTACATTACCCACAAACCAAATCAGCAACACATATACCTTGCATTATACAGCTCAAAAACAATGAAACGACAATTACCCATCTCAGACAATCTCTCGCCGACCCGTCGTGCCTCATCGCCGCTCTCTGGGCGCAACCTGTGATCCACGACAATTCCCAGGAGCCCATCTATGAATCCGGACCCCTCCATCCTTCCTGCAGTATTCCTCTCCTTCCAGCCCGCCGCTAGAACGCACAGTGCCATGCTGTCGGCCCCGCCCGAGACACCCAACGCTGCGCATAATCGAGAGAAAGACGGCAACTTTAAGTGAGAATGGGGGATTTGAAGAAGGTGGTAGTTGAGGAAACGTACCAATTTGGTGGTTGGGCGTGATTCCGGCCATGGCCATTCTCCTGGCGAAGGCTTCATGGTAGTGGTTCGTATTCGGTGGTGGTTGTGGTGGTGGAAACTTCTTGCAGCTGCAGAGGAAGCGGCGGAGGTGAGAAGTGCAGATAGGAGGCCTTAACGAGGAAAGCATAGCTGTTAGGAGGAGGAAGAAGGAGAGATGGAGTAGAAAGATGAGGACGAGGACAGGTGTGTACAAAGGCGAGTAGAAAAAAATAACCTCATGCGGGTGAATGAAAATATAATTTCCTTAGAGGGATTTCTAATACCATAAATCCTATAAGCTTTTTCAATTATCTCCACCCTTTTTGAAACAACCTAATTTCTTTCTTGATCCCATAAATTTATTAACTTTTAGCTCATGAATCATATGGTTAACTCTCATCAGTTGAATTGTTAAAACTAACCGGATTCCATTAGTTCCTTATATATAATACACTTTCATTTTGAAAAAAAATTACAATAACTACCCTACTCCATTTCCTCCCACTCTACCTTCCTCATTACCTCCATTTCCCCACCCAGAATCATCTCCACCCATCATATATGCATCTTCCTCATCCTCCAGTTGACCCTCCACCTCCTTCGAGGTTGACGGCTGCGACGATGTCCTAGCACTGCATCTTGTAGGTGAGCACACAATCGTCGGGGCAGGTGTAACCTTCGAGGACAATGACCCCCGCTCCCCTCCTCTCCTACATTTGCCCGCAGCAGGAGCCCTCACACCCTCCACCGCCTCCTCCTCCTCCTCTTGTTCATCTGTCTTTGCGCCCTCCACAGCCTCCTCCTCCTCTTATTTATCAGTCGTCACCCCCTCCATCGCTTCCTCCTCCTCCTCCCTTGTTCCTCTACCTCGCCCCTTTCACTGCATCCTCCCCTTATTCCTCCACCCCCGCTTCCCTCTTCCCCCGCCTCCTCCTCCTCCCCTTGTTGCTCCGACGACGCATCCTCCATCTCCTCATCCTCCCCTTGTTCCTCCACTCCCACTCCCCTCCTCCCTCGCCTCCTCCCCTTGTTGCTCCACCGCTGCCACTTCCATTGCCTCCTCCTCCCCTTGTTCCTCGGCCCCACCCATTTCCTACTCTTCTCCTTGTTCCTCCACCCCTGCTCCCACCACCTCCTCCTGTTTGTAGGAGCCCCTGCTCCCTCTATTGTCTCCCCCTCCTTCCTACAATGTACTTATTTAGCAGCAAATAAAATACTTGATTAATTGGTTCAAGAATTCATTCCAAAAAAATTTTAAAAATTATTTTCTTGATCGGAAGATATGGTTTGTCCTTGAAAATAAAAAAATATGATTTGGTGGATGGATGGAGATGTGGTAAAGAGAGAAAAATAAAGAGAGGAGGAAGAAGAAGAGGAATGGAGGAAGAAGAAGATGAAGTTGAAGAAGGATATAAGGAGGTGGAAGATCCACCATCCAATGCACCTATGTGAAATTAACCTAAATAAAAGTAATTAGATGATCTATGGGGGTAAGACGAAGCAAATTTACGGTGTTGAGGGAGGAATTAGGTTGTTTCAAATGTTGAGGAGGTAATTGAAAAAGTTTTATAAGTTTCATGAATCAAAATCCCGTGCTTTTAATATAAACACTAAAGATGTGTTCTTGTGCGGAATAAGAGGAATAATATGTGGAATAGAGACGTAATTCTCCCTTCATTATTCGGTCCATTTTTTTGGAAAAATTGTCTAACTTCCCTAATGTGGGATAAGATGACAAACTCTATCCCTCTGCCTTCGACATCTCCCGCCACACCCAACGACCTCCCCTCCTCCTCCTTCCTCCTTTTCCCATGATGTTGTTGTTCCCTTCACTCTACTTTCCCTTCTTCTGCGTGATGGCGGAAGGGTTCATATGTGATCATCTTTGACCTTGGCATGTTGCTTTAGAGTGCATTGTTCCTCCCACCTTTGTCCTCACATACTTTTTGGTTTGTGTGCAAGAGCTATTTCTGTCACTGCAGCTCTAGTTGGCACCATTTAACATATAGCATATGTAATAAATTTGTACTGACAGTATGTAATACCCCAACCCCAAACATACTACCACGTGGAAAACTCACAAAGTGTGGGTGTGGTTTATAAGTAGTGGGGATTACTACTTGTCAACTTGGGCTTAAGCATTTTGGGTGGTTGTCAAGGGGTCCATTTGGGGCCGAATCCAACAAGTTGTCAGGGTTAGTTTTCCTCGATAACGGACCAGGGACCTAAGCTCGGGACGTTACAAATGGTATCAGAGCCAAATTCCCTCTGATAGTAGAAAGAGCTACCCGAGAGGTGGAGCCGCCCCTACAAAGAGGTTGGAGGAAAAGACTACCCGGAGCATGCAGCCGTCACTGTCACTGGGAATAAGTGATGTGCCATATCGCAACGAGGACATTGCGAATATAAGTGTGGGAGGTTGTAACACCCCGACCCCAAACATAGTACCACATGGAAAACTCACAAAGTGTGGGTGTGGTTTATAAGTAGTGGGGATTACTACTTGTCAACTTGGGCTTAAGCATTTTGGGTGGTTGTCAACGGGTCCATTTGGGCCCGAACCCAACAAGTTGTCAGAGTTAGTTTTCCTCGATAACGGACCGGGGACCTAAGCCCGGGACGTTACAAATGGTATCAGAGCCAAATTCCCTCTGATAGTGGAAAGGGCTACCCGAGAGGTGGAGCTGCCCCTACAAAGAGGTTGGAGGAAAAGGCTACCCAGAGCGTGCAGCCGTCACTGTCACTGAGAATAAGTGATGTGCCATGTCGCAACGAGGACGTTGCGAATATAAGTGTGGGAGGTTGTAACACCCCAACCCCAAACATAATACCACATGGAAAACTCACAAAGTGTGGGTGTGGTTTATAAGTAGTGGGGATTACTACTTGTCAACTTGGGCTTAAGCATTTTGGGTGGTTGTCAACGGGTCCATTTGGACCCGAACCCAACAAGTTGTTAGGGTTAGATTCCTCGATAACGGACCAGGGACCTAAGCCCGGGACGTTACACAATCCATTGATTTTTGTTGTTTTCAATGTCTTATTCTATTATACATTGTTGTGTCGTAACAATCAGCGTGATGTAGTGTCAAATACGACTATGAAATAAATGGTAAAGAAAATGGTGTATTATTTTCTTAAATGGGGACTATGTATTCCAGCATACGGCTCGATTGTTCGGTTTGCATATCACGGACGCTGGCGGTGACTTATTGCATATGAGTGGAATAACTCACAAGGGATTTAATTAAATTTCAAACCTTGTTACTTCTTATCTTTCCTGTGCCAATTGAAAAGAGAATAACAAATAATTATCTCTTATTTCATTGTAATAGTGGCTTTTTTATGCATATAAAACTTAACTTTTAGATAACACTTGTAGAAAATCTAACTTACTGCATTAAGAAAACTTTCTTCGTAGAAAGGTGATTTTTAGCCTTTAAACCAATAATACACATACACATATCTATATATGCATGCCCATACACTCACACACGTGAATTCATGTGTATGCGGTGCACCTACCTACATGTTTGTGTGTATGAGCTTGTATATGTATATGTATATGTGTTTGTCATGTATTCATATAAGAAATGAGAAAAATGACAGTTTCATAACAAGTATTTAGAGACTTAAACGCTTAGTCCATTAATAGAACTATGAACACCAATAATTCTGATATGACATACATGGATTTATGGTCAAGTATCCCAGTTAATTGTAGTTGACCTAAAAGGAACAAAAAAATTATCAATGGCTTTTTACCCAACAACTTGTGTTTCCTTCTCTTGAATTCAAGCCAATTATTTTTATAGAGAATCTTGAAAATGAAGCAACTGTCGTTCTTTAAGAATCTAACCATCTAAATACCGATAGTAAAATCTGCTTGTTTGTCTTCTGTAAAAGAGTCTCAATACTGAGTCATGGATGAATTTGTACAACCAATGGAATCAAAAGATAAAGAATATCTAAGCTAGAAGTGTAGGAAAGTTGTGAGTTCAATGTGGATTATAGTGCTCGGGGTGATTGTTACATGCAAATTCTTAACCAAGAACACCATGTGTGTGTATAGGGTTAAATGAGGCTGCACCTTGGGTGTAGCCAATTGATTACTCCCACCTTCATTTTCCCCCTGTTTTTTTATTTTTTTGGAAAATGAAAATATGTATATTCATCACTATATTTCCCTGTGCACTTCAAATGAGGTGGGGTCTCACCGATATTGTGGTGAGCCATCGAGCAGATTCGTCAGATCTCAATCTGACGGTTGCATCAAAAACCTCATCCAAAAGGGCGTTTTCGTCAAATTGATTTCATTAATTTCGAGTTTCATTTATTGGTTTCAAATTGCCATTCTAAGCTTTTCTCGATTTGGTATTTTCACAAATGCCTTTATTGATTAATTTCCGATATTATTCCAAACGATCAGAAATCAACCACAGCATTGTAAAGTACAACGTGTTTTTGTAAAATATATTTTACTCTTTGTAAATTTTTGTTAATGATTTTATTTTATTACTGTAATTTCATTTTGTAAATGGTTGTATCAGTTTTGTAAAATGTGTACATTTATTTTGTAACTTCAACGAGTTTTTGTAAGATTATTTTTCCTCTTTGTAAGCTTCAACTTTTTTGTAATTGTGTATGTTTGTTTTGTAAAAAATCCGTGAATCTTTGTAACTGAATCTCCCTCCTTTGTAAAATTCACACATGTTTTCCACTGCGTTAAAGTTCAATTGCCATACATGTTTTCGAGTCCTGCAAATTAGAGAAAAAACATTGAGATTTGTAAAAAAGGTAAATTAATATGTAAATATGAATATCAGTTAAGTAAAATTATTATACGATAATGTAACGGAATCTCCCTCTTTTGTAAGAACCTGCAAAATAATAAATATGTAAACAAACGTCAGGATTTGTAAAAAAACAAATCAAAATGTAAATATGAATGTCATATATGTAAAATAACTATATCACAATGTAAATCCACGCCTCGCCTCCCAATAGGGGAGGGGTACCATCATCGTTGTCTTCAACAGTCAAGAGGGAGGAGGCGGGCGGAGATCTCAGAGGCGCGAGGTGGTCGGAGAGGGGCACCTTGCAAAGGCGGCGGCGCGAGATGATGCGGCCGCACGAAGATGGTTGCGCCTCTGTAGTTGCACGGAGGCGGTCGATGCTTCGGAGTCGGCGGCGAGGCATCGCGTTGGAGGACGCACAGGCGGAGCGTGGCCCGACGGAGAGCGGGCGAGCAGTAGGGGCGCGAGCGAATCACGAGAGAGGGCGGAGGGAAAGCCGTCGTTAATCAATAGAGAGAGAGATAATGAAAATAATATAATGACTTACCATAAAAATAGGATCTATGGTTGTCACATTCTATATTTAGAATGTGACAATGACGAAAATGGGTTTTTAGCCATTAAATTAATTTAGTTAATGTATCATTAATTCCAGCCGTGAGATCCAAAATAGAAGGATGAGATTGAGGGCTCACCACAATATTAGTGAGACCCTGTCTCATTTGAAGTTTCTCCTATATATATATATATAGAGGAAAATGGGGCTGCCCCCTAGGGGGAGCTAACTTAGCTCCCCCGCCCTATTTTCTTCAAAATTTTTTATTTTTTTTTGAAAATTTTTTCCGTGAATATTCGTCACTATATCCCCATATTATGTCATAAAAATTTCGTGTGAAACAGAGACTCCTACGGCCTCCATCCAGACAGTCATTTTTTTAACGGTAACAAGATTTTTTAAATCGACCTCGTTTGGATGGAGGTCGTACGAGTCTCTGTTTCGTATGAAATTTGAATGACATAATATAGGGATTTAATAATGAATTTACACGGTTTTAGATTTCAAAAAAAATAAAAAAATTTTGTGAAAAAAGGGCGGGGGGAGCTAAGTTAGCTCCCCCTAGGGGGCATACACATTTTACCCATATATATATATATATATATATATATATATATATATATATATATGGGGCTTATCCAATGGGCCTTGTGCCCATTTGAGATGAGATGAGCCCACTCATATTTTACCAATATTTTTCATCAATTTGAGTTCAATGCTTATTTATTTACTGTTGTTATATCATATTCTTACTATTAGTAACTATTTTCACATAAAGAAAATCTTAGATTCACAAGAAATGGTCATTACTAAGAATAAAAATGAGACTAGTAATACAAATAATAATACAATCATTTTGTATGACTTTAAGTTTTTTTTTCTTGAAAATAGTTACTGGTAGTAAGAATATGATATAATACTTGTAAACAAATACCTATTAAGCTCAAAAAGATGGGAAATAATGGTAGAAAATGAGTGGGCTCATCTCATCTCAAATAGGCACCAAGCTCATTGGATAATTTCCCTATATATATATATATATATAGAAAGAGAGAGAAAGAGATGATGGGGAGTATACACCCAGGTGCATATAATTTTACATGCATCGGGGCTCATATCTTCTACATTTTCTAGTTTTTTGAAAAATATCACAATGTATATTCATATATATATATATATCCCTCTAATATGTCATTTGAATTTCTTCAGAAATAGAGACTCAAATACCCTCTATCTAGAACATGTCGATTACAACAATTCTAAGACCGTTAAAATTACATATTTTCGATGGATGACATATGAGTCTCTATTTATGACGAAATTCGAATGACGTATTGAAGAGATTTATAGATGAATATACATGGTGATATTTTCTAAAAAAGAAAAAAATATGGAAGATATAGGCCCCGATGCATGTAAAATTATATGTACCTAGATGCATACTCCCCATCCTCTCTCTCTATATATATAGGGGGGGATGGGGTTGCCCCACCCTATTTTCCTTATTTTTTTATTTTTTGCAAAATATCACCATGTATATTCATCTATATATTTTTGATATATGCCATTCGAAATTCATCAGAAACAAAGACTCTTATGCCCTCCATCTAGAGCATGTAATTTTAATGGTCTAAACATTGATATAATTGATATGTTCTGGATGGAGGGCATAAGAGTCTCTGTTTCTGACAAAATACGAATGATATATAGGTAAGACATATAGATGAATATATATGGTGATATTTTTCAAAAAAATAAAAAAGACCCAAAAATGGGGAGGTGGTTGCCCCATTTAACCACACACACATATGACCCTTCCAATGAGATGTACCTTTACTGGATGTATGGAAAGTCAACCATCTCATCCGTTAGATCTCAATATAGAGACTCGTTATCCAAAAGGTATTTTAGTCAATGCATTTTCATTTTGAATTTGAATTTTATTTTGAATTTAAATTTCATTTAATCTTTTCATTTTACCATTTTCAACCTGCCTGTATTGGTATTTTTTGTTGTTATTTATGCGATGGGATTTCGTCAACATGGTAGCACTTTCATCCTATTGATGAATCTACATTTCATCTTCTTTATTCTATCATTTTGACCTTAAAAACCCTAGTAAATACGTGTAAACAGGATTAATTTAGGCATTTTAGCATCCATGCATTATTGTGTAAATATTGTATAAATTGCGGTTTTTAAAGCCAAAATTATAGAATAAAGAAAAGAAAAGAAAAAGAATAAAATATTGTAAATATTTTATGACCCGAAATCCCGAGACCTAGGCATCTTGATGAATAGGTCGACAAGGAATAAAGTAGGGGGAGATAAGGGTCAAAATACACACAAATTCCTTTTATTTTATTCATTCCTTATTCATTTTGGGACCTATTTTTGGTTCCACTTTTTATACCTCAAATAAAGAAACTTCGTACATGAAAGTTGTAGATAATTTAATAAAGAAAAATACAAAATTGATTTCACTAAAAAATAATGTACAGATAAAAAGTTATGGTCTAAATAAGATTGCAGAATCCCAACTTCCCAGACTCGTATCTCACAAATGAAAACTCCAAATGCAGAAAACTCACCTTTAATTGTATATAGAATAAAATAAGCTATTTAATGGCAGTGGTTTTGCATTTGGCGGAGCTACGGTTTGAAAGTTGAGTTTTGGACCCCAGTAGTATACATGTATAGATTAAAATATTCATTTTATTATTTATTTATGGGATATTTACCCAGCAGACCCTGAAATCTTTCGAAATTACCTCTACGACCTTTGAAACATCATAATTCCTCCTACGACCCCGTAATCTTGCTCCGTCTTACCCCATGAACCCTGCCGTTAAATTGACACATCTTGAGTTAACTTCATTGAGTTAAAAACGAGTTAATCTAACCAATCCGTGATCGGACGGCTAGAATCAACCAAAAGCCTCTTCCATCTCTCCTCCCTCATCGAGGGCATTTTCGAAGCGCCGGTGTAAAACAGATTCTTCCACCACCCCTCCTTTCCCGACGCCACCATCCCCGCCGCCGCCACCGCAGCCGTCGTCCCCACCATCGACCTCCGTCGCCCGATCAAGACCTCGTGCCGGAGATCCGCGCGGCGGCAGTGGAGTGGGGGTTCTTCCAGGTAGTGGGGCACGGAGTCCCACAGGAGGCGATGGACGGGATGATTGGAGGGGTGCGGAGGTTCTTCGAAGAGGATGCAGAGGAGGAGACGAGGAAGGGGCTGTACAACAGGGATTTGGCGAGGAAGGTGAGGTGGAATGCCAACTTCGATCTCTACAGCTCGCGGATGGCCAACTGAAGGGATAGCCTCGCGGTCATGATGGCTCCCGATCCGCCGGCTCCTTGTCAATCGACTCTAAATTCCTCTGCAGTTACTTGTCAATCGACTCAATCCCTAGCATCTTCGTAATCATGTAATAATTCCTGCAATTTTGATCTGTTTTACACCGTAACCGGGAGCAATGGGGGTCTTCCAGCGCCGGGGGTCTCCGGGAGCTCGAAGCGCCGAGAGCTTCGAGCGCTGGGGGCTCCGGGGGTCTTCGAGCACTGGGAGCTTCAAGCGCCGGGAGCTTCGAGCACTGGGAGCTTCAAGCGCTGGGGGGGGGGTCTTCGAGCACCGCGCGCCGGGAAGGGGGCTCCAGCGGCAGGGGGCAAGGAGGTGGGGAGCTTCGAGCGACCGCCGGGAGGAGGGCCAAGAGGTGTTGGGTGGTGGGGAAAGGAGGCGGCGGGAGGAGGGGGTGCCGAGGGTGAGGGCAGAGTCGGGAACGAGGAGGAGGAGGCGGAGGTCGGGGAGGAGGGCCATGGAAGGAGGAGGTGTTGGGTGGTGGGGAAAAGGAGGAGGGTAGAGGGAGTGGCAGTGAAGGTAAATTCGACAAATAAAATAGGCATAAGATAAAAGAATTTAACGGAATCTGGTTAGTTTTAACGGGTAAATGGATGGGGGTTAACCACAGGGTTTATTGGGTAAGGGTTAGCAAGATTACGGGGTCGTGGGAGGAATTACGATGTTTCAAAGGTCGTAGAGGTAATTTCGAAAGATTTGAGGGTCTGCTGGGTAAATATCCCTTTATTTATTTATTTACAATTTTTATAATTTTATATTTTTATAATTTTGTAAATATTATTTATAATGTATATGTACATTAAAATCAGGATAAAAACCTAAATAAAACATGAAATAAAATACATGTATATACTATACCTAGGTATCAAACCTATACAAACAACACTTTTATTTTATTAAATATACAAAACACATCAGAAAAATAAAAAAATATATATTTAAGTGTATAAAAGTATTTTACAATTTTATAAAATAATACACAAAAATAAATAGATCAAAAACACAAAATAAAAATAAAAGAATAAAATATATAAATACTATACCTATAAAGGGCATAAAAGTAAACTTGTAAAAATATACTTCATAAAAATAATTAAAAATCACCATAAAATAATTATAAAATAGTAAACATTTTTATTTAATAACCAAAATTTAATTCATTTATTTTCTATTTTTTATTGAATTTACAATCATTTTTCGCTAGGGTTTTTCTGGTTGGTCCACGTGGACCAACCAACTTCCACCCTTGGTTGACCTCAGTCAACTCTCTGACCGAGGTCTGTACCATGTCACATCTGAGTTTTCTTGGCGTTTTCTCCGAATTTTGGAGGTCGCGCCTTGCACCATCTCATGATTCTTCCTCTATGACTTTTTCTCCCCTACCATCGAGCATATCCGCCCAATGCTTGCTTTGGGGATTGGATCACTGTCGCTCCCGTTGCACCTCGTTCTTTGAGCCACCGTCAACCCATTCAAAAGAACCCCCCATTCCTTCTTTGATTCCTTGAACCCTCTTTGACCATTTTCCTTCATCTCTTGTACGTGCTCTGAACCGGACATGGTGACAGCAAGTCCTCCAGCCCTTCGGAGGGGAGGTTAGCGGCCGGGAGGCGCTCCATCACCATATATCCGGCCAACGACCGTGAGGTTTCATCTCTTGGCCGTCCAGCCAATCGAGGTCGTATTGTCTTTATTTTCTAGTCATTAGTTAGCTGTTAGCTTAGGGTTTCATTTCGTATATTTAGTTCGCTGCCAAATCGATTAATTAGCATAGTTTCATCGATCAAACACTCACTCGCCGGAGCTCTTGAGCTCCGGCGACCACCTTCACCATCCATCGCTGCTGATATATCGCCAATAAAGGCCAGGTCTCTGCCGTGTTTTTCCTGTCGATTTTCTCTCTCATTTGCAGGACCTGAAGGGGGCTTCTGCGCCCCATCTGAGATCTGGAAGGAGCTCCAGGACCACCGGCGCGTCGACGAGCTCTAGGGACCCGCCGTTGGTCCCTAGACATTACTGGTAGTGCTGTTAGCTTCGTGGCGACGTGAAGGACAAGCCGAGCCCCCTGGTTGAGTCCCAGCTGCTCGGAGACGCGCGTAACGTGGATTTGAAGCTCGTCATGCGCGAGTTCGTCGGGTGTTCTTGCTGACCCGCTCCCAGCAATTGATCTGCTCCTATTCTTTTAGTCGCCCCAGATGTCGTCCGATCCTTCCATACAGAGCCATTGATTGCCAATCCCCAGAATCTAATCTGAACCGTCGCTGCCGAAGGGGTATCGCGAGCCGTGCGCGCGACACGTGGCATTAGTGGAGCCTTGTCTGCCGTTAGATGCGCCCCTGGCGTGGGTAATTTTGCTATATACCCTCGCTTCTTTTGTATTTATTTCATCGGACTTAAACTTTCAATTGTAGGCATATATGTTTTGTAATAATTTTAAGTAGGACCTCAAACTTTCTAGTAATTACGAGTGAGTCCCCGCCAGGTCGCGTGTACACCACGTGATCTTCGGCATTTTTGCAGGCGTGCCCTCGCTATTCTTATCATTCCAGTTTAGTGCATGAAGTTTTTACTGCAGTTATAATATTTTTGTGAAAATTGCGCTAAGGTCCCCATACTTTTTGAATATTACAAAATTGCCCCTGGCCTGCATGTATTTTCTCACCGTTGTCTCTATTTATTGCATGCATCTATAAAATTCCAAAAATCACCAAAAATCATTCATATTTTTATTTTTCATTTTTGTTTCATTTTATTATTTATAAAATTCAAAAACACTCAATTTCAGCACTGTTTGCGTTAGAAAATACATAAAAATTATAAAAACAACTCAGAAAATTCCCAAAAAATATATATTGTCTATTTTAGTATGTTTTAACTTCAATCCAAAAATCACTAAAAAATACAAAACAAAACTCATAAAAATTATAAAACTCTAAAAACCTTTATAAAAATCTTAAAAATTCTACAAAAATCCTAAAAATGCTCAGTTTCTGTATCTTCTCTGATTCATTATCTTCCAATTAAAATTAATTTGAGGAATTGTGACCATTTGATATTTTTCATCCTCATTTTAGTTTCAGCCAGCAACCTAGTTCACTGTTTTCTAGTATTTTCACTTTTAAAAATACCAAAAATATTGTGAAAAATCCCCAAAAATCATAAAAACATGAGAAAAATATAATAAAACCAAAAACATTTTATTTCCTAATTTTTGAGTATTTTTACCTATTTGTATAAATACATTATCCTTCATTTTTCTTATTTTGTTTATATTCTATATAAAGAAAAAGAAAATATAAAAAATATAAAAAGAAAATATAGAATCAGAAAATTAAAAACCAAAATATGAAAATATAAAATTAAAAATTAAAAAATAAAAAATATAAAATTAAAACCCACAAAGACATTTGCATTGCATAGTGTAGACATTGATCACAATCACATCACATTTTGCACTTAGCTTGATCGATCCTGCCTTGCTCCCTGTGTTCAAACTCTCTACGTACTTGCTTCTATGCATCTTTTATGTAGAGTTAAAAATAAATTTTAACTTCACATCTATTTTCATTGTTTGATTTATTTGTTGTGGGTTAATTGTTGTTTTAATCCAGGATTCGTGCGGTCGCCACAGCGGCTTTGTCTCCGCCTTGTGCGAGACATATTTTGACCGCCGATTTTTTTGGTTAAACAAATGGCGCCGTTGCCGGGGAGCAACAACGCGAAGTTCAGGTTTTTGCTTGTGCTTATGGTTATTTGTCTCTTTCGTGGCTTTTATTTCTGCTTGTTTTATTTTTGCTCATTTTTGATATATCTTTTGAATTGTCTAACCACTCTTCTTGTTTGACTTTGTGCGAGGTACGCGGATCGAGGGAGGCACTCTTTTCTAGGAGCGCTCTCGCACCCATGTGAGGCGGTTTGAGCTTCGCACCAAGGCGGACTTGGAGAGATTTTCGAAGACAATTCCTGAGCATTTTATTTTATCGCATTTAATTTTGTAATTAAGTGAGAGAGAGACTCTATTATTGTAATAATACAGGTACATAGGACTTTGGACTTTCGGGCCCAATTTCCAAGTGTTTGTACACTTGGGGGCTCACCGCGGTTTTGTCGGCTTTCCATCGTATTTTTTTCCTTTGTTTTCTCGGTTTTGTTTTCTTTATGTTGTGTGATTGAGCCCCTAGTTTTAGGATTGCTTGTGATAGACTTTGGTCCAAACACAATAATAACCATTGCATGTACCTATAGTGCATTTTGGACTTAGTCAAATTTAAACAGTCGCGTCATCATCTTCGAGCCTACGTGCCGCGAGCCCACCCCATCAAGCGCTACTCATGAACTCGATTTGTCGAGAAGAGTAGGGGTGAGTCTAGACCGGACTTTTTGGATTGAGGATTGGTGACCGACTTGTGGTTCTTCACGATAATAGCAATTTTTGAAACTTAGGGCGATTTCATCGGCTTTGCATTTGCATATAGATTAGGTTTCAATTCTGCTGAGCATCCCTGCATGTAGAGTGCTGGAGGCAAGGTGAGCATTTACGCTTTAGCATACATCATCGTTTTGCCTTGCATTGCTTTTTTGACTCTCTACCTCTGATTTTGATCACCTAGGTGCTAAGTAAAATTGACTCCTCGATAGGTTCGTGCATTTCTTATTAAAAATCCAAAAAAAGTGATAACCAATAAAATTGGGACTGTTAATATTACTTGACCCTAAAAACCACCAAAAAGAAAAAAATGTATTGGGGCAAGTAATCCCCTCATTGTCTTCGCTTTTACTTGCTCGCACACACATTAAAGATTAGTGCCCAAATCCCATTGAGCCCCTAAGTGTTTGTGCAATTTCTTGACTTCTCACCTAACTCTAAAACAGACAAGATTAAAAGACCGAATTTTCGGTCACTACCGAGTCGAGTAGGTGAATTGAGGATTTGTTTTGTGTAAGTTTGCTTGTGACTGTTTGTGTGCTTTTCTAGATCATCCATGCACATTTGCGCCTTCTTCTTCACTCTCTTGACTTGACCATCGTGCTCTCCCAACTATCATTTTCCTCTTATTTCGAAATGGCCGACTGGAGCGTATTTTATCCGGACTTTGCGGATCCTTCCTTCACTCCAGCCGGTCCACCTCCTTTTTTCCAGGAGGACTTTGCTCCTGACTTTTGTACATATCCGCCTCAGCCACAGTATCAGGACTCGGACTTCTACCCACACCCACCTCCACCAACGTATTTTCCACCTTCACATTCACCCGAGACTGATCTGTTGGAGTCACCTCTCATGATGTCCACACTTGAGACCTTGACCCAGTTCATGGAGCAAATGAATTCGAAGATTGACAACCTCACTTGCATGAATAAGAGCCACATTGATGATTCACGATCTGATGATTTGGAATCATTTGAGGATTATCATGAGAGCTTGCAATCACCCAAAATACAAAAAAATGAGAAAATTTTAAAAACACAAAAAGATTTCGGGAGACACATGATTGAGTCGGACTGTGAGGAGAGTGCCCACTTGCCAGATCCTTTGACCACACAGCCTTTCACACCTTGTCCCACCTTTGACCCCGAGGATGCTGCTGTACAGTCTGCTCTTGGCACGCCTCGTGTAAATGCTGATTCCGACTTCCTCCCTTGTATGGAGGAAGTCCAAAAATTCAAAAAAAATGTTGACTGAACCCGAAGTGTGGCCACCATTCATGAGATCATCCGTGCCCCACTTCAGCAGGCCATGACTGATTTATCTACTCCTCTTCCCAAGAGGAGAAAGCAGAGGAGCAGATCTGAGCGTCATATTTTGACCATGGCCACTGCCCACGCCATCACCCACCGTCCCATTCCTAAGAAGAGGAACACTGCCTCACCTTTCATTAGCTGCACCATCTCTGACCACACATGTGATCACACTCTCCTCGATGACGGTGCTTCGATTAGCATATTACCCTTCTCGATGGTACAATCTCTTCACTTAGGGCCTCTCAAGAAGACCAGGATGATAGTTCAGTTTGCTGATGGATCTATCAAGAGGCCGAAGGGTATCCTTGAAAATGCTGTCATTTCGATTCAGGGCACGAGCTACCATGTTGACTTTGTCGTTTTGCCCATGGAGACCTCCACAAGGGAGCATTCTCCAATCATCCTGGGACGACCATTCCTCGCCTCTGCGAGAGTCGTTATTGATTATGGATCAGGAGAGATTCGCTTCCGTCCTGCTGACGATAGCGAAGTGTTGATCACCGCACCCACTGCTGACCAGAGACCTGCACCTGATGCGACCACACCTATTTTGGTTGACCCTGAGGACCATGACCTTGACGAGACTATTAGAGAATTTTGTTGCTTATTGGATTCCATTGAGACCCAAGAATTCCTCTCCAAGGAGGAAGACTTGGAAAGCATGGACCTCGGAGTTCCTTCTTCTGGGACTTGACGTTGTGTTGATGACATCCACGGGATTTACACGATTGACACCATTGAGCGGAGGGCAGATCCTGAGACGAGACAGGACGGACATGTTTCGACTTCTTTCACTGATGAGTCCGCTCCTGTTTACATAGATACTGATGAGACTAAGGCTGAATTTGATTTGATTGCTTTTATCCGTGAATTCGGGCCTTTTGATGAAAAAGATGATCCGGTTGAGATTATTGAGGACGAACAGAGTTCGACTACTTCCACGGATGAGTTCGTTCCTTGTGGTTTTGACCTGGACGAGTCCTCGCAGGATGATACTGAGTACACTTCTTCCGATGATGATGAGTTCATCCCATTCCACATTGACATCAGCGAGACTCCCAAGGCCGGACCTAGTCGTACTACTTCCACTACCCCGTCTGTGCCTTCACACCCTAGGGCCACTGAGGACCTACACCATGTCGACCTGATCGGTTTGCGTCATCTGAGGACCCCGATGTCAACCTGCACCATACTAGATCTATTCCTCAACGGTCCCGCAAGAAGGTTCGCTTTCAACCTTCTTGACCATTTGTATATCCACCTCTGTTGTATATTCTCTCTTGTCATCTCTGTTCTCTCTACCGTATTGCTCATCCACCCATTCTCGTGTTTGCCTTGCTTAGGACGTACTTTGTCCTAAGTATAGGGGGGTGGACGAGCCGAGTGTTCATTCATCGTTCCGTCTTATCACTCTTGTTGTTGCCCATACTTAGGGTTTCTTTTACCCTAAGTATAGGGGGAGTGATGCGTACATTCTTCTCTATCTTCTTCCATCTGTTGATATCTTTTCTTCTTTTCTTCTTTTCCTCTTCTATCTTCTCAATCTACCGAAAAGGTGTACAGTCTTCTATACTTACGACGTACTTTGTCCTAAGTATAGGGGGGTGTGCACCCCGAGTTGATTCTATTCTTTGATCCTCTTCATTGTCTCCTCTTCTTGTCTATACTTAGGGATATCTTACCCTGAGTATAGGGGGAGACAGTCCGAGTATGATCTGTTCATTCCCACCCTTGACCCTCCCTGCTTTGTGTACAGTCTGCTGTGCTTAGGATTATTTGATCCTAAGTATAGGGGGGACGGTCAACTTCTCATTCATTCATTCCTTCATCTCTTGTTCATTTATTCTTTAGACTTTCTATACTCAGTACGAGTTATGTCTTCTTTTTTCTCTCTGATCTATGAGGACATTGCTCAAGGTAAGTATAGGGGGGTCCTGTATATTGCGTATATACTTTAGCCATAACTCGTACTTTCGGATTTTTCTTGATAAATATGGCTATTTATACTTATAAAATTCATTAAAAACCTTAATAAAAAGATGTGATTATTCCTCAAATTCTTTCTGTAAATACTGATTAATAAATCAGGTGAAAATGTTTTTCGCAAAATGTTTGAAAAATAGTTGAAAATCTTTGTGAAAACCTTTTGAAAGCTATTTTGAAAACGTTTTGTTACATGTTTTCAACCTTTGTAAAAACATTTTGGGTTGTAACATTATTTTCTTTGTGTGAAATAAGATAGTTGAAAAATGATTTGCAAATGGTTTGAAAAATGTTGCAAAAATATTTGAAAAATCTATATATACTGTTTGGAAAACCTTTGCAAAATGATTTTCAAATGTGTGTACATGTTTGTAAAAACTGTTTGAAAAATTATTTTGGACTATAGTTTTCAAAATTGTTTGAAAAACCTGTGTCAAATAAGTTTGAGGAATACATACATCCCACCAAAATTCACTATATATAATTGACCACTTACCCTGCAAATTCTTAAAATCCACTTCTTGTAAATATAAGAAGCACTCCCGAGTACATATTTTCACCTAGCTTTTAGCCAAAATATTTTTGTTTTCAAAAAAAAAAACCAAAAACATTTGCAAAATTAAAATCCAAAAACACTTGAAAAATCTTTTTGAAAAATACAAAAAATGCATATGCATCATCATCATCATCTTTTCAAAAATCCATAAAAAGTTCAAAATCTTTGAAAATTACATCACAAAAATATCTTATGCATTCTGCATATCATTTGCATAGCATGAGCATTTTTCGGATTGAGTTTGATGGGTAAACAAGTCTAAATAAAATCCGAAGATTGGAGCTTGATTGGACCTTAAAATCTACCTAATAACAGGAACCTTATAGGGATTGGAATTGAGGTACTTCAGGTCTAGTTGACTTAATTCTTTGAGGATCACAGGACTTAGTTCAATGGATTCTTGACTGCCTAAGTAGAGTATTTCGGAAACACACGTACGAATCTTGTTGATAATGACCTAACTTGGACACCTGCACCTTTCACATGGCTCAACTCAGTTGGAATGGTGAGGGGGTTGGATTTGCCGGTATGAGACGCACACAGGTGGAAACATTTGTCCTCCTCTAGGGAGGGAAGTGCACCCCAACCCGTCCAGTAATGATGAGTTTCGAGGACAGGAGATCGTGGGTTGCAATAAAGCTTCAAAAGAGGGATAGTCTACTGGCTCAAGAGGAAAAACTCCCTATGTAAATGCTATTGTACATAGTATTTCAAAAAAAGTAAAAAGTAAAAACTCCAAAAAAAATGGACAGGCCTGTACAAAAATAAAAATGCCTGCCGAAGTGTACATATGTGTATAGTCAAATAAGCAAGCTTGAGCATCAAAGTCAAATCATGTGAGCCTGCAGCTGGATGACTTGACTACACTGGTCTTGCATCCTAGGATAGGTAGCTACACTAGCTACCGTCCATTCTTCTCTTCACCCCCTCCTCTTGAGCTGGTTGCCACTTGAACTTAGAAGGGAATACCCTGCTCCTTGAGGGATGAGTTGTTGGATTGGGGAATCATTGGGTTGTCATATCAGAGAAGTCAGTCTCTTTTTCATTTCAGTTAAGGAGAGCCACCATCACTTACACTGTACGAGTCTGATTCATAGTCATAAGGGTTTGCGTATGAGTTGAGATATCTCTGACCTGGCAATCGAGGAAGCTTGAACAGAGTTTTGGGATTTTCATGGACTGTTGGATTTCAAATCTGGTTTACATTAAGGTTCCGCCCGCACTTAAATTCCAAAGGTCCGACTTAAGCTCCAAACTTTGATTTTGTGAAGACAAGTTTGATAATTAAATTCAATCCACATTTTCTTCTTTTTCTTTTCTTTGTTTTTCTCTTTCTGCACTTATTGCATAAGTGTTTGCTAGGGACTAGCAAAGGCAAGTATAGGGGGATGATGAATCTACTTTCATCATCTTTATTGTATCATTTTGGCCTTAAAAACCCTAGTAAATACGTGTAAATAGGCTTAATTTAAGCATTTTAGCATCCATGCATTATTGTGTAAATATTGTATAAATTACGATTTTTAAAGCCAAAACTATAGAATAAAGAAAAGAAAAGGAAAAGAATAAAATATTGTAAATATTTTATGACCCGAAACCCTGAGACCTAGGCATCTTGATGGATAGGTCGACAAGGAATAAAGTAGGGGGGTCAAAATACACACAAATTCCTTTTATTTTATTCATTCCTTATTTATTTTGGGACCTATTTTTGGATCCACTTTTTATACCTTAAATAAAGAAACTTTGTACATGAAAGTTGTAGATAATTTAATAAAGAAAAATACAAAATTGATTTCATGAAAAATACTGTATAGATAAAAAGTTATGGTCTAAATAAGATTCATCCCAACTTCCCAGACCCGTATCTCACAAATGAAAACTCCAAATGCAGCAAACTCACCTTTAATTGTATATAGAATAAAATAAGCTATTTAATGGTGGCGGTTTCGCATTTGGAGGAGCTACGGTTTGAAAGTTGAGTTTTGGACCCCTGTAGTATACTTGTACAGATTAAAATATTCATTTTATTATTCATTTATTATTTTTATAATTTTATATTTTTATAATTTTTTAAATATTATTTATAATGTATATGTACATTAAATCATGATAAAAACCTAAATAAAACATGAAATAAAATACATGTATATACAATACCTAGGTATCTTACCTATACAAACAACACTTTTATTTTATTAAATACACAAAACACATCAGAAAAATAAAACAAAAATATATTTAAGTGTATAAAAGTATTTTACAATTTTATAAAATAATAAACAAAAATAAATAGATTAAAAACACAAAATAAAAATAAAAGAATAAAATATATAGATACTATACCTATAAAGGGCATAAAAGTAAACTTGTAAAAATATACTTCATAAAAATAATTAAAAATCACCATAAAATAATTTTAAAATAATAAACATTTTTATTTAATAAACCAAATTTAATTCATTTATTTTCTATTTTTTTATTGAATTTACAATCATTTTTTGCCTGGATTTTCCTGGTTGGTCCACGTGGACCAACCAGCTTCCACCCTTGGTTGACCTCGGTCAACTCTCTGATCGAGGTCTGTACCATGCCAGATATGAGTTTTCTTGACGTTTTCTCCAAATTTTGGAGGTCGCGCCTTGTACCATCTCATGATTCTTCCTCTATGACTTTTTCTCCCCTACCATCGAGCATATCCGCCCAATGCTTGCTTTGGGGATTGGATCATTGTCGCTCCCATTGCACCTCGTTCTTTGAGCCACCGTCAACCCATTCAAAAGAACCCCCCATTCCTTCTTTGATTCCTTGAACCCTCTTTGACCATTTTCCTTCATCTCTTGGACATGCTCTGGACCGAACTTGGTGACATCAAGTCCTCCAACCCTTCGGAGGGGAGGTTAGCGGCCGGAAGGCACTCCATCACCATATCTCCGACCAACGGTCGTGAGGTTTCATCTCTTGGCCGTCCAGCCAATAGAGGTCGTATTGTCTTTATTTTCTAGTCATTAGTTCGCTGTTAGCTTAGGGTTTCATTTCGTATATTTAGTTCGCTGCCAAATCGATTAATTAGCATAGTTTCATCGATCAAACACTCGCTGGAGCTCTTGAGCTCCGGCGACCACCTTCGCCATCCATCGCTGCCGATCTATGGCCAATAAAGGCCAGGTCTCTACCGTTCTTTTCCTGTCGATTTTCTCTCTCATTCGCAGGACCTGAAGGGGGCTTCTGCGCCCCATCTGAGATCTGGAAGGAGCTCCAGGACCATCGACGCGTCGATGAGCTCGAGGGACCCGCCGTTGGTCCCCGGACATTCCTGGTGATGCTGTTAGCTTCGTGGCGACGTGAAGGACAAGCCGAGCCCCCTGGTTGAGTCCCAGCTGCTCGGAGACGCGCGTAACGTGGATTTGAAGCTTGCCATGCGCGAGTTCGTCGGGTGTTCTTGCTGACCTGCTCCCAGCCGTTGATCTGCTCATGTTCTTTCAGTCACCCCAGATGTCGTCCGATCCTTCCATCCAGAGCCGTTGATTGCCAATCCCCACGATCTAATCTGAACCGTCGCTGCCGAAGGGGTATCGCGAGCCGTGCGCGCGACACGTGGCATTAGTGGAGCCTTATCTACCGTTGGATGCGCCCCTGGCGTGGGTAAGTTTTCTATATACCCTCGCGTCTTTTGTATTTATTTCATCGGACTTAAACTTTCAATTGCAGGCATATATGTTTTGTAATAATTTTAAGTAGGACCTCAAACGTTCTAGTAATTGCGAGTGAGTCCTTGCCAGGTCGCGTGTACACCATGTGATCTTCGGCGTTTTTGCAGGCGTGCCCTCGCTATTCTTATCATTCCAGTTTAGTGCATGAATTTTTTACTGCAGTTATAATATTTCTATGAAAATTGCGCTAAGGTCCCCATACTTTTTGAATATTACCAAATAGCCCCTGGCCTGCATGTATTTTCTCGCTGTTGTCTCTATTTATTGCATTCATCTATAAAATTTCAAAAATCACCAAAAAATAGTATTATGCTCCTGTTGCATTGTAGATTCACATCATATTTTTATTTTTCATTTTATTTCATTTTAACATTTATAAAAATTCAAAAACACTCATTTTCAGCACTGTTTGCATTAGAAAATACATAAAAATTGTAAAAACAACTCAGAAAATTCCCCAAAAAATATATATTGCCTATGTTAGTGTGTTTTAACTTCAGTCCAAAAATCACTAAAAAAATACAAAACAAAACTCCTAAAAATTATAAAACTCTAAAAATCTTCATAAAAATCTTAAAAATTCTAAAAAATTTAAAAAATGCAATTTCAGTTTCTGTATCTTCTCTGATTTATTATCTTTCAATTAAAATTAATTTGAGGAATTGTGGATACTATTTGATATTTTTCATCGTCATTTTAGTTTCAGCCAGCAACCTAGTTCACTGTTTTCTAGTATTTTCACTTTTAAAAATACCAAAAATATTCTAAAAAATCCCCAAAAATCACAAAAACATGAGAAAATTATAAAAAGCCAAAAACATTTTATTTCCTAGTTTTGAGTATTTTTACCTATTTTTATAAATACCTTATCCTTCCTTTTTCTTATTTTGTTTATATTCTATATAAAGAAAAAGAAAATATAAAAAATATAAAATATAAAAAGAAAATATAAAATCAGAAAATTAAAAACCAAATTATACAAATATAAAAATAAAAATTAAAAAAAATAAAAAATATAAAATTAAAACCCACAAAGACATTTGCATTGCATAGTGTAGACATTGATCACAATCACATCACATTTTGCACTTAGCTTGATCTATCCTGCCTTGCTCCCTGTGTTCGAACTCTCTACGTACTTGCTTCTATACATATTTTATGTAGAGATAAAAATAAATTTTAACTTCACATCTATTTTCATTGTTTGATTTATTTGTTGTGGGTTAATTGTTGTTTTAATCCAGGATTCGTGCGGTCGCCATAGCGACTTTGTCTCTGCCTTGTGCAAGACATATTTTGACCGTTGATTTTTTTGGGTTAAACAGCTATGCAGAATGACGGAACTCTTTGTAAAATACTCATTGCCATTGTAAGATGGTAGATAGTCTTGTAAAATAAAATCAAAGTTAGTAATATATTTATTATTGTAATTGTAAATTATGAAATATTAAATGTAAAAAATAATATGCTATTGTAAAAATGACTTTAGATTTTTAGAAACAGTGTGAAAATGCAAAAAAAATCTGAGATTGTAAAAAATATGAGATTGTAAAAAAATAAAAAGTAAATGTAAAAAATCATGAGATTGTAAAAATGACTTGTGATTTGTAAAAAAAAGATTTGGTATTGTAAAAAACGACCCGAGATTGTAAAAAACGATCTCATATTGTAAAAAATGATCGCGCCCCTGCTGCCCTCCATCTCCCCGTGGGCCTTCACCCTCCCCATTCTCATGGGAGGCCTCGAGTGATGTCGCCCTCTCCCTCACCGTATGCGGTTTCAAGCATCATCGCCTTCCCCCTCCTCATGCGTCATGCACACCCTCAAGGATGGCACCGTCGTCGTGTCGTCACCCTCCCCCTTCCCATAAGCGGTCTTGAGCACCGCCGCCCTCTCCCTCCCCGTACGTTGCACATGCCCTCCTCCTCCCTATGCGTGGCCTCGAGCATCGTCTCCCTTCCCCTCCCCATGTGTCACGTGCACCCTTAAGCTTGTTGCCACCGTCGATTGTTGTGGGAGGAGAAAACCCTAGCAGGAATTCTCCCAACAAATAAACCAAAAACAAAATGAAGGCGGTTTTATTCTATTTTTAGAATGAGACAAAAAGACTAAAATGTATTTTCAACATTAAAAAATAAGATTAAAAAGGAATTCGTCGAATCTGTTGGATTGAATACATACATATGAAATGGTGGGCTTTCCTTGCACCCAGGAAAGGTGCACCTTATTAGAAATAAATCATATATATATATATTACATTTTCTTTACTTTTAGGTATTTGAACTTTTAATCAAAATCGATGTATTTTAGCGAAAATTATCGATATAATCTGTATGCGCGTTAAGAACTAATTTTAATATTCAAATCCTAAAAGAAGATATGATATATATTTACAAGAAACATAATATTTTATAATAAAATTAATTTTATTATGCAAAAATGCCAATGTGATTTCATCTATTCTAAAAAATTCAAAAATTATTATATATATTAAGATATATATATATAATTTTGTTATTCAAATTAATGTTTTGAGCATGAACGTACACATTATAAAAAAATACTATTTTTTTGCAAAAGGTGGAATCCTAAAAAAATCATATACATATACATATATATTATAAAGTAAGGTTTCAAGTTGAAAGGATTTTGAGGTACATACACACATATATGAGATCGCTTCCCTCCACCACCTCATTCACAAGATCCCTCTCCAACTCTCCTAGATCACTTCACTCCGGTCCTTCTCCACCATTATAACCCTTACATCCCTATTACCAACTCCAACTCCATTCTCAGGATATCACCAACATCCACCTTCACAACTCCATGATTGTCGTGCCTTAAGGAATCCGACTTCTAAGGAGAAGGTTCACCTTGGATTTCGCGGTCCTTCTCAGGAATCCATGCCACCACCTTCTACCCCCTTGTGCCATTGCCCATAACCCACCACCCCCCTCATTGTGGTGTCGTAATCTCAACTATCAATATTACTAGGCACATTGAAGTTGAAAATGATAACTCCCTTTGCCAACATGGGAACAATGGTTCTACTTTACATAATAGATTATATATTTTACATAATTGAGTACATATACACAATTATTTACTGATATTGCACAGTTCTACTTATTTTCTACTTGTTTTTTTCTAAAAAGTAATTTATATATTACTAATTAATTTTTTACTTCAAGAGTATTATATAAAATTTACAAAGAGAGTGACATTTTATAAAAACTATTGCAATTTATGTTTGATGTTAAAAATAGTCGATATAATATTAAAGACTTCTCAATTTAAAAAGATACACCCATAAATTACAAAATATGATGAATTTTAGAAAAAAAATCTTAATTTACAGAAAAACTCGATCAAAAATCAATAAAAATTTATGAGATATTATAAAAATATCAAAATAGATGAACTAAAAATACTAGTCTAGCTTGTTATTAAAATTGAAAGTTAAAATAGAAAAGGATAATTGAAATACTCACTTGGATTTAAATGGATGAAACAGTTAGATTTAGCCATATTGGTTAATATAACATGCTTTTCTAAGTCATGAGAAGATACCACTAATGAATCCATGATTCATCACCTTCATGTTAGCGACTTATATTTTGATAATGATCTTATTGTATATTTATTTTGAAGCTTGGTTAACTTTTCAAGTTGAAGCTCAATGATCAAAGTGTAGAAAAGTTAGGAACCCGACTCATGACCTAATGCAATTTTGAAGGACTCAGCTTGAAGGCTCAAAATCATATTACAAAAAGAATCAAAGACAGATTCAATTCTCAAAGCTCAAATGAGTTAAAGACTTAGGAGGTTAGGAGAAGAAAAGAAGACCGATGTGACATAATACATAGTTTTTATTTTATTATTAAAAACAATCTTATAGTTTTTGCATATTCTTGATAAACAACCAAAACTAAGTCAGGATAATCAATATCTCGAAATTAATTTTTCGTTCTATGACTGATCACCTTGACACCCATGATCGAACATCTTTTGATATTCATCAATCAGTTCTTAATTATTGATTTTCTGACATGATTGACCATATTGTTATCCGTGATTGTTCAACCCTGATCGACCATACTTTTATCATGATCAATAAATTTTCAAATTACTATTCAACAATCAAATATGATTGATCATATTCGTTGACTTGATTTATTATCCATGTTACATGATCGATTAGTTTATGATTTTTAGAAATCATAATATTGAGACTTCCATTTTTGCACACCAATAGCTTTTTTGAGGCTAATAAAATATAAGAGACCACGCAGCTCATTGTTTCAATTGCACAACCAACGAGAAGCATTCTATATTCTTGAAATAAAAGCAAGAGTAATGTTCTTGTGCGATATTTGAGTTCTTTTAGTATTTCTGCCTGATGAACCCTTGATTATCACTCTTTATTCTTTTATTTTAGTTCTTTTTCTTGGCAAAATATCATGTGAATACTTGTAAAAATAATAACTTAGTAAATTGCATGCATGTGTTAATGTTGTATAATTAGCATGTTTTTAGCTAAATAAAAGAATAAAGGAAAAGAAAAGGGAATGATGTATTTATAATAAATACAGAGTGATCCAAACCCCAAGAGAAGGCCAAGCCTGGACCTGATCACAAAAATAAAATAAGTATAGAGAGATGGGGTTGACTATGTGCTGCATTTTACCTATAATTGTACATATTATTTATATATTCATTTTTGAAAAAATAAAAAAGTTATTCTTTACACCCTTGTATATAGTTTTAAAATAAAAATCAGAAAACTAAAATCAAAATAAAATAAATTCATCACTTACTTGTAAAAATATACATGTATATATTCGATTTATTATATACCATTTAATTAATTTATAAAAATAAAATAAAATTGTTTTATACTCCTAAAATTATTGTGTAAATAAATAAAATATAAAATAAGTGTATTTGTGTAAAAATAATAAAATAAAAATATGTGTACATAATACATAGGTATAATATACCTGTATATAACACTATATAATGTATACACCTTATTTCATTTTTCATAAAATAATTAAAAATAAAAAACTTTGGAAAATAATAAATATTTTTTATTTTTTAAATTTTTTATTTTAAAATCATTTGCTATTTTGTATTGATTTTTCAATCTTTTTATACATTCTAATTTCTAATTGGTCCACCTAGGATCGTTGACCCCGGTCAACCCTCCCTTCCACCCGGGTCAGACCCGATTTTAGCTCGTCGGACTCTTTTCTCCTTATTTTCCCGCCCGACTCCGTTTCCTCGATTTTTTCCCGATCCTCCTCCTAGGATTCGTGATCCTCGCGGATTCCTAAGAAGGCACAAATCTTTCTAGGGTTGCGCGCATTTGCTCGATGATTCAAGACCCTTGGGAGCCATATATAATCTCTCATCCGCCTCTACAGCTCCCCAGCTTGTCCCTCGCACCCCCATTCACTCCTATCCACCTCCGTTGAAGTGACATCCATCGGAGGAGAATCTCAGGACTGATCGTCAGCCGCAGCATATCGAGGCCATCACCCTCACGTCCACCTTCGCTTGGAGCTCTAAACTTATTGGTAGCTTCAGGCATCATGATTATCCTTCGCAAAACCCATTTTGATTCCGATCTCTCCATTCCACTTCTGCCATAGTTTCTTTGCTCCGACCACCCAGTTGGAGCCCCATCTCAAAGCATCCCTCCATTCTGATCGACATTATGACTCACGCCCCATCTTCTCACAATGGTCTGATCATCCTAATGCTCCTCCATCTGGTCGAGATTAGGCTCAGGTTTCATTCTTCCATCTTCGTTGGAATCCCAATGCTCCATTCACCCTCGCTTCCCTTGTTTTACGCTCAATAATCATCGCTAGAGCTTCGCCTCCAAGCAGCGTACCCTTTGCAAGTGCTGGTTCGCGCAAAGATACCCATTTGGCCCACCAGCTGCTCAGGTAGAGCTGCTCCAGGTCGCGCCGCACCTCTATGCCCTTCTGACCGTCGTTGACCTCATCGGGGCCCTCCATCGGATGCGGGAACCTCTCACGACATTGCCAGAGCCTCCAGATCTTTCGTCAAATCGGCAGATCTTCTCCCCCGCTCGATCGAAGTTCATACAGGAGGAGTTCTTGCAGACCTCCTCCCCGTCATTGGATGAGCCCCATTTGCCAAATCCCATCATAGTCGCTGACCACAGTAGCCTTTCAACTATTAGATCTGATGCCATCTGAGGCATCCAACCGTACATCCCCGACATTCTCTAGATCATCAGATCTGCTGCAGCCGGGTGATCAAAGCCGTATGCCAGCGCCCTTCTCCACACATGCCACGTGTCTTGCAAGGGTATATTTCCTTTTTGACCCCTGCTTGTTTCTACATTTAGCTTTACTCCATTAAATGAATATTGTAGTTGAGACACTTTACACTTTAGACCTTGATTTTTTGGATATTTGCATTTCTGTCCTTCTAAGTTTGTAGCACGTGTATGTACACGTGACTTTTGGGTCATTTGACTATATGCCCTATACTTTTTATATGTTCTGAATTGAATGGCATGTTTTTAGTATGTGCAACTATATCTCTATGAGTCCAGATCACGTGTGTTGCATGTGTTTGACTAGGATTTTTGCAGATTAGACCCCATACTTTTATATCGTGTTACTGATTTGGTCTACAGACTTAATTTATTTGCACTTTGGTCCCTCCAAACTGTACCTAATTACTTGATGTATTTTGGGCTTATTAATTAACAAATTAATTCGAAAAACTACAAAAAATTACCATAATCCCTGTTGGTGTGTAGTATTTGTTATGATTTTTTTGGTTTAATTTCACCGCATTAATATTTTTGATAAATTAAAAACCTCCAAAATTACCCCTGTTTGCCATAGAAAATTTAATAAAAATTCGAAAGTGCTTTAAAAATTCTAGAAAATTTTGTGTATGTGCCTTATTGTGTGTTTTATTTACAGTTTTAATTTTGTTAAAAAATTCACTTTAAAAACCCTAAAAATTACAAAACACCTAAAATCTTACAAAAGTCAGACAAAATCATAGGAAAATCAAAAAAATTCCATTTTTAGTTCCTATTTATATATTTTTATTTGTATTTTCTCATAAAATTGCTATCCAAGACTCTAGGGCATTTTAATATTTTTAACTTGCAATTTAGTTTTGGTTGTGCACTGTTTGTCTTTTTTATCACTATTTGATTTTTATAAAATTACAAAAACATTTGCAAGACCTCGGAAATTTACTAAGAACATTTTAAGACCTCAAAAGACCCAAAACTATTTTTATCTCAATTTTCTGAGCATTTTTAACATTGATGAAAAATACAAAAAGATTGTTTTGTTGCATTGTTGAATATGTGTTGATTTTGTTTCTAATTGAAAATTAAAAAATGCAAATTAAAAACCACTAAAAATAGTTTATTTTATTTCTGAAATTCGATTACTTCGTAGGATTTTTGTGCTCCTTGTGTTCGAGCCTGGTTGATATACCAGGTAAAATAAATAGCGAATCGCTTACACATACTGGATTATTTTTATCTTTCTCTGAGTGGTTTATATTTCTTGCTGACCAATTCGATTGATTAAGGACAACAACATTACATATTTTCCACCTTAATCGACCTCAGATTTTGTGTCATCAGAATGGCGTCATTGCCCAGAAGCACGTCTTAGTAGTCATTTTCATATTTATCTCTATTTGATATAGATGTTCTCTGACACATCTTTGTTTCATTTTTTGTATGAGGGACCGCCCGAGGACACTTCAGCTTTGTGTTGGAGGAACCCGCATCTGAGGAGCAGCAGAGGAGAGAGTAGTTATAGATTATAGAGTAGATTTATTTTCTACAGAACTATTAGTGTTGTAATAATTAGACTGTTGGACACTTAGACATTTTAGGGTTTGTTTCGCCGAGTGCTATGAACTCAGGGGACATCACTGCAGTTTTGTCATGGTCTTGATTTTATTGCTTTTTGTTTCTATTTGATTCTCGAGGATTTAGCCCCTAGACTTAGGATTTTTGTTGATTGTGATGTAATTAACTAAGTCCCAACACCTAATTGCTTATCTGTTCCTATAGATCGTAATTGGACCTAGCTAAAAATAAATTGAAAAAGTTAGATAAATTCGATATGATACCACGTGCCGTGAGGAGTCACATACAACGCTAGCAGGACCCGTTGTGGTGGGCACCAAGTAACTCTCAAGATCAGACTTCGATCTTTTTAGTTGATTAGCTAGCTATTGTGTGCTTCACAATCAATAGAAAATTGCTCATCTAAGGCTCATGCATCATTAAGTTAGTTTACTTTCTATCTTTAATTTATGCATGGATCACCCTGCATGTAGAGAGCTAGAGTCAGGTATGCATTTCTATATCTGCATGCATCATTGTGTTTGATCGCACATCGGCTTTTTCAACTTCCTCTCCCTATTTTATTGCACTCAAAATAACCAAGGAAATCAAAAAATTATTAGGTGTTGTTTTATCTTAAAAATACCTAAAAAGTGAAAATAAATAAAATTAGGACTGCTAATGCAAACTTGACCTTAAAATACACCCCATCTAAAATCTTTGCTTTTAGGAGAGTCACCCCCTCATTGATTGATTTATCTACATTGAGAGCGTGACCTGCACAATAGGTAGAGACATATGTGAACTCCTTTCAGACTACTAGTCTTGTGGTTGGTTTTTCTCTAGTGAGGACTTCACCGGGTAGCCGAAAATCGGTTCGGGGCTTCCTTAGCAGAGTGGATAGATCGGGTAACTGGTAAACGGTCCGCATTCCATACTAGCTGGAAAAAACTAACTATGGGATTGGGCCAGTCTCCTGGGAGCATCGGAATCCCAACAACTCACTTAATCGCTCTGATAGATTGATTGATCACTTAAATAAAATTGATAAGATTAATAATCAATCTCTCACGGTCATCAGCTCGAGTATTGAGTAGGTGAATTTGGGGATTGATTTTTGATCTTGTTTGCATTCCAGATCTCATCATCATAAATTCCTACATCACGATGATGGGCAGGAGGTCCCTTAGGCTACCTTTGTTAAAACCGCTTTCGAGCACTCCTTTCCATTCATCTAGGGCCGCCTAGAGAGACTCCACCCGCTCTCTGAACCCGAGTTCACTACCACCTTGTTCCCCCTCGACCACCCTTATTTCAGTCTTGAGGTGCCAGAGCAGAGACCAGCACAGTTATTCGTTCATTTGACGACACCTGAGTTGGGGTCTTTTGCCTTTGTAGAGACCCAAGAGATGGTCAACAGTGAGGTACGCGCCGATGAGCAGCCCCAAGGTTCGATGTATGTACTTGATCTGGGCACCATCAACAACATTCTCTTAGCGTCCATGGAGACCATGCAACAACATATCAATGACCAAAGAGCATTTATGGCTGAGGTACGACGAGAGCTAGCACAAATGGGAGCTGATAGAGCACAACCACAGAGACCAGCCGGTGAAGAGATTCCAGCAGCTAGAGGAGGAGACGGACGACCATAAGATCCGCAAGAGCCAGCCAAACTTGCAAGTACGATGAGGCAGTTGCACAACTCTAGTGCAAACCTCACCCACTGATAGATCAAGCTACTAGAGATTCTGGGCGACTTCGAGCTTCGCCCCCAGACTACCAGTTACTGCCCAAGTTCAACGGGATAGCCACTAAGTAGCTGCATATACATCTCCAGGAGTTCGAGATGATCTGCCAAACGATCCACTACAGATTCGTGGACGAGGATACAATCAAGATGATGGACTTCTTGTTCTCCTTAGTTGATATAGCATCCTATTTTTTGAAGCATTTAGGGAAGTATGTCACCACATGGGAGCAGCTGCGGACCGAGTACTTGAACAAGTACTATCCACTCGGTCGGACCAACGCAGCGCGAGCATTGATCAACAATTTCACTATGATCCCAAATGAGCAGTTCCATGAGGCTTGGGATCGATTCAGAGAGCTCATTGACCTGTGTCCACATCATGAGATATCTAAGCCCAACTTAGTCCAGAGCTTCTTTTGTGGGTTGACACTAGAGATGCAAGGGCTAATGAATGCCTCGTGTGGAGAGTCCTATTTTGCCAAGGATGAGGACCAAGTCTGGGCCATTTATGAGGAGATGGCAGAAAACTACATGGTGATTTCCCAGACTAGGGTATACACTCAAGACCCACAGGTAGTGTCCTATCAGAGGATAGCACGGGTTGATCTAGGTCCATCTACTTCATCAGCAGTATCAACACATGCCGAGTCCTCAGCTGTTGACATGCGGATCATCAGTGAGAAGCTGGACCGCATCGAGATTATCGAGAACAAACAGTGCTAGGGCCTTACACAGATTGATCAGTTAGCACAGCCACTAAGTGACCTGAAGACTTAGATCATGTGTCACCAGGAGGCACAGACGACTCCACAGCCCCTTCTCAGGTCACTAGATGATCCCAGCGGTAGCAGCTCCACCCAACCTTCTGCCACCTACTGCTAGGTTCACCACATTCAGGCAGAGTCGGTCCAGCAGCTGTAGCACTGCTCCCAGTCACCACTATCTCAGGACACTCAGATGGTAGACTACCAGCCGGATCAGCCACTGGCAGTTCTTCCCCCTCTACACTAGGAGCATGAGACATTGATGGAAGTGAATGGGATTTGGTACGACCGATACCAACAATAGCCTGGGATCCGTCGCGATCACCTCGGATTCATATGGTCTATCGGAGGCACCTCGTTCCAGCAACAACCTCCAGCTCAAGGCGGACAGAGCTGGCAGCAGCAGCATCAGCCCCATTACTCTCAGCCATCCCAGAAGTATGAGCAGGGTCCTCGTCCCTACCTTTAGGGACAATAATGGAGGCATCCACAACAACCTCAACAGTTCTCTCAACCTCGCCCTCACTACCATCAGTAGACTCAGCCTCATTTCCAGTGAGGCAACCCGTCCGATTCTCATGGACCTGTCTACGATAACCAAGCCATTGACGACCCTGTCCGCCTACTATTAGATCAACACGCAACCTTCTAGTGAGAGATGGACGAGTTCCGGTAGGAGATGAGGTAGATCATCAAGGGAAAGGCCGCCATACCTGCTCATATTGAACCAAACCCAAACAATATGAAGAGGAGGTCTGAGAAGGTACAGTTTACAGAGACTACCACTATGATAACTAGGGTTTTGGGAGCGATAAGATGTCAGTGCCGGTGTAGAAATCGCTCTGAAGCAAAACCCTAGTTGATCAAACAAAGATCAATAAAATAGTAGAGAGAAAGAAAAGTGAAGTGAATAAGACAGCTTCTCTCCTATTTTATCTTACACTATTTTATTTAACCAGGTAAGTGTGCCTGGGTCGAATTCAAGGAGGCAGAATATAAATATTTCGATTTTTGAGAGAAAAGATATTTTTGTGATTTTTTATTTCTTCTCGAAGGAAGTGAGAAAGCAAGAAATCCTTTTATTTATTTTGATTTTTAAATTTTTATTTGATTTTATCTTTTTCAATTTTTATTTATTTTTCAAAGTGATATTTTTCAAATGATTTATCTACAATATAGTATGTAAAAATATGTAGGATATATGTGGTACTATATAATAGAAAGATTGCTCGAGCAACGATCTCGAAAAAAAAACACTCATAACAAACTCAAACGGATGCGAAATACGACAAATCAAAACACGATGACAACGTGACGAGAATACATGAAAAATACTAAAAAACCTCCCTAGGGTAGTTGTGTAAATACCCTAGAAAACTAGATGAAAAATAAATCTAAATAAAACCAAAGAAAATACATTAAAATAAAAATAATGAACAAAATACATGGGTAAAATACCTATATTTATACATGTATAATTTATATACCTATTTATTTAAAGATACAAATAATATCACAAAAATATAAATATAATAAAATATATTTATATACGTAAAAATAAGTTATAAATATATAAAAAAAGAGAATAAAAAAATAAAATAAAATACACAAAATAAAATAAAAATAATCAAATATAGATGAATATACCTATAAATATACGCCTAAAAATTAACTACAAATAAATAATATAAAAAATAGAAATCATAAGAAAATACTACATAAAATAATAAACATTTTTTATACTAAAAAATTAAAAATATCGTTACTATTTTTAATTAATTAATTACGATTAATTGGACAGTTTTGTTTTGTATTTCCCTTACGTGGGCCAATTACAACCTTCCGTTTGTTCATAAATAATATGGCTAAAAATCACAAACTAAGAATCACAAAAAATTTTGAATTTTTCTTACATATACAATTTTTTTGTACAAACCTGTTTATAAAAACCTTTTGTAAAAACTATTTTTGTAAAGATATTTGTAAAAATATTTTGATGTTTCGTAAATATTTTTGTATCTAAATTATGTATACAGTACAAGATTTTTGAAATTTTGAAAAATAAAAGTTTGCAAAATTCTGTTTGTAAAGGTTTGTAAATATTTTACAAAACTTTCCCTTCTTCCTTGCATTCGATCGTTTTTCATAAAACTTTGCATACTTTGAAAATTGCATAAAAAGAGTTTTATACATATTTTCTTTCATATCTTCTGAATCATAGTTGACATTTAAATTAGTATGGAATTAAATTGAAAAATGGAGTTTGGTTAAGACCTTAATCCACCTAACTTCAGAGGATATAGGATTTGGGGTTTAGACTTTTCAGGTCCATTAGTGACTTAATTCTTTGAGACCACCGGGCTATGTTCACATGTAATCTTGATGATCCTAAGTAGAACACTTAACAATGCACACATGACTCTCAGAGACGATGGCTTTACTTGGACCATCATTTACACACAGCTCCACACAGATGAGGTGATCAGGAGGCAAAATCCTTTGGCTTGGGGTAGCGTATGAGGGTAGTATTTTTTGGTGGAACCTCTCATCATCTTTCAGGGAGGGATGTGCACCTCAACTTGGTCTAGCAGTGCTAAGGTTTAGAGACACGAGTTGTGGGTTGCAATAATGCTTCAAAAGAGGGATAATCTATTGGCTCAAGAAGAAAAAATCCTTATGCATATGCTGCACCATGTAGATATGTTGTACATATGCACATCAAAAAATGTGCAAAATCAAGAAAAACTCCAAAAAAATGGACATGCTTGATTGAAAATAAAACGCCTGCCAGAGTATGTATAATCAAATAAAGCGAAGCTTATGTGTTGCACCTTCTCATCTCATGAAGCTTGCAGCGGGAGACTTAGCTACACTGGTTGAGCTCCCAGGGATATGTGGCTGCACTGGCTACGATCCATTCTCTTCTTTCCCCTCTTCTTGAGTTGATTGAACTTGAACTTAGAAGGGAATACCCCGCTCCCCGAGGAAAGAGCTGCTAGACTGAGGAATTAGAGTTACATTTTTGAGGGAGGCTGCTAATTTGTCACTTCTGAGGTGGGGAGTTACATATCACTTACACAATACAAGGAAAGATGCATAGTCATTAGAGTTTCCGTGTGTAGACCTGTTTTGATCGGGTTTATTGAGGAGTCTTGACCATAGCAATGTGGAACTTAGAGCCTGTTGAGTCTTAAACTTATATCCCAATAAGGTTCCGACAAACTAATAATCGAAAGGTCTAACTAACCTCCATACTCCAATTTAATGAAGATAAGTTTAATAATCAACCTTGATTCTTTTTCTTTTCTTTTTCTTTTTCACTTCTTTTTCAAATAAGTGTTTGCTAAGGGACTAACAAAGGTAAAGTTTGGGGGGTGATGAATCCCCGATTCTCACTCTTTATTCTTTTATTTTAGCTCTTTTTCTTGGCCAAACATCATGTGAATACTTGTAAATATAATAACTTAGCAATTTGAATGCAAGTGTTAAAGTTGCATAACTAGGATGTTTTTAGCTAAATAAAAGAGAAAAGGAAAAGAAAAAGGAATGATGTATTTTGAATAAGTACAAAGTGATCCGAACCCCAAGAGAACGTCAAGCCTTGACCTGATCGCAAAAATAAAATAAGTAGAGAGAGACAGGGTTCACTGTGTGCTACATTTTACCTATAGTTGTACATATTATTTATATATTCATTTTTGACAATGTAAAATTAAATTATTCTTTACACCCTTATTTATAGTTTTAAAATAAAAATCAGAAAACTAAAATAAAAATAAAAATAAATTCATCACTTGTATAAAATACACATGTATATATTACATTTATTATATACCTTTAATTAATTTATAAAAATAAAATAAAAATTGTTTTATACTCCTAAATTATGTTGTAAATAAATAAAATATAAAATAAATGTATTTGTGTAAAAATAATAAAATAAAATACTTGCACATAATACATAGGTATAATATACCTATATATAACACTATATAATCTTTATACCTTATTTTATTTTTCATAAAAGTAATTAAAAATCATAGAAAAATACTTTGAAAAATAATAAATATTTTTTTATTTTATACACTTTTTATTTTAAATTGATTTTCTATTTTTATTGAATTTTCAATCTTTTTGTCCGTTCTAATTTCTGATTGGTCCACCTAGGATCGTTGACCCCGATCAACCCTCCCTTCCACCTGGGTTAGACCCGATTCTGGCTCGCCGGACTCTTTTCTCCCTTTTTTCCCGTCCGACTCTGGCCATATCTTGCCCTGATTTTTCGCCCGAGCCTCCTCCTAGGATCCTTGATCCTCGCGGATGCCTAGGAAGGTGTGGATCTTCCTAGGGTTGCGCGCACTTGCTCAATCATTCCAAACCCCTGGGAGCCCTATATAATCTCTCATCCACCTCCATAGCTCCCAAGCTCATCCCTCATGCCCCCATTCACTCCTAGCCACCTCCATTGAAGTGACAACCACCGGAGGAGCATCTCATGATCGTTGGGAGTCACCCGGAGGTTTGTAGCTCATGTGGCCAGACCTCTTCGCCGTGTAAAGCCTCTCTCTCCTACCGCAATAGATCGAGGACATCACCCTGGCATTCCCATTTGACCGGAGCTCCAAAGCTCATTTGTAGCTTCAGGTACCACTTCTACCCTTCGCAATACCCATTTCGATTCCGATCTCTCCATTCCACCTCTGCCATGGTTTCTTTGATCTGACCACCTAGTTGGAGCCCCATCTCACGCATCCCTCCATTCCGATTAATGTTATGACTCACACCTCATCTTCTTACACAGCTTGATCATCCTAATGCTTCTCCATCTAGTCGAGATTAGGCTTGGGTTTCCTTCTTCCATCTTCACCGGAATCCCAACACTCCGTTCACCCTTGCTTCCCTTGTTTTACACTCAATAATTATCGTCGAAGCTTCGCCTTCGAGCAGTGTACCCTCTGCAGGTGATAGTTCGCGCGAAGACACCCATTTGGCCCACCAGCTGCTCAAATGGAGTTGCTCCAGGTCGAGCCGCACCTCCACGCCCATGTGACCGCCGTCGACCTCATCAGAGTCCTCCACCGGATGCGGAAACCTCTCACGACATTGCCAGAGCCTCCAGATCAAAGTTCACCCAGGAGGAGTTCTTGCAGACCTCCTCCCCCCGATTGGATGAGCCCCATCTGCCAGATTCCATCGTAGCCGCTGACCATAGCAGCCTTTCAACCGTTAGATCTGATGCCATCTGATACATCTGACCGCGCATCCCTTACATTCTTTAGACCGTCAGATATGCAACAATTGGGTGGTCAGAGCCGTGTGCCAGCTCCCTTCTCCACGTGCGCCACTTATCCTTCAAGGGTATATTCCTTTTAGCCCCTACTTGTTTTTGCATTTAGCATTAGTCTATTAAATAAATATTGTAGTTGAGACACTTTACAGTTTGGACCTTGTGTTTTTGGATATTTACATTTCTATCCTTCTCAGTTTGTAGCACATGTGTGTACACATGACTTTTGGGTCATTTGCAATTGTATACCATGCACTTTTTCCAAGTTCTGAATTGAATGGCATGTTTTTAGTATTTGCAACTATACCCTTGTGAGTCTGGATTGTGTGTGTTGCATGTCTTTGATTGGGATTTTTGTATATTAGACCTCATACTTTTATATTGTGTTACTGATTTGGTCTACGAACTTAATTTATCTGCACTTTGGTCCCTGTAAACTATGCATAATTACTTGATGTATTTTGGATGAAATAATTAGCAAATTAATTCGAAAAATTACATAAAAAATAACATAAACTCATGTTGGTGTGTAGTATTCGTTATGATTTTCTTGGATTAATTTCATCGCATTTAATATTTTTGAAAAATGAAAAACATCCAAAAATAGCCTTGTTTTCCTTAGAAAATTTATAAAAAAATTGAAAAATGTTTTCACAATTCCAGAAAAATCATTATATGTGTCTTGTTGTGTGTTTTATTTCAGTATTAATTTTGTTCAAAAATTCACTCTAAAAACCCTAAAAAGTACAAAACACCTAAAATGTTATGAAAATCAGATAAAATTACATAAAAATCTAAAAAATCTATTTTTAGTTCATGTTTGTAGATTTTTATTTGTATTTTCTCATAAAATTGCTATCCAGGACTCTATGGCATTTTAAGTATTTTCAACTTGCTGGTTGTTCACTATTTATCTTTTTGTTTGATTTTTTATAAAATTATAAAAACATTTGTAAAACCCATGAAAATTACCAGAAAACATTTTAAAACCTCAAAAACCCAAAAATGTTTTTTTCTTTTTTTCTGAGTATTTTTAGCATTAAAGAAAAATACAAAATGATTGTTATATTGCCTTTTTCAATATGTATTGATTTTGTTTCTTATTGAAAATATAAAAAAATTCAAATAAAAAACCATAAAAATAGTTTATTTTATTTCTGAGATTTGACTACTTTGTAGGATTTTCGTTCTTCCTGTGTTCGACCCGTGTTGCTAGACTAGGTAAAATAAATATCGAACTGCTTACACATACTTGATTATTTTCGATGTTTTTATAAGTAGCTTATTTTTATTGTTGACCAATTCGATTGATTACAGACAACGACATTAAATATTTTCCACCTTAGTCGATCTCGGATTTTGTGTCATCACTACCCTCTTGAGCTCTCTTCAGCCTAAAGATGTCTAGCTATTGAAGTTATTTATGCTTTTTGTTCTATATTCTAATCATCATCATCATTCTCGAGTATTTTTGCATTTAAAATATATAAGCATGTGAATTCAAGTTGATTTCTTAACTAATTTTTCTATTCATTATTTTATAAAGGTATATAAGTTGTGGATTCCTTTTCTATGAGAGATAAAATCCTCCTTTGCGAGTTGTCAAAGGAAGGGTACATGTTGTACAAGAGGTTGTGCTACCCTTGATTTTACATAGCATTGGAATAATGAAAGCATGCTTTGTCAAGGGGAATTCCTTTAATATGGTTATGGGCCATGGTTTTCACCTACTTGGGTTTCCACGTAAAAATCATTGTGTATTGTGATTTGATTTTCTATGTTTTCTATCTCTGTGATTTGTAAATAATTTTTTATTGGAATTATTAATGTGATAATTATATACTGCATAATTCAACCCCCTCCTCCCTGTTATACTCACACTTTATTCTTTGATTTTGTACATGGAATTACTCACTAAATCTTTTAAAAATCTAACATCAATTGTTAATAATCTAAATATAACACTTTTTTATACCAAACTAAAATAATAAATCTAGAACAAAAGAAAGAAAAGAAAAGAAGAAGGTTAGACTAACCCTAACTCCGAGACTAAGATTGTATTGACCTGGTCAATATGAGAATAAAGTTGGGAGGTTTAGGGACCATAACTTATAAAAAATCCAGAAAATGAAGAGCATTCTATACATATGTATTATATTCTCCATTAAGCTCATTTGAACTATTTTATATATCATCAAGATCACCCTAAACTAATTTATTCCTTCATGAAACTTGTATATAATAATGTGTATTAGATAAGAAAAATATCCCTTAAATCGTATCTTGTATATATTTCATTGTATAAAAAGCCAAAAAAGCCTTAAAACTCACATTCAAACCTTCATATCAGCTCCATTTGAATTCAGATTGAATCAAACCCAGCTTTATTGTACTCACAAAAATTATATTTAAAATGATGGCGGTTTCATTAATATCGAAGTTAGATGTGGAAGTTCATTTTTTGGGTATTATTGGTATATGTACCACTTTTTATTAAGTATTATTATTTTAATCTTTGTATTTTTTCTCATTTATATTATTAAAGTTTCTCTTTCTTTTACATAATTTATATAAAATCTAATTAAAAATAATAAAAGTCAAAAATATGCAAAAAATAAATATATAGTATTATCATATAAAAATACAATAAAAATATATTTAAAATTATTAAAATATGTTTTAAATAAATAAAATATGAAATTATAGGAAATTTGCAATATCTGAGATATTTGGAATTTCCTAAACTCCATAAAAATACACAAAAAATGTTATCCCCACTCAGACCAAGACATAACATTTACCAAAAAATTATTGTGATCTTTTTGTTCAAATAACAATTAAGGTGAAGGATGGTCAGGAACAACCAGAAGCCCCATCTTACGGCATTAGTGATCTTGTAGTAGTAAAAGTAATGAAGATCCCGTATAAAATGTAAAAACAATGTTTTAAAAATACGGATATTGTGTACAAAAGTATGTTATATCTATATATTGTAGTAAGTAAATCATAACTTCGTCATATTTAATCCAAATTCAACATGCAAATACACTAAATTGATTCGTCCCTTCTAGTTGGTATCCTTCCCCAACCTTTCATGCATCTCTTCTTCTCCTTTTTATTCCCCATCACCTCATGTACCCTTCTCAAATCTTCTTCTCATCGGACGTTATCCTAACATCCGGTGACCCTTGACCTCAACTGATTCCCCATCTCGATTCAATGAACCTAGCCCTCTACTCTTTTCTACATATACCCCCTCTCACCATAGTTGAATTATCTTCCTTCATTTTGAACTATTTCCCTCCATTTTGAACTATCTTCCTCCATTTTCTCCTAAACTCCAATGAGCTGTGAGCAATTCATGGGAGGTGAGAAGTTCAACAAGAGCTCGTCTTGTCCTAATAAGGATTCGATCGAGGATTAATTAAGCTCCAGATCTAGGGAAAACTTTCTCCATCACTACTCTACACTTCGGTAAGCTCGAGCCTCCTACGCCATTGCCCGTCGAGGCAATGACACATGGATCTCTCATATCCATTCACTAAAGATTTCATCCATTAACTTTTCTAGGTCAAATTCCTTATCCTTCTCTCTCAAATTTCTCTTTACATGTGTTGAAGACATGAAATAGAGCTTGAATCATTACTTGGATTCTTGATCATCGAATCTTCGACGAAGCTCCACCATTACAGATCTTCGATGATAGATTCATCATAATTCATTGGGTAAAATAGTAGAACATCAAAGCCTTATAGTAGAACATCAGATCAAATTAAGGAGCTTCTGAGATCCATCTTCAGTTCCATGTCCTCATAGTCAGCCCTTCACATTGAGGCATGATCCAAAGCCCAATCGATGCAGATCTATATAACGAGACTTCTGGAACCATTCTGACATCGAACTAACTACTAGTGAAGGAGATTAAGTTGATCAAAGTTCACAGGAGATGACACTCATCAATATTCTTCTTGATGAGCATGTGACATTCGATTAACCTCATTTAACAGATGTGATCAACCTTGAGTAAGCTAGACCATTGATGAATCTCCATTTCATCACCTTTATTCTATCATTTTGTCCTTAAAAACCCTAGCAATGGATGTAAATATCATTATTTTGCACATATTAGCATTCATTATTTATTACATTTATTGTGTAAATAATATTTTTTCAATGCTTAAATTATAGAAAAAAGAGAAGAAAAGAAAAAATTAATGAAATACCAAAGGTATTTTATGATCCTAAACCCCGAGACCAAATCAAAAATTGAATTGGTCGACAAGGAATGAAGTAGGGGGAGATAAGGGTCAGAAATACAATAAAAATCATATTCTTTTATTCCCCAATAATTCATTTTTGACACCTATTTTAATCTTTATTATTTATTCATCAAATATAGAAACCTTGCACATGAAAGTTGTAGATTATAATGCAAATAAAAATTGAAAATTCAGCTTGTAAAAAAATAATCTATAGTGTACTTTTTATACACAAAAAAGCAAAAATCCCAAATTCACAGACCCATAGCTTCCAAATAAAAACTCATAATGTATCAAAATCTCCTCTAATTGTATAGAACTTTCAATAAACTATTTAATGAAGGTGGTTTCATATTTTTTGGAGTAAAGCATGTGAAATTTAGGTTTTGAACCCTCATTGTAAAGTATACTTGAATAAAATATTCGATCTATTCATTCTTTATAATTTTTAAAATTTTATTTTTATAAGTATGTAAATATTATTTATAAACTTATATACATATTGAAATCAAAATAAAAACAAAAAGAAAAAACAAAATAAAATAAGACTATATAAAATATAGGCAAAATACCTATGCTAATAAATGTAAATAAATACAAGTAGATCTCATTCTTTTATTATTTATTCTTCTATATTTTTATATTATTGTAAATATTATTTATATTCTATTAAAATATAAAGCTAAATAAATCCAAAGAAAATACATTAAAATAAAAATAATGAACCAAATACATGGGTAAAATACCTATATTTATACGTATACAATTTATATACCTATTTATTTAAAGATACAAATAACATTACAAAAATATAATAAAGTATATTTATATACCTAAAAATAAGTTATAAATATATAAAATAAGAGAATAAAATAATAAAATAATAAAATAAAATAAAATAAAAATAATCAAAATATAGATGAATATACCTATAAATATACGCCTAAAAATTAACTACAAATAAATAATATAAAAAATAGAGATCATAATAAAATAATACATAAAATAATAAATATTTTTTATACTAAAAAGTTAATAATATGATTTACTATTTTTAATTAATTAATTACGAATAATTGAACAGTTTTGTTTTGTATTACCCTTACGTGGGCCAATTACAACCTTCCGTTTGTTGACCTCCGATCAATTCACTTCCCCCCCACCAAGCTCTATTGCTTGTCAAAGATGTCAACTCCCTGGTTTTCATGCATGCATCTGGATTGTTTTAATTATCGCCAAATCGTCATTGAATAAGCATGTGTCACATGTCTTTAAATAATGGCCTCCATCTTCCTACTCAGTTTTGGTCATCTTATAAATCCTAAAATCCCATGGCTTTGACCAAGCGTGCATCCTCATGACAGAGGGTGGTCCCCTGAGGTCCACGACGACCGAAGGAGAGATGGAGGTGCAGCCATGGTGAGCTCTGACCACCTCTGTTCTATGCCCTCACCGACAGGTATGAGCCGCACACTTTCCCCCTCGTGTTCTCCGACCCCTCTATCGCCTTCACCTTCTTTCCCAACTGTTTCCCCACACTATGAAGCATACCATTCTCCTCGACTCCTACTGGATCGAGCTGATCGGTCCTCAACTCCTCCACCATGCCGGAGAGCCACCACCACGACCCAACTTGCATCCATCCTCGCTAATAGGAGCCCTAGAATCCCCTTGGTCTTGTCCTGACTCTCCTTGTAGGTTCTGGAAGCTCCAAACCTCTCGTGGGGTCAATTTTGTAAAAATGCAGGTACCTGGAGGTGCTCTCGTTCATCGACTCCCCTGGCCTCCATCGTAGCTCCGACATCCCTCTTGAAGCAGCCATCTAGTGCTTCATTTTGCACCTTGCCTGAGCCATTCAGGTGGTTGAAAGAGCTCAAGGGAGCTGATTGACTCCCCCACCCTCCTTGTTCCCTCAGTGTCATCCCTTCTTTTACCCGAGATTGCTGCACTTGTAGAGAGGGCTCGCATCGAGGTTTATAGTTGATATTGGTTATTTGAGTAAGCCGGAAAAACTTGAGGATGCTGAGATTTGTATGATACTTTTCGTGGATATAACTTCGGATCTGTGCATAGAGATTATTGACGATTCTAATGTTTGCATGATCACATGTGTGATTCTTTACTAAGGATTTTGATCTAGCACACCGAATTGAGGATGTGATTTATTTTGGTGATTTGATGATGATTTCATGAGCTATAACTGTACAATCTGTTCTGGTTCCACCCGTCATGATTCAGAGGTTTGATATACTATCTTGTTATGTGGTCAGAGCGACGGTGTCCGGAACCGATATATTTTCACTCATCTCCTTGACTGATCCATCCTCCATATCTTGATTCTCCCATCCACATGTATCACTTAGAGGACTTCTTCTTACATCTCGATCCATCTCAGCTACTTTGATTGACTTAAGGGACCGCATTGCGACTGACTTGATTGTCCCTTATCCTTCACATGATCTTATGCCCTCTGATTGAGTATTGATTGACTATTTTGGAGGACTTGAGACTTGATGCTAGCATTCCCATGATTTCCATAGATTTAGTTTGCATTACTCTCCGAGGGCTATCTATGGGCGAATGCAACATTTTCTTTACATTTAGTTTTGCTCACTGCTTGTGCTGCCAATCTGTCAGAGCATGAAACTGAGTCGTTAGATATATGATATCGGTTTCACTCACTGCTTGTGCTGCCTTTCTGTTGGAGCACGAGACCTATTCGTCTAGACTCCTTTGAGTCTGCTCTTCTTGACGGTCCTCGCAAGGATGAGCTCTCTTCCTCTGATTATTCCATGCATAGTTAGCAGTATGCTCCCCGAGGGTTATCTATAGGACACTGCTACACTTTCTCGATCTTTCGGTCTTTTCTGTTGGTAGCCTATGTGTCACCTATTGAGACCACTTCTGATGATCCGTCTGATGGATCTGACTCCTTTCAGTTTGCTCACCTTGACAACCCTCACAAGGGAGATCTGTTCAGATTATTTAGTGATTAGAATGTATCACTCCCCGAGGGTTATTTGCGGGAGGATACATCATTTTGTAGGTACTTGATTTCACTTATGGCGTCTCTTCTATGGTGGAGCACGAAACTGGGTCTTCTGATATGTGTACTTGGTCTCCTCTCTGGTGGTGTCTCTAGTCTGTTGGAGTACGGAGCCGAGTCTTCTGATTACTCTGAGATCTTTTGACTCATCTGAGTCTGCTCACGTTGATGATCCTCGCAGGGTTGAGCCATGTCTTGTGGTGTTCGATGTGTTCCTGCTACTTTCTGACTTTATGAACATCAGATACTCTACTACATAGAGAGTCTCCTATTCTTAAACTTTCACACCTTCCTGAGACTTTGAGTGACATGGAGAACTATGTACTGCTCACTCTTCCTCCATGTCTTGTGGTATCGACTCCAATATCTCATTCCTTTCTTCTGAGTGGATGTTCTACTTCTTGTTATTGGTTCCTGGTTCAATTTTCGATCTATTCTCCTCGGTAGCTGACACCCACTTGATTGTACATTTGGGTGTCTTTTCTCATTCTGACTGAGTCACCGTTCTCTCAAGAAGACGATGGTGAGAGTACGATATTCGATTGTCAGATACTGTCTACACTTCACCATTCTCTTCTTGTTGTATATATGTGTTTTATCTTCCATTCCTTCTTTCTCCCATATGTCATATGTGTCCCAGATCTTTCATCATATCTGTGTATCTATACTTAGGACGTACCTTCTCCTAAGTATAGGGGGTACATCCTGTGTTGTTCTTTCTTTGTTATGTTTCATCACTCTTGTTGTTTCCTATACTTAGGGATATTTTACCCTAAGCATAGGGGGTGTGATGTGTACCTCCTGTTCGATCTTTTCTTCTTTCATCATCTATCTTTCTTCTTTTCGCTTTCATTTATCTTTTTCTATCAAAGAGATGCCACCCTTTTTGTCATTCTTCTATACTTAGGATGTATTTTGTCCTAAGTATTGGGGGGGGGGGGTGTGCACTCCAAGTTATTTCATTTTTTGATACCCTCCATTGTCTCCTCTCGTGTTGATTTTCTCTACATACTTAGGGATATCTTACCTAAGTACAGGGGGAGACAGACTGAGCCGTGATCTGTTTATTTCCACCCTTGACCCTCCTGTCTTGTGTAGAATCTGCTATACTTAGGATTATTTGATTCCAAGTATAGGGGGGATGATCAACTTATGATTCATTTATTTCTTCATTCATTCATCATTGTATTATAGGCTTTTCTATACTTAGTACGAATTATGTCTTCTCTTTTTCTGTTTGATCTATGAGGACATAGCTCAAACTAAGTATAGGGGAGTCGTATGTACTATGTATATACTTTAGTCATAACTCGTACTTTCATATTTTAAATAATATGACTAAAATACTATATACATATACAATTCATTCAATAATAAAAATGCATTTTATTCCTCAAATTCTTGTTGTACATATTGATTAATAAATCAGGTTAAAAATATTTTTGCAAAATGATTTGAAAAATGGTTCGACTCATTTGGAATTGTTTTTGTAAAATATTTTCAACTTTGTAAAAATGTTTTGATTTGTAAAAATATATTTTCTTTGTGAATAAAATGATTGGAGAATCTATTTTCAACTGATTTTATAAATGATTACAAAAATATTTAGAAAAATCTATATATACTGTTTGAAAAATCTTTGCAAAATGGTTTTCAAATGTTTGTAAATATTTGCAAAAAATATTTTGCACTATAGTTTTCAAAAAATTTTCAAATAGGTTTGATGAATAGATGCAACATTAAATATATATGTATATAAATACAATAATAATATAGTACTTATAAATAAAAAATAAATAAAAAATCTTTACCAATTGTATATACATACCCATAACAATAATTAACATTTTAAACTTGTAAATTCTTTAAATTCTTAATTCTTGTAAATAAATAAAAAGAGGCAAGCCCGTGTAAATAATTGCACATCTTTTATATTTTTGTGTCAAAGTCTTTTCATTTTCAAATTATTTGTAAAAACTCTTTGAAAATTGCACCATTTTTCTTCATTGTTCATAGCATCTGCATAAGCATTCACATTCTTTTCGATTTGATCTTGATGATTGAACTAGTCTGAATAACGTCGAAGATTGGAGCTTGGTTGGACCTTACTGCACTTAACTTCACTAGCACCTTATGGGAACTAGATTTAAGGTACTTCAGGTCTATTCAAAATTAATTCTTTGAGACTCAGGACTAGGTTCAAGGCACCTCAACTGACTAACTAGAACCTTTTGAGCTGCACTCATGACTCTTGTCGGTCGTTACCTAACTTGGATACTTGCACCTTTCACTTGGCTCAACTTAGTTGGAGTGGTAAGGGAATTGGATTTGCCGATATGAGACGCTCACAAGTGGAAACATTCGTCCTCTTCTAGGGATTGAAGTACACGCCAACCCATCCAGTAGCCATGAGGTCTAACGACATGAGAGTGTGGGTTGCAATAATGCTTCAAAAGAGGGTTAGTCTTCTGACTCAAGAGGAAAAACTCCTTAAGTAAATGCTGCTGTATATCGGATTACAAAAATAAATTACAAAAAAGTAGACATTCCTGATTGAAAATAAAAAATCCATTGGAGTGTACATATGGTGTGTAGTCAATAAGCAAGCTTGAGCTTCAAAGTTATATCATGTGAGCCTGCAGCTGGATGACTTGACTACTCTGGTCATGCATCCCCAGATATGTAGCTACACTAGCTACCGTCCATTCTTCTCTTCACCTCCTCCTCTTGAGTCGGATGCACTTAGAAGGTAATATCCCCTCCTCAAGGAAAGAGTTACTAGATTGGGAATCACTGGGTTGTCATTCTAGAGAAGTCAGTTATTTTGTCATTTCAATTGGGGAGAGACAATATCACTTACACTGTACAGTCAGCTTCATAGTCATAAGGGTTTGCGTATGATGTAGGCTAGTTCTGACATGGCTATTGAGATGGTTTGAACCGAGTTCTATGACTCTCGAAGGTTGTTGTGTTTCAAATTTAGTTCCCAACCAGGTTCCACACACATTCTCATACCATGATCTCACTTGATCTCCAAACTTTGATTTTGTGAAGACAAGTTTGATAATTAAATCAGTTCTTCTTTCTTTTTCTATTCATCTTTGTTCTTTTTATACTTATTGCATAACTGTTTGCTAGGAACTAGCAAAGGCAAGTAATGAGGGGTGATGAATCTCTATTTCATCACCTTCATTCTATCATTTTGGCCTTAAAAACCCTAGTCAATGCATGTAAATAACATTATTGTGCACATATTAGCATTCATTATTTATTGTATTTATCATGTAAATAATATTGTTTTTAATTTCAAAATTATGGAATAAAGAGAAGAAAAGAAAAAAATAGAATACCAAAGATATTTTATGACCCTAAACCCCGAGACCAAGTCAAGAATTGAATTGGTCGACAAGGAATAAAGTACGGAGAGATAAGGGACATAAATACAATAGAAATCACATTTTTTTATTCCCCAATAATTATGTTTGAGACTCATTTTATTTTTTACTATTTATTCATCAAATAAAGAAACTTTTTACAAGGAAGTTGTAGATAATAATGCAAATAATAATACAATATTCAATTTGTACAAAAATAATCTATAGTGTTCTTTTTATACACAAAAAAGCCAAAATCCCAACTTCACAGACCCATCTTCCAAATAAAACTCTAAATATATCAAAATCACCTCTAATTGTCTACAACTTTCAATAAGCTATTTAATGAAGGTGGTTTCATATTTTTTGGAATAAAGTTGTGAAAGTTAGGTTTTGAACCCTCATTGTAAAGTATATATGAATAAAGCATTAAATTTATTCATTATTCATTATTTTTATAGTTTTATATTTTTATAATTATGTAAATATTATTTATAAACTTATATACATATTGAAAACAAAATAAAAACAAAATAAAAATAAAATAAAATAAGTCTATATAAAATATAGGCAAAATACTTATGCTAATACTTGTAAATAAATACAAGTGGATCTCATTCTTTTATTATGTATTCTTCTATATTTTTATACTATTGTAAATATTTGTATTCTATTAAAATATAAAGATAAATAAAACCAACTAAAATACATTAAAATAAAAATAATGAACCAAATACATTGGTAAAATACCTACATTTATACCTATACAATTTATATACCTATTTATTTAAAAATATAAACAACATCACAAAAATATAATAAAAATTTATTTACACACCTAAAAATAAGTTATACATATATAAAATAAGAGAATAAAATAATAAAATAAAATATATAAAATAAAATAAAAATAGTCAAAGTATAGATGCATATACCTATAAATATACCCCTAAAAATTAATACAATAAATACTATAAAAAACAGAAATCATAATTAGACATTTTTTATGCTGTACTCAAAAATTAATAAATCGTTTATTATTTTTAATTAATTAATTACAAATAATTGGATAATTTTGTACTGTATTGCCCTTACGTGGGCCAATCACAACCTTCCATTTGTTAACCTCCGGTGAGCTCGCCCCCAGGCTCAGCTGCCCGTCAGAGTTGTCAACTCCCCAGTTTTCATGCATTTTTCCCACTTCCCTCAGATCTCATTTGCCCTAGATCCCTTCATGAGATTTCATCGTTGACACTCTAGGATTCACGCGAGGCATATGGATTGTTTTGATTCTCGCCAAATCGTCATTGAATAATGGTGCGTCATATGTCTTTAAATAACAACCCCCATCTTCCTCCTCGATTTTTGTCATCTTCTAACTCCTAAAATCTCGAGGCTTTGACCAAGCATGCATCCTCGTGATAAGGGGAGGTCCCCTGAGGTCCACGTTAGCTGAAGGAGAGCTGGAGGTGCACCTATGGTGAGCTCCAGCCACCTCTATTCCCTACCCTCGCCGGTAGGTATGAAGTTGTACACTTTCCCATTTCTAGGTAATTTTTGATTCCTGCATTTTAACTCTGCCATTAGTTTAATCACTAGCATAGACATTTAGCTGTAAACACCCATTTCATAGTTCGTCGGAGCTCTACTCAGGCGAACTTTTTCACTATGCCTTGCGTGTTCTCTGACCCCACTACTACCTTCACTTCCCAACCATTTCTCCACGCTCCAAAAATCAAGAAAAAATAGGGTTAGGTATATAGTAGCATGTATTTTTACACACCCTATATATTTGTCATTTTTGGGAATTTTAACCATTTATTAAAAATAAAAAAGAGCACATTTTTGTTTTGTCTAGCTTATAAAATACCAGAAAAATATAAACACATCATGAAAAATTCCAAAAAATTATATGTTGTTTATTTTATCCTATTTTATCTTCAGACCAAAATCACTAAAAATAGAAAATGAAACCCAAAAAACCTTTATAAAAATATAAAAAAATCATAAAAAATCTAAAAATATATTTTTATGTTTCTTAATTTTCTTTATATAATTATCAATATAAAAATGTGATTCGAACAATTTTAGATCTCATTTCCAATTTTTAAAATTCAATCAATTTTGGATATTTATTCAATCCCTGATTTAGGATATTTTTGATTTTGAAAATTCACAAAAAAATAGAAAAAAAGATAAATTAGAAAAAATTCTAATATATATAAAATCAAAAAACAATTTAATTTCTATATTTTTATTTAATTTTACTATTATTTATATCTATCTTTTCTAGTATGACATATATATCTTTTTCAATTCTAATATATATTAAAAGAAAAAAGAAAATATAAAAAATCTAAAAATATAAAAGAAAATATAAATTATAAAATCAAAAAGAAAATAAAAATTACAAATAAAAAATCCATAAAAATATGTAAAACTAAAAACCCACAAAAATAATAAATGGACAAGAGAAAAGAATAATGTTTTGGTGCATTATTTTGCACAATCTACCGTTTGCTCCCTGAGTTTGACCTCTACACATGCTTACACTATACACTATTGTTGTAGAGTTATAATAAATTTTAACTCTATATTTTTTATATTCATTGCATTGATTTGTATTGTGGGTTAATTGTTAATTAACTCGAGTTTCCTGAGCGGTCACCTCAGCGACACTAATTGAGTTTGATTAGTCGACCCTTGCAAAATCTCAGTCATCAACCATCTACTTGAAACACTATTGCTTGATTGTCACCATTGTGATTCACCAAATTCGAGCAACCAGATCTGATGAACGGTATTCGATCTACACTAATGATGAGCCGAAAAAACTGAGAGACTAAGGGAGATAGATATCAAGGGTCGTTGCGACCTCAATCCCTCGAGTTAGACTCAACAAGAAAATTCGAAGACCACCAAAATAAAGTAATCAGCCAATAAATCCAAATAGCGGTCTCGCTATTTTATTTAACCTAGTATAGCGACCAGGGTCAAACTCAAGAAGCACGGGTTGGCTTAAAAAGCCTACGAAGTAGTCGAAAAATCAAAGAAAGGTAAGAAAATGTTTTTAGTGGATTTTATGGGTTTTAATTTTTTTTGTGATTTTTAATTACGAAGAAAATACAAAACAAGCCAAAAAGAGCACAATCAACTAATTATTCAACACATCAAAACAAATCAGAAAATTACAATAAAAATATTTTAGGGTTTTATAAAATTTTAAGGTTTTTAGTAATTTTCTCAGATTTTTATGATTTTTGGTTGATTTTTTTTAAAATGAAATAAGGAAAAAAAGGAAGCTACTATGCAACCGGATTTGAAAGGCTATTTAAAAATATAAAAATAGCCTCTAAAAATCTGGAGACAATTTTATAACAAGATACAATAAAATCCTAACTACAGAAGAAGAAATTGCATTTTTTTATTTTTTTAGATTTTTGAATGATTTTTATAATGTTTTTAGGGTTTTTCAATTTTAAGTTTTTATATATCCAAATTAAACAAAAAATGGACTAAAGTAAGAAGATAAGAAAACAAACAGACGCTAATTATTACAGAATATTTGGAGGCTTTTTAATATTTTTAATTGATTTTATAATTCAAACAGTAGAAAAAAATGAGGGTTTTTGAATTATTTAAAATAGAAAATCAAAATAAAATTGTCCCAAAAAATCATTGAAATGTTTACACAGTGGCAGGGGCCACGTGTCCAAATTTTAAGAGATTTGGGGTTGATTTGATATTTTATTCAACCAATAGAAGAGGCACAACACATAGGGACCTAAGTGAAAGGGAAAACAAGTTCCAAGAGGCTTAAATGAAACATGTGCGTAAAGTATAGGGGGCGCAATGTAAATTTCACATCAAATCCAGCACATGTTCAAATTCAGCATGCACAGGGGCATAAATGCAAATATTGAAACAAAACTTCAAATCATAACATTCAATAACCCAAGCCCATACATGCAAATGTCCCAGAAAAATCATGTGTCGAAGCACGTGCACCACAATCGGAGGGACTGAAATGCAAATATAAAAAACTCTAGGTCCAAAGTGCAATTTAATCTAATTAAAAACAACTACGACAAATATTTACAGAACTGAAATGTAAATGCTAAACTAAGAAGGGCCTAAGTGGAATATAACCCTTTTATTACGATCCAATGACTGGAAGGCAATCCATGTAAGACTGGACGGTGGAGAATGGCTGATACCACTTCGCTGATCAAAGCCTCGGATCTGATCCGCAGATAGATCGAACGACTGCTAACCCTTGCGAATGGGTGGCTGAGATCTGAACTGACGAAGAGACTTGATCGAACGACGGAGGAGCGTCCTAGAATAACTGATCCAGGAAGTTCACTCGACCACTGTGCGCGTCAGGGGACTCCTCCGAGACTGTTGAGATAGAGAAAAGAAAGCCTCGGTCGTCCGCAGCTGGTGGAATGGCTCCGATGGGGTCGGGATGTCCTGAGGACCCGGACGACGAGGACGAGCTGGAGCTGCTGTGCTTCGATGGTCAGACCTCCAGATGAGGTCCGTTCTTCGTCTCTCCTGCACAGAACAACGCTTGGGTCGAGGGCAAACTGCCTCGACCCGGTTACGAGCGAAGTGGATGGTCTTGTGGGGCAGAGTGTGGCTCTCCGGCGAGCGGAGACAGAGGGAGAGTCGAGATCCCTGTTCCGTGGCAAACCTGGGGGAGCGACTGGGCGAAGAAGGTGCGGAGGAGTCTCGTAAAGTGTAGGTGTGGTCGGATGGGCAATTTGGTGATCGAAACGTCGGGGAACGGGCGGTGGTCGGAAAGCGCAAGATCGAAATCTACAGAGGTCTAAGGGCTAATGAAGGTACCAGATGGGAGAGAACGTCTATGCTGGAGATGCTGGGTCTCCTAGGATCCTCGCCTTATGAGCGACGCTCCAGAGGCTGAGCGTGGTGCGGAGCACGGCGATGTGGGTCACCGGATCTAGGGCTAGAGCGTCTCCTTCCTCGCTGCAACACTCCTTGAAGCTTGCTGTCACTCAAGGCAAGGGAATGGAGGTCCTAGGAGTCGAAGATGGAGGCCAAAGATGAGTGAAATTATGGCCTAGGTCGAAGCTTTATACAAGTAGGGTCCGATAAGATGGGATCGGCGCGCATTCCAAGGCCCGGATACCTAGATGAAATGGCGGGCGTGAATCACGATCGTTGAGCGACAATCAGAGCCCGGGGTTTGATCAAATGGTAGGCGGATCGCGGTGAAAAAATTTGGCGAAGTCGGGTCGAAACGAGGTTCAGCGAAGGATGTGGTCCAGGGGGGAGTTGACCCAGGGGAAGTTGACCAGGGGTCAACAATCCCCTGTGGACCAATCAGAAAATTCTAGTCCCAAAATTATTTATAAATTAATTTAAAAATAGCAAATGATTTTATTAAAAAATATTTACAACATGAAAAATGTTTATTATTTTTAAAATTATTTTTTAATGATTTTTATTTATTTTTTTGATAAATAATTTAATGTATACACATAATATTATATTATATACATGTATAAATACCTAGGTATTTTACATTTTTATTTTTATTAGTTTATTTTTATATAATTATCCGAATTTTATATTTTATTTATTTTTAACATAAAATTTGGGATATAAAATAATTTTTATTTTATTTTTATTGTTTATTTACAAGAATAAAATAAATAGGTGAAGGTACATATATACATGGCATATACAAGGGTGATAGAGAATTTATTTCTTTTTTATTTTTATTTTTATAATTTTTCTTTTATTTTTAGAAATATATACAAATTATGAAGAATACACATATATTTTTATTTTATGAAAATAAAATATATACTTGAAGGGGGAATATATGTACAATGATGAATGACCCTATCTCTCTCTACTTATTTTATTTTGCGGTCAGGCCAATGATTGGCCCTCCCTTGGGTTCGGGTCACTCAATATTTATTCTAAATATTTCCCTCTTTTTCTTTATTTCTTTATTCTTTTATTTTTTCACAAAAACATGCTAATTATTGCTTTTTACACAAAGTATGCAGTTTGACAAGTTATTATATTTACAAATATTTACATGGTGTTTTGCAAAGATTTTTAGCTAAAATAAAAGAATAAAGAGTGATGATTTGGGATTCGTCACCCCCCTATACTTTACTTTTGCTAGTCCCTTAGCAAACAATTATTTGAAAAATAAGTGAAAAAGGGAAAGAAAAAGAAAAAAGGAGGGAAATCAAGGTTGATTATTAAACTTTCATTCATTAAATTGAAATATGGAGCTCAGCCAGACCCTTGGATTATTAATTTGTCAGAACCTTATTTGGACTTAAGCTTAAAACTTAATAGCCTCTAAGTTCCACCAGTCTATGGTCAAGACTCCTCAATAAACCAGATCAGAACAAGTCTACATACACAAACTCTAATGACCATGAATCTTTCCTTGTACTATGTAAGTGATATGTAGGTCCCCACCTCAGAAATGACAAAGTGACAACCCCCTTAACAAAGTCACTCTAATGCCTCATTCTAGCAACTGTGTCCTCGAGGAACAGGGTATTTCCTTCTAAGTTCAAGTACAACCGGCTCAAGAAGATGGGGAAGAAGAGAATGGACCATGAGCAGTGTAGCCATGTATCCCTGGGAGCCCAACCAGTGTAGCTGAGTCTCCCGCTGCACGCTTCATGAGATGGTCATGTGTAACATAAGCTTTGCTTTATTTGGCTATATACACTCCGGTGGGTATTTTATTTTCAATCAGACCCACCACTTTTTTGGAGTTTTTCTTTCTTTGCACATTTTTTTGATGTGCATATGTACAACATATCTACATGGTGCAACATATATACATAAGGAGTTTTTCCTCTTGAGCCAGTAGACTATCCCTCTTTTGAAGCTTTATTGCAACCCACAACTCCTGTCTTTAGACTTCACCACCAGACCAAGTTGAGACGCACTTCCTTCATTATAAGAAGAGAGGTTCCGCCAAAAAGTACTACCCTCACATGCTACCCCAAGCCAAAGGAAACTGCCTCCTCACCACCTCATCCGTGGAGAGCTATGTGTAAAGTGCTGGTGCAAGTAAAACCATTGTCTCTGAGAGTCATGTGTGCGTTGTTAAGTGCTCTACTTAGGCTCATCAATATGACATATGCTCATAGCCTAGTGGACTCAAAGAATTAAGTCCCAAATGGACCTAAAAACTCTTAATCCTCAACCCTATAAGGTTCCTCTTAGAATTAGGTGGATTAAGGTCTTAATCAAGCTCCATTTTCCAATTTGATTCCAGGCCAGTTTAAATGTCAACTATGATTTGGAAAAACTGTACAAATATTTACAAATATGCAAATTTTTACAAGATTTTTGAAAATGTGCAAAATTTTTGAAAAATGTTTGAAAACATGGATGTATGCATGAATGCGAAGTTTTGCAAAATATTTACAAACATTTACACAAGGTTTTTGCAAACTCTTTGTTTTTCAAAACATTTTACAAAAATTTTGTACTATATACATAATTTTGATATCAAAATATTTACAAACTATTTACACAAATCATTTTTACAAAAATTTATACAAATTTAATTTTATAAATAGCTATCTATTTGCAAGAAGAATTGTATTTACAAGGAAAATTTTTAAATTTTTATGGATGGATTTTTAGCCATTTTATTTATTAACACATTCACATAAAGTACGAGTTATGGCTAAAGTATATGAAATATATACGACACCCCCTATACTTAGCTCGAATGATGTCCTCAGAGTGAATCAAGAGCGATGAAGAAGACATAACTCATGCTTAGTATAGGAAAGTGAAAAGGAATGGTATATACAAAGACAGATCAAATAATAGAATGAAGAGGACTCGGTGTCCCCCCTATACTTAGGATCAAGTAATCCTAAGTATAGCAAGCTGTTCATGAAGGGAAATCCGAGTGGAAGGATGTACATGGTCTACCCCTCCTATACTTAGGGTAAAATATCCCTAAGTATAGGCAGCAAAACAGAGGTAGAAAGAATCAAAAGAATCCCCGAGAGTCCTACACCCCCTTATACTTAGGGTAAAGTACACCCTAAGTATAGCACAATCATAAGATAAAGACGGGGTGTGGGACTAAAGAATTGAGTGATATGGACAACTAGATCTATACAAGTCGGAAGAACAACGATAACCATGCGTGAGATTCAATAGATGTGAGTCAAGAGACCACATCTCACGCAAAATGAATAGGGGCGACGTCAACAACCAGCAGCTCATGACCTATATATGGCTCGAGCCGCTGACCGTTAACACGAAAGGTAGCATCAGAAGACAACTCAGATATATAAATACTCCCATTGTCATGTACCTTTCAGACCAGATAGGGTCCCTTCCATTTGCTCTGTAGCTTCCCTGGAAATAAACGAAGCCTAGCATCAAACAACCATAGTCTCTGTCCTGGCTAAAACTGCTTGTGGCTGATATGAGAATCATGCCACTCCTTCACTCTCTCCTTATACTGTAGGCTGCTCGAAAAGGCTGTATCACGAAGCTCCTCCAGGGCTGCTAACTCCTCCCTCCTCTGATCTCCTACACTCACTGGATCAAAAAGTATATCAGTAACTACCAAAGTGACCTATGTCTCAACTCCATAGGTAAATGGCAGGGTTTGCCATTAACTAGGTGAAAGGGAGATGTGCCCAAAGGCGTCTTGAAGGACGTCTGATATGCCCACAAGACCGAGTCCAAAAGATGTGACCAATCCTTTCGATCAGGGAGGACAACCTTCTGTAATATAGTCTTGATCTCCCTATTCGACACTTCAGCAAGACCATTGGTCTGAGGGTGGTACAGTGTGGCTACTCGATGGTATATGCTGAACTCGCTAGAAAGGGCATTTACCTTGTCGTTGACGAAATGAGACCCCCCGTCAGAAATCAACACTTGAGGTACCCCAAACCGTGAAATGATATTCTTCCTTAAAAATCGGAAAACAGTCCTAGCATCTGCAGTTCGGGCGAGGATGGCCTCAACCCAACGACTCACATAATCAACAATCAACAAAATGTACTCGAATCCCTGACTCTTAGGCAATGGACCCATGAAATCGATGCCCCGTGCGTCAAAAACCTCACAGAAGTGAATGGGCTGCATCAGCATCATATCACGTTGTCCATAAGTTCCCATCCTCTGACAGTCAGTACATCTCTTCATGAACTCATCAGAGTCCTTGAAGAGAGTAGGCCACCATAGGCCGGATTGGAGCACTTTCTGTGTCGTTCTCCTCCCAGAGTGATGTCCTCCTGCCTCAAGCTTGTTGTAGTAAGTGAGGACGCTATGGTGCTCCTCCTGAGGAATGCACCGACGCCAGATGCTATCCTCTCCTTCATGATAAAGGACGAGATCCTCCCAATGGTAAAACTTGGCCTTCACGAGGAAGGTATCAAGTTTCTGCCTCGGCTAATCTTGTGGAACTTTCTTGGCAACAAGATAGTTCACAATATCGACATACCATGGGAGAGAGGTGATATCAAGGATCGCCTCATCTGGGAAGGTCTCACAAATAGTCTCGATCTGCTCAGAATCCTCAAGAAACTCCAATTGGGAGAGATGATCCGCCACCACATTCTTGACTCCAGGCTTATCCTTAATCTTTATATCAAACTCCTGGAGTAGAAGGATCCATCTGGTCAATCAGGCTTTGGCATCCTTCTTTGCCATGAGGTACCTGATGGTGGTATGATCAGTATAGATGGTCACTCTAGATCCAAAGATGTAAGATCTGAACTTATCTAGGGCGAATACTACGGCTAGCATCTCCTTCTAAGTGACGGTGTAGTTCCGCTGAGCGGTATCCAAAGTCCAGCTAGCGTAGTGAATAGCAAAGGGGACTCCATCCCTCCTCTATCCCAGCATGGCCCCTACGGAAAAATCGGAGGCATCCGTCATGATCTCGAATGGGAGAGACCAATCAGGCAGCTGGAGGACATGAGCCTCTACAACTAGACTCTTGAGAGTATCAAATGATGCTAGACACTTATCATCAACAAGGAACTCGGTGTCTTTCGTCAGCAGATCAGTCAACGGTAGGGTAATCCTGCTGAAATCATGAATGAATCGTCGGTAGAAACCGACGTGCCCCAGAAAAGACCGTAACTACCGCAAGTTGGACGGTGGATTGAGTTTTCTAATGACATCCACCTTGGCCGGATCAACCTCCATGCCCCTGTTGGAGATGATATGGCCAAGCACCGTCCCTTGAGTCACCATGAAGTGACTCTTCTCCCATGAAAGCACAAGGTGAACCTCAATACATCGCTGGAGGATGCGGTCTAGGCAGTCAAAACAAGAATCGAATCCATCGCCGTAGACCGAAAAATCGTCCATGAAGACCTCCAAGCACTCCCCCACCATGTCCGAAAATATGGACAACATGCACCTCTATAATGTCGCCGGAGCGTTGCACAATCTAAAGGGCATGCGTCTGAAAGCATATGTCCCAAAGGGACAGGTGAAGGTGGTCTTGTCTTGGTCCTCGAGCGCAATGGCCACCTGATTGTATCCAGAGTACCCGTCCAAGAAACAGTAATGGCTCTTCCATGCTAGACTCTCTATAATATGATCAATAAAAGGCAGAGGGAAATGGTCCTTCTTGGTGGCCTGGTTAAATCTTCTGTAGTCCACACAGACCCGCCAAGAAGTGGGTACCCAGATAGCGATCTCCTCTCCAGACTCCCTAACAACTGTGGTAATGCCCGTCTTCTTAGGCACCACATGTAACAGACTGGCCCATTTGGAGTCGGAGATGGGGTAGATAAAATCGTCACTCCACCATTTCGAGATTTCCTTCATGACAACATCTTGAAGATTCGGGTTCAGCCGCCGCTGGAACTCACGCGATGGCTTCACGTCCTCCTCGAGATAGATATGGTGGGAGCACATGGACGGACTTATCCCTTGGAGATTGGCTACACTCCATCCTATCGCCTTGCGGTTCTTTTCAAGAACCCCCATCAGACAGGATTCCTACTCTCCAGTCAAATCCGCTGAGATAATGACTGGGTACATCTCATGCTCGCCCGCAAGGAATCTATACTTCAGCGATGACGGTAGCAGCTTCAGCTCTGGACAAGATGGTGCTGGTGGATCTGGCCTCTGAAATGTCTGAGTGAATGTGACCAAATCTGCATGGGAGAATGAGAACTCTCGCTGGCAATCTGAATCTGGCGAAGGCTGCTCCGCTGGTACGTCTCTGCTCTTCATGGGATCAACCTCCTCCCTAGCTGTAGGTTCTGTGGAAGTCAAACACGGTATCAAAATCATCAAACTATGCCCAACCTATATCTGACTCCGAGGGATCTGTATCAGAACTACAAGAATAATCTACCTCACGATCGAGAACCGGCTATGCTTCCTGAGATGTATCCTGGACCAGGAATGTGCTCTCCAAGCTCTCCTCTGCTAGCATCTGTGCATCAGCGAACTCTGAAGGAGAGAGTATGGCCTGTGCTACTAGGTTTGACCAAACTGTCTTGTCATCTATAATCACAAAATCGCAGTCCTGGTGGATGTCTCGCCCTGCCACTGTCATCTTCTCTGAATCGGAAGTCGGCTCTGAGCAAGCTGAATCTCTGGCTCTAGTTTCCTCGATCATCTCTATTTGTATACTTTCGCCCTCGACGCGAAAGTACACCTTCCTGCTATCATGATCAGACACTGCCTTGGCTGTGGCCAAGAACGGGCGTCCTAAAATGATGGGGGTATCGGTCACGAACTCAGGGATCTCCATGTCCAACACAACGAAGTCCACGGGGAATTTCAGGCCCTGAATCGTGACGACAACGTCGTTCAGCAACCCCTTCGGCCTCTTAACAAATCGATCAGCAAAATGAAGGACCGTCTTGCTCTGTCGGAGAGGGCCCAACTTGAAGCGGTCGAGTAGGGCTACCAGAATTAGGTTGATCGAAGAACCGTTTGTCTAATAGAGTGCGGTCGAACCTCTGCTCATGAATGTGGCATCTGACATACGGGGCTCCTGCATCTAGCCTCTTAGCTGGCAGACGGTTCTGGATCGCAAAGCATGTGGCGCGAGTGAGCACATGGATCTCTGACTGGTGGTTCCGCCTCTTGCTCCTAATTGTAGTCCTGTCTCTGAGTGATCTCTAGAAGAGAGGTATGTGCTCCAAGGCCTCATGTAGAGTCAGTTGTATGTGAAAGCTGTCCATCATCTGCTTGCTGAACTCTAACTAGTGGGACTTTTTCTGATTTTCTTTTTTATGCCCCTTAGCTAAGCGGAGTGTCTGGGGAAAGGGGACGGTTGGGTCCTTCTCAGATGAAGGACTAGGAGAGGGTCTGGAATGCTCAGGCAAAGCAGAATCCATGCATAAATCATCAAGAAACACAGGTGGATCTGAAAATAATAAACCCTTTCCTTTATTCACAGAAATATCCTGAGATACATGAACTGAAGGGAAAGCAACAGGACTAGCAGAACTAAAAATGGTGGCGTCAATACCACCCTCGGCATCTGGAATCACCGCATCAGTACTGTGCTTGGACTCAGCAACTAGTATGGTGGCGTCAGTACCATCTCCTCCATTTGGTGAAGCGACGACCTCAGTACCGTCGGCTGGATCAACATCCTTGGTGGCGTCAGTACCACCATCATCATCATGCTCATGAGCGGCATCAACACCACTCTCCTCCTCTTCTGGCGCTCCTGAAGTGGCATGGGGTCGTCGCTCAGACGAGTCGCCACCTGCTGGCATCCTACCGCTCCTAAGTGTAACAAAATCTTCATCAAACATGTATGCAGACATATCACCAAGTGAAGCACTAGGAGTTGTAATCTCAGTGAACTCTACCTTCTCAGACTTCCTCTTGAGGTTGTTCTGATTGGGATCAATCTGGGTAGGAATGGCGGCCTTCCCTCTCACAATCTCCCTCATCTCCTGTCGAAACTCGTCCATCTCCTGTCGGAAGGTGGCCTACTGCTCGAACATGAGACGGGCTAAGTCATCAAGTGCGGGGTTCTCATAGGTTGGCCCATGAGAACCTGACGGGTGGCCTCGCTGGTAATGAGGCTGCTTCTTGCTGGTGAGGGTGAGAGGGGTACTACGAGTGATGTTACGGCTGAGGCTACAGCTGCCTCCAAGATTTTCCCTGCTGATAGAGACAAGGACCATGTTGCTGCTGGTGGGATTGCTGTTGGTGTGCTGGGAACTGGGGCTGCTGGTGCTTCTCACGCTGTTGGTCGTACTGGCCACCCTGAAATGGAGGCTGCTGTTGGGAACTGGTGCCTCTGGTCGACCAACGGAATCCGGGATGGTCTCGTTGGATATCGGGCTGGGGTCGGTCATACCATATACCGTTGACATCCATCAACGGCTCCTACTCCTAGGTGGGTGGTGGGAGTACTGCTAGGGGCTGGTTCGGCTGATACGCCACCATCTGGCTATCCTGAGATGGTGGTGACTGGAAGTACTACTGCTGGTGCGGTTGGTAGGGCTCCGCCTGAACATGGTGGACCTGTACTGGGCGGAGGGCTGAGCCGAACTGCTGCTGCCAGTGTCTGCCTGTGACCTGAGAGGGGGCTGAGAATCTGTCTGTGCCTCCTGGAGACACATGATCTGTGTCTTCAGGTCCCTCAGCGTTTGTGCCATCTGATCAATCTGCGTCATGCCCTAGCACTGCTTCATCTCAATCAACTCGATCCGATCCAGCTTCTCGCTGATGATACCCATGTCGGCGGATGTCGACTCTGCATGTGCTGCTGCTGCTGACGAAGTGGAAGGACCGGCATCGACCCGTGTTATCCTCTGAAACTGCACGACCTGTGGCCAGGGTTGTCCCTGAGTGTAGAGTCGGGTCTGGGACATCATAGTGTAGTTCTCGACCATCTCCTCATAGATGGCCCAGACCTGATCCTCATCCTTGGCGAAATAAGAGCCACCACAAGATGCATTCACTAACCCTTGCAGCTCCGATGTAAGCCCGCAGAAAAAACTCTGTACCAGGTTGGACTTGGATATGTCGTGGTGGGGGCAGCGGTCTGTGAGCTCTCGAAACCTCTCCCATGTCTCATGGAATTTCTCGTTGGGGAGCATGGAGAAGTTGCTGATCAGGTCCCTCGCTGCATTCGTCCGCCTGAGTGGATATTACTTATTCAAGTACTCGTTGCAGAGCTGCTCCCAGGCGGTAACGAATCTCCCTAAATGCTTCAGCCAGTTGGACGCTCTGTCTATGAGGGAGAACGGAAAAGCAATCATCCTGATGGTGTCCTCGTCCACATGCCGATCGTGGATGGTGCTGCAGATCATCTCGAACTCCTGGAGATGAAGATGTTGCTCCTCAGTCGCGAGCCCATGGAAATAGGGAAGAAGCTGAATCATCTGTGGGGGGAACTTGAAGTCCCCCACGATCGCTGGAAGTACGAACCACCGGTGTGTAAGTGTCGATCCGGGTTGTGCAACTCCCGCATCGGTCTGGCTGGTGCTGGCTGGACTGGCTCCTCCGGCTGATCTGGATTATCCCCCTCTCCTGTAGCTCGCGGCTGACCTCTGTCCGCTCTCAGTCTCTTCATCTCTCTGCGCATCTCCACCATGAAAGCTCCCTAATCCCGTATCTGTCGCTACATAGTCTCAAGGGAAGCTAACAGGGTGTTGTTGATCGCACCCTGGTCCAACACATATGTCTGCTCGGCTCTGGTACCCTCGGTAAGCTCCTCACTGCTGGCCATGGTCTCTACAAAGGCAAAAGACCCAAACTCAGGTGCCAATAAATCAACTGTCTGCTTCTCTCTCGGCTCTGGCACTGGTATCTCAGAACTGGTGGTAGAAGGGTGGTCAAGGGGAAACAGAGTGGAATCGAACTTGGGTTCGGAGAGAAAATCTTGACTCTCACGAACCAACCTAGATGAGCGGGCTGGAGTGCGGTGAAGCGGTGCATCCAAAGACTGCCTAAGATACCTCCTGCCCATCATCTTGATCTGACGAGTGAAGGCGGATGAGATCTGGAAACACACAAGATGAGAAGACAAACCCCCGATTCACCTACGCAACACAGAGCTGAAGACCGTAAAGGTTCAGTCAATTTATCTTGTCAATTTTATTTAGGTGATAAAGTCAGTCTATCAGAGCGATTAAGCGAGCTGATGGGAATCCAATACTCCCAACAGAATGTCCCGTATAAAAGGTCGGTAGTCTGATAGAAGATCGGAAATGGCTCTAGCCTAGTGTGCGGGTCATTCTCTCGCTCATCTAAACCAGACAAGGAGGGGATTAATTTCCCCAAGACAGATTTCTAAATGAGGTATCTTTTAGGGTCAAGTTGTTTAGCAGTCCCAATTTTATAGTTTTTGTTTTTTAGGTATTTTTTTCAAGCAAAGAATATCTAACAAATTTTTCGATTCTCCAAGTTATTTAAATCCGAAAATAGAGGGAGAAGACGAAAAAGCCGATGTGCGATCAAACACGATGATGCATATAGAGTAAGAGATACATACCTGACTCCAGCAGTCTACATGCAGGGTGATCCGCGCATAAAAATAAAGACAGTAATAAAACTACCTATATGATGCACGAGGAAAATGACATTAGACAGAGCAATTCTACACGTGAAAAACAGTAGCCGGGTAATAAAACTAAAGTCCGGAGTCTGATCTTGGGAGCCACTCGGTGTCTGCCACAACAGATCCTGCACGCACTGTATGTGGCTCCTCAGGCACATGGACTCAAGTCTACCTAATCCGGCTTTTTCTTGTGAATTAATTAATAAGGTCCAATTAACGATCTATAGGTGCAAGCAGATAATTAGGGATTGTGCCTTAATTAATTATGTCAGAATCAATATAAAATCCTAAGCTAAGGCTAAATCCGTGCAAATCAGATAAGCAATAAAATCGATAAAACAAAATCGGCAAAAAACCACGGTGAGGTCCCCTGAGCACAGCGGTGCTCGACGAAACAGACCCCGATAAATCACCACGGAAACCCAAGTCTCTGAGTCCTGTATTATTACTAATAATGTTTGCTGAAATAGAAATCTATTCTACGACTATCTACAGCTATCTACGGCTCTCGTACTCCCGTTCGCTTCCTTGCGCTCTCCTGCAGCTCTATGCAGATAAGAGCCGCCTTTGGCTCCCGGAGTTGCATCGGCTTCCGAAGAAGCCGCCTCGATCCTCAGGCTCTCGCAAAAAGAGTAAACAGAAGTGTATCAGACTCAGTTATTATAAAAATATGCAAATGAAATAAGAAGAAAAATATATACAACTATAGATAGAAAAACCGTGAAAAAGCCTCGAAAATAAAAACGACTACTAAGCCGTGCTCCCCAGCAACGACGCCATTCTTCTGAGCAAAAAAATCGAGAGATTAAGGGAGATAGATATCAAGGGTCGTTGCGACCTCAATCCCTCGAGTCAGACTCAACAAGAAAATTCGAAGACCACCAAAATAAAGTAATCAGTCAATAAAGACAAATAGTGGTCTCGCTATTTTATTTAACCTGGTATAGCGACCAGGGTCGAACTCAAGGAGCACGAGTTGGCTTAAAAGGCCTACGAAGCAGTAGAAAAATCAAATAAAGGTAAGAAAATTTTTTTAGTGGATTTTATGGGTTTCTAATTTTTTTTGTGATTTTTAATTATGAAGAAAATACAAAACAATCCAAAAAGAGCACAATCAACTAATTATTCAGCACATCAGAACAAATCAGAAAATTGCAATAAAAATATTTTTGGATTTTATAATTTTTTAAGTGTTTTTGGTAATTTTCTCATATTCTTATGATTTTTGGTTGATTTTTTTAAAATGAAATAAGGTAAAAATAGAAAGCTACTGTGCAGCCAGATTCGAAAGGCTATTTAAAAATATAAAAATAGCCTCTAAAAATCTGGAGACAATTTTATGACAGACTACAAATAAAATCCTAACTACAGAAGAAGAAATTGCATTTTTTGAATTTTTTAGAATTTGTAACGATTTTTATAAGGTTTTTAGGGTTTTCAATTTTTAAGGTTTTTATAATTCCAAATTAAGCAAAAATTGGATTGAAGCAAGAAGACAAGAAAACAAGCAAGTACTAATTTTAAAAGAATTTTTGGAGGCTTTTTAATATTTTTAGTTGATTTTATAATTCAAACAGTAGCAAAAATAAGGGTTTTTGAAATTTTAAAAATATAAAATCAAAAGAAAATTGTCCCAAAAAATCAATGAAATGTTTACAAAGTGGCAGGGCCACGTGTCCAAATTTTAAGTGATTTGGGGTTGATTTGATATTTTATTCAACCAATAGAAGAGGCACAGCACATAGGGACCTAAGTGAAAGGAAAACAAGTTCCAGGGGCTTAAATGAAACATGTGCGCAAAGTATAGGGGGCGCAATGTAAATTTCACATCAAATCTAGCACATGTTCTAATTCAGCACGTACAGGGACATAAATGCAAATATCAAAAACAAAACTTCAAATCATGACATTCAATAACCCAAGCCCATACATGCAAATGTCCCAGAAAAATCATGTGTCGAAGCACGTGCACCACAATCGGAGGTACTGAAATGCAAATACCAAAAACTCTAAGCTCCAAAGTGCAATTTATCCTAATTAAAAACAACTACGACAAATATTTATAGGACTGAAACGTAAATGCTAAACTAAGAAGGGCCTAAGTGGAATATACACTTTTATTATGATCCAACGATTGGAAGGCGGTCCATGTAAGATTGGACGGTGGAGAAAGGCTGGCACCCCTTCGCTGATCGATGCCTCAGATCTGATCCGCAGATGGATCAAACGACTGTTAGCCCCTCGCGAATGGGTGCTTAGATCTGAACTGGCGAAGAGACTTGATCGAACGACGGAGGAGGGTCCTGGAAGAACTGATCGCCGACGAAGTTCACTCGGCCACTGTGCGCATCAGGGGACTCCTCCGAGGATGCTGAGATGGGGAAAAGAAAGCCCTTGGTCGTCCGCAGCTGGTGGAATGCTCCGATGGGGCCGGGAGGTCCTGGAGGATCCCGACGATGAGTACGAGCTGCTGTGCTTCGATGGTCAGACCTCCAAATGATGTCCGTTCTTTATCTCTCCTGTACAGAACGAATGCTGGGTCGAGGGCAAACTGCCTCGACTCGGTTACGGGCGAAGTGCATGGTCGTGTGGGGCGGAGCGTGGCTCTCCGGCAAGTGGCGGCGGAGGAGAGTCGAGATCCCTGTTCCATAGCGAACCAGGGGGAGCGACTGGGCGAAGAAGGTGTGGAGGAGTCTCGTGAAGGTGTAGGTGTGGTCAGATGGGCAATTTGGAACGTCGGGGAACGGGCAGTGGTCAGAAAGCGCAAGATCGAAATCTACAGAGGTCTAAGGTCTAATGAAGGTACCTGATGGGTGAGAACGTCTATGCTGGAGATGATGGGTTTCCTAGGATCCTCGCCTCGATGGAGCTATGCCTCCAGAGGCTCGAGCTCGTCGGTGGTGGAGCACGGTGATGTGGGTCGCCGGATCTAGGGCTAAAGCGTCTCCTTCCTTGCTGCAACACTCCCTGATGTTTGCTGTCACTCAAGGCAAGGGAATGGAGGTCCTGGGAGCCGAAGACGAAGGCCGAAGATGAGTGAAATTGCGGTTGAGGTCGAAGCTTTATACGAGTAGGGGTCCGAGAAGATGGGGATCAGACGCGCATTCCAAGGCTCGAATACCTAGATGAAATGGCAGGCGTGAATCACGGATCGTTGAGCGACAATCGGAGCCCAAGGTTTGATCAAATGCGAGGCAGATCACGACAAAAAAATTTGGCGAAGTCGGGTCGAAACGAGGTCTGCGAAGGATGTGGTCCAGGGGGGGGGTTGACTGGGGGTCAACAATCCCCTATGGACCAATCAGAAAATTCTAGTCCCGAAATTATTTATAAATTATATTAAAAATAGCAAATGATTTTATTTAAAAATATTTACAACATGAAAAATGTTTATTATTTTTTAGTGATTTTTTTATTTTTTGAAAAATAAATTAATGTATATACATAATATCATATTATATACATGTATAAATACCTAGGTATTTTACATTTTTATTTTTATTAGTTTATTTTTGTACAATTATCCCAATTTTATATTTTATTTATTTACAACATAAAATTTGAGATATAAAATAATATTTATTTTTTTTATTTTTTATTTACAAGGATAAAATAAATAGGTGAAGTTACATATATACATGGTATATACAAGGGTGAGAGAGAGAATTTATTTTATTTTTTATTTTTATTTTTCTAATTTTTCTTTTATTTTTAGAAATATATACTTTTTATGAGGAATACATATATATATTATGAAAATAAAATATATACATGAAGGGAGAATATATGTACAATGATGAATGACCCTATAACTCTCTACTTGTTTTATTTTACGGTCAGGCCAATGATTGGCCCCCCTTGGGTTCGGGTCACTCAATATTTATTCTAAATATTTCCCTCTTTTTCTTTATTTCTTTATTCTTTTATTTTTACACAAAAACATGCTAATTATTGCTATTTACACAAAGCATGCAGTTTGACAATTTATTATATTTACAAATATTTACATGGTGTTTTGCAAAGATTTTTAGCAAAAATAAAAGAATAAAGAGTGATGAATGGGGATTCATCAACAACCGTCTGGGCTAGAAGTCTCATGCGACCACAACTACAATAGCCAATCAATTTGTGACACGTGGAAGAGCGGAGACTCCGAAGGAGCATCTAGTCTTGGGAGGTTCACGCGAAGCTGATATAATGAAACATTTGTAGCGCTTGCTCCTATGTGCATTTCAGTCCTTTTCTTCCGCTAAATGTGATGAAGCCATGTGGATATTGGACAACTTGCATTTTATACCATGTATTATTTTTTTGTATAAGTTTAGTGAGGTTTAGATAAATTACATTTAGGTCCCTCTACACATGTATTAAATAAATAATCCTAAAAAAATTTATAATAAATAAAAAATATAATATAGAAAAAAACAAAAATATTTTTAACTACCTATTCATATATAATATTGCATATTAAATTAGTTCTAAAAGTTATAAAAAATAATATTGTAATTTAATAAAAGACGATGTTAAAAATTACTTTTTAACTTTTAAATCATACAAATTCAATAAATAAAATAAAATTTTCAAAAAATCACATAACATAGATATTGTAGTATATTAATAATGTCCAAAATTGAATAAAAAACAAAAATAAAAACCATAAAAACTAAATGTATTAAAAATCTCATAAAAATCATATAAAGTCACACAAAAATCATAAAAAATATATTGTATCATTTAAGGTTTTGAAATATTCTATAGCATAAAAAATCAAGAAAAAAATGTTTTTACTATTTATTATTTAAGAAACAAAAAGTGCAGTTTTGTTCATAACACATTATTTTCCTTATAAAATCAATTTAAAATTTATATAAATATTAAAAATGTACTAAAATAACCACAAACAGAGAAAAAAGATAAAACATAAACATGTAAAAGTTAATTTTTGAGCATTTTACATATTTTCTAAAAAATGAAAAGAACACTTCGTTTCCTTACATGCTACCCTCTTAATACATAAATAATTTTCTCCTATTAAAAATCAATAAAAACATACAAATTCAAATTAAGAAGTGAGAAAATAATTTTAAGATATAAAATAACTAAAAAGTATAAAACCCAATACCTATACTGGCATTACATAAACAACATAAAAAAGATCAAATATGCTTAAAACCACTAAAAATTCATACAAACCCTATAAAATACCAAAAATAATCAGAAAAATCATAATCTAAATAATTCCCAAATTACTACCTTTTTTCTAAAGAGTCCGCTTCTCTGAGTTCGATCATGGACACCTATGCCACGTAATAAAATAGAAAAATAATATTTCTTCGCATAATTCGATTTTCTAGTTGCAACGACACGATCACACATTTTGTATTTAGAGAAAGTTAGAACCCGCAAAAACCGACTATCGACTACCTCATTTTTAAAAATCTCGTACACATAGAGTAGCAATCATATGAGATGGAACATCCATGAACGAATTATCCACATCGCAAGATTATGATTGATCCATCATCCATACCAACTAATCCATCTAAAATCTATCAGCAACTTGGTCTGGATCTACCCAGGCAATGCAATGCGGACTGTAAGTTTTCCAGACTTGATATTGCATTCAGAATCCAGTGAAACCCTAGATCTAGGTAGAAGATTCTGCACAATTAAGGTCAGAACTAAAATACACACGTATATCCAAATCATGGATAATGTTTGGGCATCACATGCGAAGGAGTAGTCATATCAGCAACTGGAATGGGTAGTAGAAGATGTACAGATTCATATACGTATGTATATACATATCTAATTGAAAAAAATATAGGTATAGATATGCATAATATATAACAATATGAGAGGCAATAATTTTGGGGTGTTTAAAATATCCGGATCAACGGCACCCGATTTGACCCGTACATTTTGACCTTAAAACTCACGGGTACTCGTTGGAAAATACGGGATCGGGTATATAGTATATCGCGATCCATTCAGAAACTCATTTGAAAAAATGGGTACCCAGCATGTACCCAGTTGAGAGCTCTCACCTACTAGTGTGGATCATTATGCTCAAACCGACCCTATCCGAGAAGTATGAATCGTGTTTTTCAAATTTTCTCAAACCATAGGCCATGTCGTGGCATGTATTTTTGATAAAATTGACTACACTGGCATGGCCTAAGGTTGACAATTCGAGCCGAACTTGGTCCGTGCCCAAGTGCATGATAGATTCATTTGTTGTTGTGTTCGATCAAATACATTGAAATCTTTATACCATCAATTGGGTCGAATGATATTCAAACACGCCAATTTAAACATATGTCCATTTTGAAATATATATGGGCACTGGATTGGGACGTGTAATCGGCAAAACATAATGAATATGGGATCTGAGAATCAAAGAATCGTGAAACGAAATCGAACCGAAAACGACGAAGTTGGAACCTTCCTATCGGACTCAAATGTTGCCCCAAATCGAGCCAAATGTTTCGCCATGCTTAAACATGATGATATTCGTATACGAAATTATGTCCATTTTGAAATATACACACACATGATATAATATAAATAACCAGATATAGAATGAATTTGATAGAGATATAATTGATAATTCAATTTTATAAAAAGTGTAACGATCAATTTGTGCATTTATTTGATATTTATCTACTAATATTTTTTCCATTTTTATTTATAGAATAGAAATTTTTATAAGTATCCACAGGTACCCTCTACCCCCATAGAAGTAAATAAGATACCCCTTGGAACGGTTGAGTCGACCTGTAATCCGACAGTATCGGGGCAAGTCACTATCAAATGGAGTAGGGTACCCGTCCCTTGAACACCCTTAAGAGGCGTGCAGTTCACGTTCAGATCCCCTTCTCAAGTTGCTGAAATCTATGGGGATGATGTGCAATTTGGAAATAAAAATTTTCCAACTTGGAGTTGCTTTCCATTATATTAAAGCTTGGAATTAATACTTCTTCTCCACTTGGATGGATGATGATTCTATACGTACGTGATTCACGTGTTCTTGCAGTAAACAATTTTTTTCCCTTGGAATTGAACTTGTCATTTATGCTTTATGCTAAAATGATTAAAGAGAGATTAAGGGGGTGCGGACAACATGTTGTGTTGGTAATTTCTTTTAGATGATAAATTTAATTCTTCGAAACACAATATTTATACATATGGGAACTATCACATTGTTATGAATGATTTTTTGGACCTTTTGAGAAGCTCTACCGCTTCAGTTGTCAATAACTCAAAGGTATTAAAACCAAAAGGGTTTAATACATGGTGATTCATTAAAACCATTGAGCTATATTGACATTTTTTTTTCAAAATCTGTTACTAAATTAGCATTTGTTAAATATATAATGGCAATATTATTCAATGCGAAATGAGTTTTCATACTTGAAATCAACGATGAATGGTATATCTATTGCTATATCATTAGCAACAGTCCATGTAACAACGCTTACCCCTTGCTATTTTTCAAAATATCAATTGATCACCGATATATTTTAATTCAAAACTTAACGATGAGTAATTAGAAGTTTAAAAAATAGCAACAGATAATCGTCACTATGTGGGCCGCTGCTAATGATATAACGACAGATATGATATTCGTTGCTGATTTCAAGTACAAAAAATCATTTCGCAGTGAAGAATATCGTCACTATATATTTATCAACGACTAATTTAGTGACATATTTTGAAAAGACGTCACTATAGCTCAATTTTGATGCAGTGGTTGTCATGACAAGCATTCTCATGCTTAATAACTTTAGTTGAGGTAATTTTCTCTGCAGCATATTACACAATAAAATCAATCATTATCGGATCCACCAATGGAGAAACTCTAGTCACATCAATACATGCATGCTTTCTTCTAGCCCATCCAAATATTCAAACATCTGTTGATCTAAATGTTGATCTCCCCTCTCGTGGATCCGTCAAAAACATTCACAAGTACTTCTTTCTTTGAAACAATCCCAACAGATGATGATATCGTTACAACAACCAATTTGAAATAATTCGGATATTTGTTATTGTATAAGTTCATAAATGATAAATGTTATAGCAAAATGCAAACCATCTTTCATTCTTATAAATCTGCAAGAAATCCACTACTCGTTGCTGAAGATTCATATAACAATGATCATCCGTTGGATTTTTTGCCAAAAAAATATATTAATGTGTCTAAAGTCATATACGTACTAATCGGTACTAATTTCGTAATTTTAAATAGTATTTGTAAAATTTATTTACTTGCAAGTTCACGGAAAATATAAAAAAATGTGTCTACCGTGATGTATATTATGTAGATTTTCTCCTCGAGATATTCAATCGCAAAATCAATTTTTGTTCTTGAAATACTCAACAAATAACATGTCAATTGCTGTTTTAATACTAAAGTGATGATTAATATAGTATAGGTTGATGTCATTTTCATCAAGTTTTGTTTTAATCGTTGCTAATTTTTTAATATATATTGGTGGATGGAGTTGTGATAAACCAAAAATCGTGAATGGCATTCGTCGATCAGATGCAATTAAATTGAATCTCTCAAAGTTGCATAGTTTACATTTTTTTAATAGGGTAGCTTCACTTGATTAGGCCCTATGTACAAATAAAACTTTAGAGTCATTTTCCAAGAAATTAATTGACATTTAGCTTTCTACCTAAAATAAAGCAATCAATGATATCCTTCAAACCATATGTGTACCTCTATTGTTTTATTTATTATGGAGCTCATAGTTTTGTATAATTAATTGTCAAAAACTCGCGTGATGTAAATCTTATAAGTCACATCAAACGATATGGATGTGTGTGTATATATTTAATAATTTTATGAGGTGACTTTTTAATAAACACGAGTGTCGTAAAATTGAGAGGACTTAAATTAAATTTTGCCACCAATGGTTTAGAGAAATTATTAGAAAATAATATTAAATGCTGTCTGATATGAAAGCGCATATTTGAAAATAGATAACTTGACGTATTGAGAGAGAGATTAAAAATATTGGTATTTGAAGATCTACATTTTTTTATCTTTGGTAAATTTTTTCTAGGAAATAAAGTACTTTTTACATACTGACACGTAAAATCTTATCCAATTACAATATAACCCCTGTGACATTGTAAATTACACCAAGATCCTTGTAATCTTGCTAACTCTGAACGTCACCGTGTAAATACCGTGTAAATACGAAGGTCATAGGGATTTTTACGCATGTGCTACTTTGAGTTTATGCAAATACACTTTTGCCTTTACCTTTTGTAATAGGGAAAAAGGAGCCTACCTCGGCGGGTATAAGTAACTTCCTACATCCAGCTTAAATTTTCATTATTTTTTGATTTTTTTGAAATGAAACCTTAGGCCATGTTCGTTTGGGGTATAAGGAGGAATGGAATAAGAGGAATAAGCCCCCAACACGCTTCCCCGTGGTACGACTATTCCCCATTATTTCATCTTATTTCACTCTTATTCCTATCTTTATCCCACCTTACATACCTTTATTTCACCTTATTCTCCTTATTCTTACCTCCAGCTGAACGGAGAATAGACCCTTATTCCCCATCCTTATTCCTGCTTATTCTCCTACCGAACGAGCCCTTAGGGTATTTAGATCACTATGCATCACCATGTTGTCATTCCAAAATCAACTTAATTCGAGACTTCTATCATCTTCATCAAGACTACCAAATTTTAACGGTCTCAGAATTGCTGAAATCGATCATGTCAAGATGAACATGTTAGGAATGTTTGTTATGAATGAAAATTGAAACACATATTCTCCTTAACATATTAAGTTAATCCCCCCAATTTTTAATCCAAAAAAATAAAAAAATAATGGAAAAATGGGGGTGGGTGCAGGGAGTTTCCACACCCCAGGGTGCAGGCTCCCTGCCCCCTTTGTAATATACTTTTTCCCTCATATTTTTTTTTACAAAATTCACAATATTGTTCTTCAGTTATTATACTTATACTCTATATTACATTAACGGGAAGGTAATATTGTAAATTTTATAAAAATATACATGCACAAACAGGGGCGGAACCAGGATTTTAACCAGGGGGGCCAAGTATATATCTATCATGTATAAGTAAAAAATGGGGAAAAAAACAAATGATATTTTTAAAGTAAAGTTAACAATTTCAAATATGATATTTAAATTTTGATAGACATACCATTTCAATGTTTTTTGAGTTTATCAATAAGGTATAGACTTTTTTTTTCAAAGGCGATTTTTTAATAATTTTAGTTAAAATATTTCATATTTAAAAGGAAAAAAAATAAAATATACCTCATTACAAAGAGAATCAGAAATAATAGGAGAGATAAATGAGACATAATCTCATTTTATAGCTAAATACACTTATAAGTGAGTAGAAATAATTTTTTTTAAAGAAATGTTGGAATTAATTTTGTTAAACAAAACAAAGAGTAGAGAAATTAAGTGAGAACTAATTTTTTTTATAAAGAAACATTGGTGGGTTTCGAACCCTCGTTTACTTGTTAAAGGACACAAGATTTAGCCAATGCGCCGTCAAGTATTTAGTGTTTCAAAATGTTGTTCATATATTCAAACTTTAAGCAGGGGCCACATATAAAATTAAGAACGTTATAGAAGTGAAATGTATTAATTAAGGAGGGGCCATGGCCCCAGGGGCGGAACCAGGATTTTAACCAAGGGGGGGGGCAAGTATATATCTATCATGTATAAGTAAAAAAGGGGAAAAAAACAAATGATATTTTTAAAGTAAAGTTAATAATTTCAAATATGATATTTAAATTTTGATAGACATACCATTTCAATGTTTTTTGAGTTTATCAATAAGGTATAGACTTTTTTTTTCAAAGGCGATTTTTTTAATAATTTTAGTTAAAATATTTCATATTTAAAAGGAAAAAAAATAAAATATACCTCATTACAAAGAGAATCAGAAATAATAGGAGAGATAAATGAGACATAATCTCATTTTATAGCAAAATACACTTATAAGTGAGTAGAAATAATTTTTTTTAAAGAAATGTTGGAATTAATTTTGTTAAACAAAACAAAGAGTAGAGAAATTAAGTGAGAACTAATGTTTTTATAAAGAAACATTGGCGGGTTTCGAACCCTCGTTTACTTGTTAAAGGACACAAGATTTAGCCAATGCGCCGTCAAGTATTTAGTGTTTCAAAATGTTGTTCATATATTCAAACTTTAAGCAGGGGCCACATATAAAATTTAGAACGTTATAGAAGTGAAATGTATTAATTAAGGAGGGGCCATGGCCCCCAGGGGCGGAACCAGGATTTTAACCAAGGGGGGCCAAGTATATATCTATCATGTATAAGTAAAAAATGGGGAAAAAAACAAATGATATTTTTAAAGTAAAGTTAACAATTTCAAATATGATATTTAAATTTTGATAGACATACCATTTCAATGTTTTTTGAGTTTATCAATAAGGTATAGACTTTTTTTTTCAAAGGCGATTTTTTAATAATTTTAGTTAAAATATTTCATATTTAAAAGGAAAAAAAATAAAATATACCTCATTACAAAGAGAATCAGAAATAATAGGAGAGATAAATGAGACATAATCTCATTTTATAGCAAAATACACTTATAAGTGAGTAGAAATAATTTTTTTTAAAGAAATGTTGGAATTAATTTTGTTAAACAAAACAAAGAGTAGAGAAATTAAGTGAGAACTAATTTTTTTATAAAGAAACATTGGTGGGTTTCGAACCCTCGTTTACTTGTTAAAGGACACAAGATTTAGCCAATGCGCCGTCAAGTATTTAGTGTTTCAAAATGTTGTTCTTATATTCAAACTTTAAGCAGGGGCCACATATAAAATTAAGAACGTTATAGAAGTGAAATGTATTAATTAAGGAGGGGCCATGGCCCCCAGGGGCGGAACCAGGATTTTAACCAAGGGGGGGCCAAGTATATATCTATCATGTATAAGTAAAAAATGGGGAAAAAACAAATGATATTTTTAAAGTAAAGTTAACAATTTCAAATATGATATTTAAATTTTGATAGACATACCATTTCAATGTTTTTTGAGTTTATCAATAAGGTATAGACTTTTTTTTTCAAAGGCGATTTTTTAATAATTTTAGTTAAAATATTTCATATTTAAAAGGAAAAAAAAAAAATATACCTCATTACAAAGAGAATCAGAAATAATAAGAGAGATAAATGAGACATAATCTCATTTTATAGCAAAATACACTTATAAGTGAGTAGAAATAAATTTTTTTAAAGAAATGTTGGAATTAATTTTGTTAAACAAAACAAAGAGTAGAGAAATTAAGTGAGAACTAATTTTTTTATAAGAAACATTGGTGGGTTTCGAACCCTCGTTTACTTGTTAAAGGACACAAGATTTAGGCAATGCGCCGTCAAGTATTTAGTGTTTCAAAATGTTGTTCATATATTCAAACTTTAAGCAGGGGCCACATATAAAATTAAGAACATTATAGAAGTGAAATGTATTAATTAAGGAGGGGCCATGGCCCCCCAAGAGATATACCAGTTCCGCCCCTGATGGCCCCCCCAAGAGATATACCAGTTCCGCTCCTGTGCACAAATATTATTGCAAAAATGTAAGAGCTTAACTGTGTCTGCAAAATTTTTGAGGGATACAAGTGTAAAAACATGACAAATAAACAGTCGGTAATAGGTTCGAGAAAGATCGATGATATCGAGCTTATATCACTGCAACAAAAAGGTCTATTAGTGCAATTCGTCCACTGTTAAATAAACTTCTATTACGATAAAATTCAATTTTTGTACTTCAAAGTAAACTATTTAACGAGAATTAATTAATAGATATTAAAGTTTTAGGATGAAATGAAATTAGCGACATGTACAAAATCCAAAAACATACGTTCAAATTTGGCCAAATAAAGATGGAACTTGCGGCGGTTGCCAACTAATTAGTTACCTCGACTATACATTGCGTGACATTGTGAATCAAATCTTTAATGATCAGCTATATCTATACGGTGGCAAATACGTATATTTATCTCCTTTCCAAAATTAATACAACTTTTTCCTGCATGTAGATCATCGAGCATCTGGAATTTCTTCCTTGCAATCACATATAGGACAACCAGAGTAGTTTAATTTCTTAACCATTACTTAAGTTAGGAGTTAAGCATCTACCTAATCATGTCATGCAATATAAAGAATACATTGATCTAACAAAGCAATAAAGTTGGTTTATAACAACGAATAACTCGATACTCGCTAATATCTCATTTGATGTTGAGAGCGTAAGAATGAATATGATTTATCGTGAAATTATGTTTCTTTAGATAAAAAATCAAGTTCCGTTCTATCAAAAGAAAAGATCGCGATCAGTGCGTAGTTTTTAGTTTAGTACATGTCCATGCAAAAGGAAATTCTAAAAAAACGTAGCTTCATGATACTTTGTCGCAATGTTGTAGTGGGACATGCGAACAAAAAATGACAAGTTGAAAACGGGCGTGTCACTACAAGGAAAAACAAGTTGTGGCTACAGAATTATAGCCACAGATATGGGGTTTGTGGCCACAGAATTGGGTTTTAGCCACGATATGTCGTGGCCAGTAGCCGTAGCTACAACTCTCGTCGGGAGAGTTCTCTAGCCACGAATATGCCATGACCACTATAAGTGGCCACAGAATTTACCGTGGCCACAACTCTTATATTAAGACTTTGGCCACGGATTGTGGCTGCGAGAAACTAGTGGCCACGGAATTATCGTGGCCACAAGTTTCCGTAGCCACATTCCGTGGTCACAACTCATTTTTCTTGTACATGTCCGTATGCCTGATCAACAAAGCTTCGCTTCTTAATCTTGATAGATCAATGCTTGATTTTGTTCGAATGTGAGAGTAACAATAAGGCTTGTGAAGTTAAAATGAAACTGAGTATTAAAGAAATGAAGGATTCCTTGTTTTTAATGAGATCTCTTTGCTAGCCACAAGATTCTTCGCATTTTCCTTGAGGAAGATCGTAACTTGCTTTGCAAGCTGGGTGGAGTTTTGTGCTCCTTCCAAATAAACTTTCAAAGAGAGCATCAAATTATATAAAACACAAGTACCTATACATGCACAATATACACACACATGCAAACAACCATATCAATATCTTTTTATGTTTAACTCATTTTATCCCAATTCTTTATTCATTTTGTACCCAAAATAAATACAAAAAATAACTCAAATATAATATTTTCAATAGCCGAGAAGGAAACACAAACCCTAATTGTACAATTTAACACATTCTCGAGAACGTAACTATTTTTAAACTCGAAATTGGCAAAATTCTCCTTTGCATTTCATATTGTAAAAATTCTCAATTATAAAACTAATATAAAAACACCCAGATTAAAGGTGTGACTTTTTGCCTCTTCATGCAACTGTCTTACTCCAAATATTTCTATACCTTTTATTTTAACTCCAAGTGATTTATTTTTTTGCACTCTCTCAATAAAACTATATAGAAAAATATAAAGTAAATTTAAAAGTACTAACTTGCACATTTATTAATAAAAACAAACACTCATTTAGATTATGTATACATTCACATTATCATACCTCATCACGTTATTCATTTAAAGCTCATGTCTAAAAGTTGTTCAAAACCTAAAATACATTGGAAGTGATAAGAAGACATGAGTAGAAATTAAGTTTTAGAACCATGTTGTACACATTTAAAACACAAGTTTTGCCCTCAATAATTTGTATAGAGTGTATATGATTTGATATCATATTTTGATCTAAAAATGCAGATAAAATAAAATTTGAAAAATTTAAAATATATAAAAATATGCATGTTGAACATAGTACAATTACACATGTATATAATCATCTTTTTTCTATCTACTGCGTATCAGAAAACTAAAAAATCCACGAAATATTCATACATGCTTAACTAAGTGTAAATATATATATATATATATACATATAATATGTAGTATTAACAAGAAAATGACATTGAAATACTAGAAAGAACCCTTAGGTACTGTCTCCCGGTCCACATAAGGCTGGACCACTAAGTCACTGTGATGACAAACCAAGAATCTTTCTGATAAATTCAATAATTACCCCACGATAAGTAAACAAATCAACACGCTAAAGAGTGAATAAAAAATTATTATACCCTACGATGAATGTATATAGTGGAGAAGAAGGTAGGGGTCGAACATTGGGAACAGATGACATAGAAGGAATTATTTAAATGAATAAATTATGCAAATGTACGTAAGTATGCACAATATCAATCAAAGTTTTTATGGGTTTTTAATTAAATAAAACAATTCATATATATATATATTCTCTCTCTTTTTTAAAATTTAGGATTTTTAATTTCTTTTAATTCAATAATATGATATTAATATATGTATATGTATATCAAAGTATATATAAATATATATAAGATGTATAATATAGATATTATATAACAAATTATATATAAAAAATAGCCAAAAATGAAAAATATCCCAACAAATAGAATTTTTTATTTTTTAAAGGTTTTTTAAATATAACTAGGGTATTTAAAAATTTAATAATAAAATAAATTATATAATATATATATGCTATCAAAGGTATACTAATTATAACTATAGATAAAAATATACAAAAATATCCAAATAAAATATTTTTATATTTTTTCAAAAAATATGTTTTAAAGAAATTTTGGGGGATTTTTACATTTTTGTATTTTTAAAATCAGAAATAAAGCAAAACTTGAACTTTTTAATAGGATCGAAGTGATTTGAGATTTAAAAATAGCAAAAGGCTCAAAGTTTCTCAAAATCAATTTAAACATAATATATACACACACGAGACATAAACTAATATTTTTGGAATTTTTGAAAATATTTTCTAATTTTTACATGGTTAGCAAAGGTTTGCTAATTTGAGAGTTACTTTTAAATTTTTTTTGTCATTTTTGGTTTGGACTATGAAATAAGGTCATAAATAGTAGGCAAACTTTATGTAATTTTTTAAAAAAAGGATTTTATACTTTTTATATTTTTAAATCAACAGAATAAAATATCTCTATTTGATTTTTAATAAATAATAAATGCATGTAAAATGTCAATTAAAATTAACAGCATGAATAAGAAGATAATAATGCACATATACCTATTTTTGTACAATTTTAGAGCACAAGAGATATTTTTAATAAAAATAAATGCATAAATAAAATTAAATCAATATGTTAAGGTATTTTTACAAATAAAATATATTCCAAGGGCACATGTGAAAAACTTCCATAAGTTTTGAACCGAGACTTCATTTTAATAGACAAAAAAGTAAATACAATAATTAGAGGGGTATGCCTACGAAATATCCCCTCACATGAGGGTTCATGTGAGGTGACCTAACACTGGACTTAAATGCAATATTAAAAAGTATCAAGAGTATACATGCACAAAGTCCATAAAGTTTTGTATTTAATTTATATTTACTACATTTTTATCAATAACAAAAATGTGGAGGGCGTCGGATGCAAAATGTTACCACTTAACGTACTTTAATCCGACGGTTGTGCTTCTTCCATGTAGATGATCCAATGGCTCTCCAGGGCCAACACTTTAAATAACTTGACGACCTAGATTAAATCTAGGTTGTGTTCTTGATCGGACGGTGGAGCGGGTGCTTGGAAGAACTCATGAAAAACTAGGAACCAATGACCTTTGATCAGGCATACCTCCGTTCTCCGATAGTCTCCTCTCGATCTGATGGTGTCCATCGCTTCCCGGCGCTCTCTGTATGCAGAGGGCTGCTCCAATGAAAGCGAGGAAGCTCCAACAGCTCAAACAAGGTCTAAGGATCTAAGGCTGATCCAGAGGATTAATACACTTCCAGAGGCCTTCTTGGAGCTGCAAACATGCACCAAAGTGATCCTTGGATTGAAGGCAATGTCCTTGACCACTGGTTGGAAGTTGAAAGCAAAAAGATGAGCGAGGTGATGAGCATCCGGTGAGGGGTGGTGGAGCAAGGCTCAATTTGCCGAATCTGAATGATTCCGATTGATCATAACCGTAGAAATGATGTAGAGGGACGAAATGGGATGAAAGTCAAAGCAGATTATTGGTCGAATGCGAGTGATTTGGCCTAAAGCTCAAGATCTACATGAATTGGGATGTTTGATTTTACGACTAAAGAAGAGAATAATGCTAAAATTAAAAGCTAGAATAGAAAGAAGACTAAGAAATTTAAATAGGAGTGAAGATAAATGGTCTCTAATCGGTCATTGGTCGACGAAGCAGCACCAATCGGAGCTGCCTCCAACGATGGATTGGATCACCACCTCCTATCATTCCTCCTCGTTGCAAATCCTCTCTTTCACTTACTCTTGCCAATGTGAATAGATTGGGATGGGTCTGAGGGCTAAGACCGAGGGGGAGGGATCAAAAAGTGAGGTGGAGCTGGACGAGCAAATATATAGGATGAACGAGGAGGCACCTTTGATCGAGGATATTGAATTGATCAAGGAAGATTGGATCGATATAAGGCATGAACGGGAATCGTGGACATCTGATCAACAACTTTCATTTGATTAGAGGGCCAAGAAATGAGTAGATTAAACATGAAAAAGGTATGAAAACCCATGTCTGAGACTTCAAAGCTCGAGAAAGAGAGAGGGGTCAGTTGACTCGGGGTAAACGACGGGAGGAATCTGTTTGGTCCATGTGGACCAACTAGAAAATTCCCAAGAAGAAAATCTTTGTAAAATAAATAATAAATAACAAAGGATTTATTTAACTTTTTGTTAAAACATGAAAATGTTTTCACTTTAATGTAGTATTTTATACATAATTTTATTTAATTTTATGAGTATTTTTATTACAACCTAATATTTACATGTAAAATATAGGTATGAGTACATGTATTTTGGTATTTTTATTTTGTATTTTACATTTTATTATTTTATAAAGATATTCTATATTTTTATATACATTTGGATGTTTTATTGTATATTCAGAGTTTGTATGCATACTTATCTAATTAGGTATATGTACATAATAGATATATACATGTATATTTTACCAATTATTGAAATATATTATTTATTTTAATTTTATTTTGATGGTTTTTATTTTATTATAATTATGTACATATGTTTCAAATAATATTTGCAATTTCATCAAAATAAAAGGATTTTAAAAATGCGAAGAGTAAATATATTGAATAAAGAATATAGGTAAATTGTACAATATGGGCCCAAAATCTAAAATTTTCATCTTAGTTCCAAATTGAATGAAACCACCTTATTAAATAGCTTATTAAAAGTTATGTACAATTAAAAGTTATTTTAATCCATTTTGATACAATATGGAGGAGATACATGTCGGTGAAGTTTTTATTTTGAGTTTTTATTTTGTGTGTATTGGGCACACCGTGTATTATTTTTATATGAACTCAATTTTGTATTTTTCTTTGTATGTTTATCTACAATTTTCATGTTGAGATTTTATTATTTGAGGTGTAAAACTAATAAAATAAAATAGGTACCAAAAAGTAATTATAGATGAATTACAAATTAGGGTTTTGATGTCTTTTTTGTACAATTCATCTGCCCTATCCCCCCTTGATTTATTCTTTGGAATTAAATATATTAAATATACAATATTTTATACAATATTTTCTAAAATTACAAAGTGCATGTTTTTGCAAACTAATGATATGTATAGATGCATTTAATTAGGGATTTAAGGTCAAAATGAAAGAATAAAGGTAATGAAATGAAGATTCATCTCCCCTATACTTGCCTTTGCTAGTCCTTAGCAAACACTAATTCCTATAAATGCTGAAAAGAAAATAATGAAAAGAAAAATAAATAACATGGATTGATTTTAACTTTTAAACTTGTCTTCATAAGATCAAAGTTTCGAGATCAGTCGGACCTTTGGATTTTTAATTTGGTTGGAACCTTGTCGGGAACCAGACTTGAAACACAACAACCTCTAAGAATCACAAAACTTTACCCAAGTCTCCTCAAAAGTCAGGTCAGAACAAAGTCGTCATACACAATCCATTATGACTATGAGTCTATCTTGTATAGTGTGTCTGTGATATATAGCTCCTTTCGACTGAAGTGGTAAAAGTCAGTCTTATCCAACATGGTGATCCTAATTCCCCAATCCAATAACTCTTTCCTCAAGAAGCAGGGTTTCCCTTATAAGTTCAAGTACAACCATCTCAAGAAGAGGAGGTGAAGAAGAGAATGGATGGTATCCAGTATAGTTACCCTATCTCAGGATGCTTTGTTGCATGCTCACCTATATCTTTGATTTTGAAGCTCAACCTTGCTTATTGAATACAAACATGCTCCATAGGGAATTGATTTTTCTTTAATTTTTGCTTTTCTATTTTTTGGAGTTATTTATTTTTGCATTTTTTAATACTATATACAACAACATTTACATATAGATTTTTTCCACTTGAGCCAGTTGACTACCCCTCTTTTGAAGCATTATTGCAACCCACGATATTCTATCCTCAAACCTCGTCACTACTGAATTGGGTTGGGGTACAATGACCATAGATTGTGACTTCCGATGTTTCCATTGGCTTGTGTCTCATGCCGGAAAATCCAACCTTCTACCACTTCAACTGAGTTGAGCAAAGTGCACGATGCAGTTGTGCAAGTTAGGTCGCTATCGACAAGTCATGTGTGTGTTCCGAAATATTCTACTTAAGCCGGCAAGATGATAGTGAACCTAGTCTTATGGTCTCAAAGAATTAAGTATAGTGTACCTAAAGAGCATCAATTCCAGTTCCTTAAGGTTCCTCTGATTAAGTGGATTAAGGTCCAACCAAGCTCCAATCTCCGAATTTTATTTAGACTTGTTTTAATTGTCATTATCAATCTGAAAAATTTGAATATTATGCACAATGCATAAAATATTTTTGCGAAAATATTTTTCGATTATGATCTTTTTATGAATTTTGAAAAAGGTTTTGCAAATTTTTATGCAATTTTCAAAAAAAATCACAATTTTTATGCAATTTTGAAAATATTTTGTAAAATTTTATGGATATTTTATTTTGTATTTTTTAGTGATTTTTCAAAGACAAAAAAAGTTTTGGCAAAATTATATGTAGATATTTACACGGGAGTGATTTTGTTATTTATAAGAATTTAGGTGAAGAATTTACACAAGGTAGATACATGTTTTATGTCAAAGTTTGTAAAGAATTTGATTTTTCTTGAATATGTACAAGGATCTCCAATTAATTTGCAAATATTTTGACAAACATTTTGAAAAATTTATCTTCAAATATGCACTCATCCCCTCATACTTAAGTCGAAGTATACCCTAAGTATAGTAATGATGAACGGGATGAGTGACGCTTTCGGAAGAATGGAAGAACTAAAAACGAAAAGAAGAAAAAGATTAACTACTAAAAAATGTTTTTGACTGCTTTATATGAATAATAAGATGCTGCAATTGCAAGTTCTTACTCATAGGGCACCTGAATCGAGTAAACTACATACATGAAATTTTCATTCTTGATATAAGGCTTCAGAAGTTATCCATTGATGACGAAAGGACGTGCGTCAACTAACAATCCGGATATGACTATGCTTCAATTGTCACAAGCTTGCTTCACTATGAATGACCCTGCTCACTTGCTCTTCAACTTCCCTGGGAATAGTTTCAACATTGCATCAAACAACCAGACCTTCTAACCATATTCGAAAGTCTTGCTGCGTATGTGCTTGTCTTGCCACTTCTTGACCTTCTCCTTTTACATAAGGCTATTCATATGCATAATCGCGATTCGAGAAGTCTATTCAGATCTAGATTTATGTTCTTGGCTGCTTTCTTCGTATCTAAATTGCAGATATTGATTGCCTATAATGATTTATGAATCAGCTCGATGAGCAAATGGCATGGCTTGTCATACAACAAGAGGTAGGGAAACATTCCCAGAGGAGATTTGTATGTAGTTTGATAGGTCCAGAGAACCGAGTAAAGCAGTTGAAACCGTTTCTTTCTATCTGGAGGTACACATTTTTGGAAAATCATATTAATTTCCCTATTCGAACATTCTGCCAAGCCATTAGACTATGGGCCTTAAGGAGAAGTTACTTGATGTTTAATGCATTATTCCTTAGTCAGCTTCCTCACCTCTCTGTTGATAAAACGGTTACCTCCATCTAATATCAGAATTTTGGGGATCCTAAACCTTACAATGATGTTTTCTTTCAGAAACAAGCAAATCCTCCGACTATCATTGGCTCAGGTTGGGATAGCCTCCACCCAATGGCTTACGTAGTTGACAACAAGCCGAATATACTCATAGCCCTAAGTATTAGGAAATGGTCCATGAAGTCAATGTCCCACACATTGAACACATCAAATTTGAATATATTTCATGGGCACTATGTCTCTCATTCCAATGGTGCCACCCATCTTCTAATAGTCAATACACTTTTTCACAAAAATCTTCTGCATCTTTGAATAAGGTTGGCCACTAGAGGCTGCATTGTAGCACCTTTGCCGCCATACATTTTTCAAGGTGGTGTTGGTGTCCTCCTGATTCTCAGGTATGACGATGCTCGAGGACACTGTGAACTTCCTCCTGAGGAATGCACCTTCTCCATATGCAATCTTCCCCCTCACAAAAGAGATATAGATCATCCCACTAATAAAAATGGATATCAGACGAAAATTTATCTACTTTCATCTTCAAATATCTCATGGAGTTCTCTTGGAGATGAGATAATTCACAATATTGACGAATCATGGGAGTGACCCACAGAATAGCATCATCTGAAAAGGTTTCAGTGATAGGTATCAGACACTTCTTAGGAATGTCAGGCTCTAGAAATCTTGACAAATGATCTACCACCATATTTTTGACTCTAGGTTTATTACAAATTTCAAGATCAAATTCTTGGAGCAGAAGGATCCATCGGATCAGCCTTGGTTTGACATCTTTATTGGCTTGCAAGTACCTGATGGTAGAGTTTTATCCAAGGTTAGGACAACTACAAGCAACTCTATCTCAGTGGCTGTGTATTTCTTTTGTGCTTCATCAAGCGTTCTGTTAACATAGTGAATTACAAATGGAAGATTATCTCTCCTCTATCATGGAATCACTCCAATGGCATAGTCGGAGACATCTGTCATGATCTCAAATGGTAGAGATCAATTTGGTAGTTGTAGAACAAGGGCTTGAGTGATTAGATCTTTCAATTGGTCAAAGGCTTGGACGACTCTGGTATCAGCAATAAAATTTACCTCCTTGCCTAGAAGTTGAGTCAACGATTGAGCAATCTTGTTGAAATCTTTGATAAATCGTCGATAAAATCCCATGTACCCAAGGAATGACCAGACTTGCTTCATATTTGTAGGTGGTTCTAGATTTGAAATGACTTCCACCTTTGCACAATCGATCTTCATGCCACATTCAATTATTATATTATGACACATAGTATAAAAGTTAAAGACAAGTTTAAAAGTTGAAATCAATCCAGGTTATTTTGTTTTCTTTTCATTATTTTCTTTTCGACATTTATAGGAATAAGTGTTTGCTAAGGACTATCAAAGGCAAGTATGGGGGGAGATGAATCTTCATTTCATTACCTTTATTATTTCATTTTGACCTTAAATCCCTAATTAAATGCATCTATATACATCATTAATTTGCACAAATAAGCACTTTATAATTTTACAAAATATTGTGTAAAATATTTTATATTTAATATATTTAATTCTAAGGAATAAATCAGGGGGAGATAGGGTAGATGAATTGTACAAAATACATTAAAACCTTAATATGTAATTCATCAATAATTACTTTTTGGCATCTATTTTATTGTATTAGTTTTACACCTCAAATAATAAAGCCTCAACATGAACATTATAGATAAAAATACAAATAAAAATACAAAATTGAGTCTACATAAAAATAATGCACGGTGTGCCCGAGACACAAAATAAAAACTCAAAATAAAAACTTCATAGACATGTATCTCCTCCATATTGTATCAAAATGGACAAAAATCATCTTTAATTGTATATAACTTTTAATAAGCTATTTAATAAGGAGGTTTCATTCAATTCGGGACTAAGATGAAAATTTTAGATTTCGGGCCCATACTGTACAATTTACATATATTCTTTATTCAATATATTTACTCTTCGTATTTTTAAAATTCTTTTATTTGATAAAATTGCAAATATTACTTGAAACATGTGTACATAAAATTGCAAATATTATATTTACACGATCAGCTCATCTTCTTTAGGGGTATAAAATAATTTTTATTTTATATTTATAAAATAATTTTTATTTTATTTTTATAAAATAATTAAGGGTATATAATAAATAGTGAATGTAATATATAAATGTGTATTTTGTACAGGAAATTGAGGATTTTATTTTCATTTTCATTTTATTTTATGATTTTTATTTTGTTTTTATATTATTAATATAACTATTTACAAGGGTGTAAATAGAATAATTTGATTTTATTTTGTCAAAAATAAATATATAGAAAATATGTACAAGCATAGGTAATATGTATAACACATACTGAGCCCTATCTCTCTCTACTTATTTTCTCTTGCAATCAGGTCAAGGCTTGACCTTCTCTTGGGATTTGGGTCACTCTATATTTATTCTAAATACATCATTTGTCTTCTTTCCCTTTATTATTTTATTTAGCCAAAAAATGCTAATTATGCAACATTAGCAAATGCATGCAAATTGCTAAGTTATTATATTTACAGTAACTTACATGATGTTTTGCCAAGAAAAAGAGCTAAAATAAAAGAATAAAGAGTGAGAATCATGGATTTATCAGCCCCTACACTTTACCTTTGGTAGTCCCTTAGCAAACACTTATTTGAAAATGAAGTGAAAATAAGAAGAACTAGAAAGAAAAAGAATCAATGTTGATTATTAAACTTATCTTCATTAAATTGAAGTATGGAGCTCAGTCAGACCTTTGGATTATTAGTTTGTCAGAACCTTAATGGGAAATAGGTTTAAGACTCAACATTCTCTAATTTCCACAATGCTATGGTCAAGATTCCTCAATAAACCAAATCAGAACAAGTCTACATATGCAAACACTAATGACTATGCATCTTTCCTTGTACGGTGTAAGTGATATGTAGCTCCCCACCTCAGAAATGACGAAGCAACAAACTCCCTCAACAAGGTAACTCTAATTACTCTATCTAGCAGCTCTCCTCGAGGAGCGGGGTATTCCCTTTTAAGTTCAAGTTCAACCAGCTCAAGAAGGGGGGAAAGAAGAGAATGGACCATGACCATTGTAGCCATGTATCCCTGGGAGCTCAACCAGTGTGGCTATGTCTCCTGCTGCAAGCTTCATGAGATGAGAAGGTGTAATACATAAGCTTTGCTTTATTGACTATATACACTCCGACAGGAAATTTATTTTCAATCAGACCTGTCCACTTTTTTGGAGTTTTCTTGATTTTGCACATTTTTTTGATGTGCATATGTACAACGTATCTACATGGTGCAACATATACATGAGTTTTTTTTCTTCTTGAGCCACTAGACTATCCCTCTTTTGAAGCATTATTGCAACCCACAACTCTAGTCTTTAGACCTTAGCACCACTAGACCAAGTTGAGGCGGACATCCCTCTGATGAATCTCTGATTCTTACTCCTTATTCTTTTATTTTAGCTTTTTTTCTTAACCTGCATGCTTTTATTAAGATTGCAAACTTAGCATGCATTTTTGACAAAAATAAAAGAATAAAGGAAAAGAAAAAGAATGATGTATTTAGAATAAATACAGAGTGACCGAAACCCCAAGAGAAGGTCAAGCCTTGACCGGATCGCAAAATAAAATAAGTAGAGAGAGATAGGTGTGTATTGCACATATTACCTATATTTGTACATACCTATTTTTTACAAAATAAAATAAAATTATTATTTATACACCCATTTATACACCCTTTTACATATTCCTAAAAATAATATAAAAATTATAAAAATGAAATAAAAATAAAATCCTCCATTCATTGTACAAAACACATGTATATATATTACCTCTTATATTTATTATACTCCTTTAAGTAATTTATAAAAATAAAATAAAAATTATTTTATAGTCCTAAAAATATGTTGTAAATAAAAAAAATATGAAATAAAATATTTTTATAAAAATTAAATAATAAAAATAATTATACATCATACATAGGTTTATTATACATGTATATACAACTATATATTGTATATATACTAATATGTTTTTCATAAAAATAATTAAAAATCACAGAAAATACTTTGAAAAATTATAAACATTTTTTATTTTATACACTTTTTATTTTTAATTCATTTACTATTTTTATTGAATTTATAATATTTTATATATTCTTTTCTTTATTGGTCCAAGAGGGTTTGTTGCCTCTGGTCAACGCCCCCTCCTAGCTCGGGTCGGGTCGCCACCTCTTCATAAGAGCTCCTTCTCTTATTTTTCTCGCCCGATTCTGAGCTCCTCTTGCCTCGAGATCCAGAACCGAGATTCCTCGTATATCTAACATTCTCACAGGTAATTAGATTGATTCGAATTGCTTTAGGGTTTCGTGTGCCATGCCGATCTTTCTAGACCTCCGAGATGCCTATAAAACCTCTTGCCCCGCCTCCTAGAACCATAGCTCGTCCCTTGCATCTCATTTCCACCCTAGCCATCCTCATTGAAGTGATAGCAATTGAGTGAGCGGCTTAGGATCCTTAGGGAGTCGTCGGGAGATTTAGCTCGATGTGGCCGGATGTCTCCTCCACGTGCAGCCTCCCCGTCCGCCACAGCGCGGTCGAGGCCGTTACCCCGAGGACCATCTTCGCCTGAAGTCCACGAGCGCATTCCAACTTTCAGGTATCTCTCTTATCCTCACATTTCCTCTGTTCATTCCAATTTTTTGTTCCATCTCTGCCCCCGAGTCCCTTTCTATGACCAGCTGGTCGAAGCCCCATTACACGCACCTATCCATTCGGATCGAATCACCACTCCATTCTGCATCTTCTCATGCAACCTTCCACCCCTAAGACTCGACCATCGATTTGAGATTAGGATCCGGATCTCCTTCCTCTACCCTCACCAGAGATCGATCACCATTTCCTCCCACTTCTTTCCTTTCCTACTAAAATAACCAGGACTGGAGCAGAGCCCTGAGTCCCTTCTTCTCGTTGCAAGTCCTAACGTGCACGGGGAGCCCATTTCGAGCCTCCAGGTGCTCAGGCAGAGAAGCTCCAGGTGGCTGTCCATCGCCACTTCCATCCGACCGTCACACCCTTCATCAGATCCTCTATCCTGATGTGCCGCACCTCCACAAAGCTACTGGACCCTCTAGATCTTCCATTGGTTTGGCGGATCTACTCCCCCACTCGATCGAAGCTCGTCTAGGAGGTGTTCTTGTAGACCCTTCCCCAGCTGTTGGATGAGCCCCCTTTCACCATAGCGCATCTGAGCCACCGATCGTTGCAACCTTTCAGCTGTTAGATCTGATGCCATCTGACACATCTGACCGCACGTAGCTAACATTCTCTAGACAGACAGATCTGTGGCTGCCAGTTGATCAGGTCTGTACGCCAGCGCCTCCACTAGAGCCTGCCATGTGTCCCTACATGCCCCACACGCACCTTGCAAGGGTATATTCCTCTTTTAGCCCAGTTTAGTTTTGTATTTAGTTTTTAGTCTAGTAGAATAAAGTTGTACTACATATATTTTATAGTTTGGACCTCATATTTTCGCATATTTGTAGTTTAGTCCGATTTGTTTGAACTCACGTGCAGTCCTACGTACCTTTCGAGATTATTTTCCTTCCATACCCTACACTTTATGGATGTTATAAATTGAATGGCAAGTTTTTGAGATTCGCATTCATACCCCTGTTAGCCTGATTCACATGTTGCACATGTGTGTGCTTGGATATTTTGCAATTTAGGCCTTGTGTTTCTTATATGTGTTATTGTTTGGCACAATATTTCCTTTTAATTGCAAGTAGGTCCTTGCAAACTGCTTGTTCTTTATCTAATTAAAAAAAATGTCAAATTAGTCCCAAAAATTCTCTAAAAATTAATGTTGCCTCTTTTTGGCATGTAGTATTTGTCATACTTTTTGTGGTTAATTTAGTTGCATTTACTATTTTAAAAAAATAAAAACCTCCTATCTATTTTGAAAAATAAATAAAAAATCAAAAATTGCCCTAAAAATTCTACAAAAATTCCTACTTATGTGTTTTTATGTGTTTTGTTTACAATGGCATTTTTGTTTAAAAATCCCCCATAAACCTCTTAAAATAACAAAAGACTTTAAAATGTCTAAAAATTATAAGAAATTTAAGAAAAGTAAAAAATATCATTTTTTGTAGCATTTTCTATCTATTTTGTCATAAAATTTCTCTCCAAGATTTTAGGCATTCTAGTTAATTTTAACTTGCAATTTAATCCTGTTTGTGCACTGTTTGTTCTTTTAGTCATTGTTTGATTTTTATAAAATTATAAAAACATTTGCAAAACTAGAAAAATTACCAAAAACACTTTAAAACATTAAAAACTAAAAAATATTTTTATATTAATTTTCTGAGCATTTTTAGTAATAAAGAAAAATACAAAAAGATTTGTGTGTGCCTTGTTTTCTTACTTGTTGATTTCATCTCTTGATTAAAAAGATTAGAATTTGCAAAACTTTAAACAACCAAAAACATGTTGTCTCATTCCTGAATTTTGACTACAGCGTACATTTCTGTTCTCCGTGCATTCGACCCTGATTGCTATACCAGGTAAAAATAAATAGTGAAACCGCTTACATTTTGTGCTTGCTAGATTTATTTGCTTGACTTGTTTACTTCTTCTTGATTGGCCGAATTCATTGATTAGGGACAACATCAATGATTATTTTCCACCTTCTTTGATCTCGATTTTCCAATCACCAGAATGACGCCGTTGCCGGGGAGCACTACTTAGTAGTCATTTTTCGATTTTTGCTTATATTTGCCTCTATTTGATATAATTGTTTTCTGACACACTCTCTGCTTTGCTTTTCGTGCGAGGAACCGCTCGAAGATGCTTTGGAGGAGACTACACTTGAGGAGAAGCAGAGAGGAGCAGGACTTAGTTATAGCATATAGATAGTTTATTTTTTAGCAGACTTCCATTGTTGTAATAATTTTGGACTTGGACTCTATTTGGAACACTTAGACTCATCGAAGTCTATTTTGGCGAGCACCGGTGTGCTCGGGGGACCTCATTGGATTTTTCGCATTTTTGTTTTATCACATTTTATTTTCCTTGATTCATGAAGTTTTAGCCCTTAAACTTTGGACTTTTATTGATTGTAACATAACTAGCTAAGGCCCCACACTTAATTGATCATTCTGTTCCTATAGAACGTAATTGGACCTAGCTAATAATAAATATAAAAAAGTTAACTTAATCGATTGAGAATCCACGTGTCGTAGAGGTCGTATACAACGCTGGAAGGATCCCTTATGGGACCAATTGATATATGAGATTGGACTCAGGCCTCTCTATCTGATTAGTTAGCTAGTTGTTCTTTACTATTAATAGAAGTTGCTTGTCTAAGGTCGATTTCTTCATGCATCATATAGTTAGTTTGTTCTCTATCTTTAAATTTATGCACGAGCCTCCCTGCATATAGAGTGCTGGAGACAGGTACACATTTCTATCTTTGCATGCATCATTGTGTTTGATCGCACATTGACTTTTTCGACTTCCTCCCCTATTTTTGGACTCAAAATAACCAAGGAAATCGAAAAATTTGTTAGATGTTGTTTTTAATCTTAAAATACCTAAAAAATGCCAACAAGAAAATTAGGAATGCTAATGCAAAGTTGACCCTAAAATTCACCCCATTTAAAAATCTTTATTTTGGGGAGAGTCACCCTCTCATTAGTTGGTTTGTTTGTAGCGAGAGAGTGATCCATACCCAAGGCTAGAGCCATTCCTGAACTTCTTTCTGGATACCGATCTTGTGTTAGTTGTTATCCAGTGAGGACTTATCCGGGTTGCTGGTAAGCATTTTGAGACTTCCTTAACAGAGTGGATAGATCGAGTAATCGATAAATTGTTGGCTGAGAAAAACTAGTTGTGAGATTGGGCTAGTCTCATGGGAGCATTGGGTTCCTAACAACTCTCTTATCGCTCTTATAGGCTGATTAATTACCTAAAATAAAAATTGATAAGATTAGCGACCGAACCTTTATGGTCATCAGCTCTCATGTTAAGTAGGTGAATTGGGGGTTTGAGTTCTTATCTTCGTTGCATTCCAGATCTCATCCGTATTACTCTCCACATCACGATGATGGGCAGGAGGTCCCTTAGGCTACCTTTGGTAGCACCACTTTTGAGCACTCCGTCTCATTCATCTAGGGAGGTTTTGAAGATCCTAGACCTACTCTCCGAACCCAAGTTCGATAACACCCTTTCCCCCCTCGATTACCCTTCTTCCAGTCCTAAGGTGCCTGAGCAGCGACCAACACATCTATTTGTACATTTGATGACACTTGAGTTGGGTCTTTTACCTTTGCAGAGACCCGAGAGATGGCCAGCAATGAGGGATGCTCTAATGAGAAGCCCCAGGGTTCTACAAACGTACTTGATCAGGGTGCCATCAACAACACACTCTTAGCCTCCCCGGAGATGATGGAGAGATAGATTAGAGATCAGGGAGAATTCATGGTAGAGGTGTACAAAGAGTTAGCACAGATGCGATCTGACAAAGGAGAGCAGCAACGACCAGCTGGTGGAGACATACCAACATCTCGAGGAGGGAGCAGACGAATGACCAGAGGATCCACAGGATCCAGCCAGACCTGTACATATAATGAGGCAGTTGCACAACCCTTGTGCAATCCTTACCCACCACTGGATCCAACTGCCGGAGATTCTGGGTGACTTCAAACTTTGCCCCCAGACGATTTAACTTCTGCGTAAGTTCCATGGGCTAGACATCGAGGAGCCACATCTGTACCTTCAAGAGTTTGAGATGATCTATAACACGGTCCATGACATATTCGTGGACGAGGAAACCATCAAGATGATGGCATTCCCTTTCTCCCTGGTCGACAAATCAGCCTACTAGCTGAAAAATTTGGGGAGATTTATTACCACTTGGGAGTAGCTCCGTACCGAGTACATTAACAAGTACTATCTACTCCACCGTACCAATGCAACTAGAGTTCTGATCAACAACTTCACTATGATCCCAAAGAGCTGTTTCATAATGCGTGGGATCTCTTTAGAGAGCTTATTGACCAGTGTCCAAACCATGAGATTTCCATGCCTAATCTAGTCCAGAGTTTCTTTTGTGGGTTGACACCGAAGTTGTAGGGGCTTGTCAATGCCTCATGTGGAGGGTCCTATTTTACCAAGGATGAGGATCAAGTCTGTGCCATCTATGAGGAGATGGAAGAAAATTAGACAGTGATGTACCAGTCTCGAGTCTACACACAAGGGAAGCCCCTTCCACAGGTTGTGTCCTATCAGAGGATAGCACGGGTCGATGCAGATCCTTCTACTTCATCAGCAGCAACAACACATGCAGAGCCATCCACCGCTAACATGGGGATTACTAGCGAGAAGCTGGACTGCATCAAGATCTTAGAGAAGAAGCAGTGTCAGGGCCTCACATAGATAGATCAGTTGACACAGATGCTTACTGACCTGAAGACCTAGATCATGTGTTTCCAGGAGGCATAGATGGCTCCTCAGCCCCGTATCAGGTCACAGGCCCATCATAGCAGGAGCTCTTCCCAGCCATCTGCCTAGTACTGACAGATATACCACAATCAGGAAGAGCCAGTTCATCTATTGTAGCACTACTCTCAGTCACTGCCATCTCAGGACACTCAGATGGTGGTGTATCAGCCAGATCAGCTCCTGGCAGTTCTTCCCCCCTTCCACTTATGAGCATGAGTTGTTGATGGAAGTCAACAGGATTTGATATGACTAGAAGCAGCTGGGGATCTGTCGTGATCACCCCAGATTTAGTGGTCTACCGGAGGCACCTCATCCCAGCAACAGCCTCCAGCTCAGGGCGGGCGGAGCATCCAGCAGCGACACCAGCCTCAGTACTTCCAATCATCACATCATTACCAGCAAGTTCCTCATCCCTACCATCAAGGACAACAGTAGAGGTAACATTAGCCTCAGCAGTATTCTCAGCCTCCCACTCACCAGTATCAGTAAATCCACCCTCATTTCCAATGAGGCAACCTGTCCGATTCTCATGGACCCGTCTATGAGAACCCAAACCTTGACGATCTCACCCGCCTACTTTCAGACCAACATGTATCCTTCCGATGAGAGATGGATGAGTTCCGACATGAGATGAGGGACATAATCAAGGGCAAGGCTGCCATACCTAGTCATATTGAGCTGAATCCGAATAATCTGACTAGAAAGTCTAAGCAGTTACAGTTCACAGAGACCACCACTCCTAGTGATTCCTTGGGTGATATTACTTCCTACATATTTGATGCTGATTTTGTAGCACTTAGGAGCAATAGCATGCCGGTCGGCGACGCCTTGTCTGAGCGACAACCACATGGAGACTCGTGAGCGCTAGACGAGGAGGATAATGGTGCTGATGCCACTAAGGATGTTGATGACGATGGTGCTGACACTACCAAGGATGATGATCCGGTTGATGTTACTGAGGTCGTCATTTCTCCAGATGCAGTTGGTGGTACTGATGCCACCATTTCACTAGATGCTGAGCTAGAGCACGGTGCTGATGCTGCGAAGACATATGCTGTGGGTGGTGCTGATGCCACCAGTTTTCCTTCTGTTGTGTTATCTCTTCATGTACCTTAGGAAAGTTTTAGAAAAATACCAAAAATAAAAAAATAGAAAAGACCAAAAATATGAATAAAGGAAAGGTTTCTTTATCTTCTTCGAGTCCATATGTGTTGCATGATGATCTTGGTATGGACTCTATATCTTCACAAACATAGGAGCCTATTCCTAGCCCTCTATCTAAGGATGGCCCAACTATCCCCTTCCCTCAAGCACTCCACTTAGCAAAGGGGAATAAAACATAAAATCCTAAAAAGAGACAACAGCTAGAGTTCAACGAACAGATGATTGACAGATTCCAGATTCAACTGACTCTACAATAGGCACTTGAGCATATCCCTCTATTACAGAAGAACTTGAGAAAGAAAACTACTATCTACAAGAAGAGAAGGAACCACAATTCAGAGATCCATGTGCTCACCCGTGCAACATGCTTCGCTATTCAGAATCGTTTGCCAGCCAAGAGGCCAGATGCAGGAGCTCCATATGTCAGATGTCACATTCATGAGTAGTGGTTCGATCAGACCCTATTAGATAATTAATCTTCTATCAACCTTCTTCTGGCAACCTTACTCGACCGATTGGAGTTTGGACCTCTTTGACAAAGCAGGATAGTCCTTTAGTTTCCTGATAGATCTGTCAAGAGGTCGAAGGGGTTGTTGAATGACATGGTCATCACAATTCAGGGCTTGAAATTCCCCGTGGACTTTATTGTATTGGACATGGAGATCTCTGAGTCTGTGACAGATACCCCCATCATACTAGGATGTCCATTCTTGGCCACAGCCATGGCAATGTCCGGTCATGATAGCGGTAAGGTATACTTTCATGTCGAGGGAGAAAGTGTACAAATAAAGATGAACAATGAGACCAGAGCACAAGATGCAACTTTCTCCAAGCAGTTCAATGATGTAGAGCAGATGACAGATGCAAAGAGAGACGTCCACTAGGAGTGTGATTTTATGATCACATATGATGAAGCAACTTGGTCCAACCCCATTTCACGAGCTCTTCTTGCACCTTCACGTACTACAGATTCAATATTCCAGTTGATGAGAGTTCGGAGAGCACACTCTTGGTCGAGGACACATTAGAGATGGCAATCGAGCTATGGAGAGAGAGAAGTAGAGTATATTTTATGTGATTCTGATTCAGATCCCTCAGATTCAGACATCGATTGGGATTATTTTTATGAGCTTTTACCTTCTCTGATTCCCACAGAGCCGACAGCTAGGGCGGAGATTGAGCCAGCAACGATTACAGACACACCAGCAGGTCCGTCTTCGCTAGATTTACACATACATCGAGAGTTCTCCCATACATATTTGGTTGCTTTTAAGCAGACATTCCAAAAGCCATATTTGTCAGCTCTTAGTTGCCCAAAGTTGAAGTCCTTGCCACAGTCTATGAAGTACAGATTCCTTGCAGGTGAGCCAGAAATGTACCCAGTCGTTATCTCAGCAGTTTTGACTGGAGAATAAGAATCTCGTTTGATGGAGGTTCTTGAAAGGAACCACAAAGCAATTGGATGGATCGTAGCTGATCTCTAGGGGATAAGTCCGGCCTTTTGCTCCCACCATATTTATCTCGAAGAGGATGTTAAGCCATCACATGAGTTCCAACAACGACTGAACCGGAATGTTCGAGATGTGTCCATGAAAGAGATATCAAAATGATGGAGCACCGATTTTATCTACCCATCTCTGACTCCAAGTGGGTTAGTCCATTACATGCGGTTCCCAAGGAGACATGCATCACTATAGTTGTGAGCGAGTATGGAGAGGAGATAGCTACCCGAGAACCCACTTCTTAGAGGTTTTGTGTGGACTACAGTCGATTGAATCAGGCCACCAAGAAGGATCATTTCTGTCTGCCATTTATTGGTCAGATTATCAAGAGTCTAACTGGGAAGAGTCATCACTGCTTTCTTGATGGGTACTCTGCCTATAACGAGGTGGCCATAGAGCCTGAAGATCAGGACAAAATGATATTCACTTGTACGTTAGAGGCTTATGCTTTCTGACGGATGCCCTTTGGTCTATGTAATACCCCGACTACATTCCAAAGGTGCATGTTGTCCATCTTCTCAGGCATGGCAGGTGATTGCTTAGAGGTCTTCATGAATGATTTCTCAGTCTATGGCGATGGGTTTGATGCTTGTCCTGACTTCCTAGATCGTGTACTTCAACGTTGTATTGAGGTCCATTTTATCTTATCTTGGGAGAAGAGTCACTTCTTGGTGACTCAGGGGACGGTACTTGGTCATATAATCTTCAACAAGGGCATTAAGGTCGATCCATCCAAAGTGGATATCATCATGAAACTCAATCCACCGTCCAATTTGCGGTAGTTGCGGTCTTTTCTGGGGCATGTTGGTTTCTACCGATGATTCATTCAGGATTTACGTCAGATTGCCTGACCGTTTATTGACCTGCTAACAAAAGACACTGAGTTCATTGTAGATGATAAGTGTCTAGCATCATTCAAGATTCTCAAAGGATTAGTTGTTGAGGCTCCTATCCTTCAGCCGCCTGATTGGTCTCTCCCATTCGAGATCATGATGGATGCTTCTGATTTTGCCATAGGGGTTGTGCTAGGACAGAGGAGGGATGGATTATCTTATGGCATTCACTTGCTAGATGTACTCTTGATGTCACCAACAGAACCATACCATCATAGAGAAGGAGATTCTAACCGTAGTCTTTGCCTTGGATAAATTCGTACCTTATATTCTTGGATCTAGAGTGACGATTTTCACTGATCATACTGCCATCAGGTACCCCATGGCAAATAAGGATGCCAAAGCGAGATTGACCAGATGGATCCTTCTACTCCAGGAGTTTGATATTGAGATTATGGATAAGTGACGAGTCGCTAAATATGATATTTAATTCGGGCATGTTGTAGTACGTGTACTTAGCGATTCAGTCAGAACCGAGAAAGGAATCTCCGTGAAGAGTGTCTCGGCTTTAATTTATATCCCGGGCAAGTCCGGGGTCGAACACAAGGAGGCAAAGGAATAACTTGGGGTTAATTTGAAAATCTAGTTTTAGATTTTCAATGCGTTTTTTTTAATTTTTTTTAATGCACAAACAAATGTAAATGCAAATGCGGCTGAATTAAAACACTAAGAAAGCATACAACTTAGCCAAATTAATTTTAATGTCAAATCAATTCAATTTAGCCAAATTATATTTTTCCTAGAATCCTAATCCAGATATGAACACCAAACATATTTTTTTGTATTTTTTGGGGTTAACGTGCAACAATGAAAATGCACACTTTTTATGAATCTTTTAGCAATTTTTCGAACAAACAGTAAGCAAAAATTATGAAAAATTTATTGGAATTAAACATGATGTAAGGAAGGTACAGTAATATTTTTGGAATTTTTTGACGAAATATGAATTTTTTTATGAATTTTTAGTGAAATCAGAGTGACAGTGAGTAAATAGTTCCTAATAAATCCACAATGTCAAATTAATCAGAATGCGAATTATCTCAGAAAGAGATTTAGATAAGCAATCCAGTAGAGTTGAAATTTCGCAAAAAGGATATATGTAGATTTAATTAAAAATTTAACACTAAAATCACTCTACAATTTATTTCAGGCACAAGACAACTACTCCACTTTGGATGAAATTTGGATAGTATACCAATCACATATCAAGGCATCATTCCTAATTTTTGTAGAATTTTTAGAGCAACCGTGTGTGAGATATAATTTTAAGATCTTAATTTGGGTAAAATATGCAAAGTTTCAACTACACAATTTTAATTAATTACCCAAATATCATAAAAATATAAATAAATATCCAAGCGGTAGAGGATTAACTGCTCAACCTAAAAAACATTTTTCATTGAATAAAAAGATGCAAAATATGTATCCAAATTAACAGCCAAACATAGGGGTATCCGTGCAAAATAGAAGTTGAAAAGACAACTCAAACTTATGCACAAGGACTAAACTGCGATTACAAAAACTATGAAGGAAATGTTTGCAATATTTACAATAAAATAAAAAAATAGAGATGACCTTCTTCGTCGTTGCAAGGGAACCCAACAGGGGAACGGGGTTGGCGGCGGCGGTGCAGTCGCGCACGACCGCGAGGAGGCGGAGGCGCGCGCCGGTGGTGGAGGTTGGTGGCGAGGGATGGGGGGGCGGCGCCGCGCTGACGCGGAGGAGGGGCGCCGCCTTGTGCGGCTGGACGTGAAGCAAGCAGGC